>JAJJWW010015209.1:0-94509 GCA_023531295.1 Papaver armeniacum
GAACCTACGTAAAAGGAACTTTTAGAATAGGGTTAAGTGGCAAAATGGCCCAACATCGACCCCAACCTTGTGAAAATGTTACGAACATTAGGGAAAAGGATTAAAATGCCCCAATCCATTAGATTTTCCGTTAGAGAGAGTTAAGTAGTCGAAATTGTCCTTCAGGGTACATGGTTTAAAATTCAGGGTTCAGGGCTTAGGGTTTAGGGTTTAGGTGGTGGTGATGGTGGTGGTGGTGGCGGCGGTGGTGGTGGTGGTTCTAGTGGTAGTGGTGGTGGCTGTGGTTCTAGTGGTAGTGGTGGTAGTGGTGGTGGTGGCGGTGGTTGTTCTAGTGGTAGTGGTGGTGGTGGTGGAGGCGGCGGTGATGGTGGCAGCGGTGGTGGTTGTTCGTTTGGTGGTGGCGGACTGGCGGTGGTAGTGGCAGTGGTGGATTGGGGCATTTTGATTGAAAAGGATAAAAATGGAATTTCAAAACTCTATTGACCGGTCAAGATGTCCAATTTTGATCAAAATGCCCCAAAAGTAACGGATTGAGGCATTTTGATCTTTTTCCTAACATCCGGGGCATTTTCACAAGGTTGGGGTCGATTTTCGGGCATTTTGCTACCCTTTAGAATAATCTACTTGAGAGTTGAGAGAACCATTATAACATAACCTAAAGCATAGATCAAGTTCTGGATCCAAGACCGCAACTTAAATATCGGTGGCTGCGTGTTCTCAACGATTATTGGCTTTGGTTAATATTACTTTACATTGTAGGTGTAAATAATCCACAAATACAGGTGGAGCAATCCCTAGGAGGCGAGACACTAATTGCGAAGAAGCGTGAAGCATTGAATCCTACCACTCGGTCTTGGCGAGAAAAGAGATATGAAATGAATCGTGAAGACAATACATGTAAAGTAGGGACGTGACAGCCATCAGGTACATCAACAATAAATGCAGTGACTAAGTGGTTGAGAAGATAAGGACGACTCGGTCAAAATAAGACTCGGCTAAGGGTATCACGGGCGACATTGGCAGCATTCTCCAAAGACACTAACATCGGGTGAAGAGGCGACATGAGGAAACATCATCAAGCTCGGCCTAATTGGACCTTACGTGTCGATCGCGAGAATCAACTACACGGACAAACTCTCCGGCGAGTCTTATATTCTACAACGGTTTTCATATATCGTTTATGTGACAAACATTTAACGATTGTTTGTAACATTTATACAACGTTGCAAGTATCCGAGTCATTAGTTTTCTCTTGTTTTTCACCCTTTTGAGCTACGAATACCTATTTTGAGCACGTGAATAACATGAGGAGCTAAAACCCAACACTAGGATGATGGAGGAAGCCAATATCTATGCCTGTGGTAAATCTATTTAATTCCTTTATGACTTTTGCACTATTTTAAAATCGTTTCATGATTTTTCTTAATTGATTGTGATTTTGTTTGATGACGTATGCTTGGTCTTAGTATTTTTGATACGTCATGCTTGTGATTTACAGTCAATCTTTTATAAAATCTACCTTGGCAAAGAATAAAGAGTCAATATTTATATGTTATGAGCTATAATTGTTTGGAATTGATAGTCGAACCACATGAATATGAGAATTGGTGGAATCTTGAGTCTCAGTACCTCTCGATATTTTGTGACAACCTTTTGTATATATATTTTTTTTTTCTATTTTTAAGTCTGAAATCGAGTCTTTACAAGTCTGAGTTGAACGAATCTTTACTACCACTTTCTACAACACTTGTTAAAAACGCTCCACGAAATCTCTTAATAGTCCTAGTAAGATTAATTTGTGGTTTATAGGGTTTTCTTGATGAGCTGTTAAGATGAGTTGTTAGAAAGTTTTGAAGATCCCAAAAGATCATTCTTGATGCTTGGTAGAAGCTAGAGTGAAACTTCATCTCACTGATAACACCTTGTCGGGGATAACTAAACTCAACTGCAGCAGTGGCAAAACCAGCTCAAAACCATTGAGTTAGGATTTTTCCAAAGCAAAGACTGAAAAGGGGCAGGATGAGTACTTAGATAGTAGTCTCATCCTAATCCTAGAACAAGAGTCTTACAGCACCATCGAAAGTCCAACAAAGTTGAGAAACTTTACTTTTGGCAACCGGTGTAGTTGATACAACCGGCAAAACAATTGACGGAAGTAATCAGTACAAAAGTAGGTCAAGAAAGAGATTTTTCGGTAAGTTGTAAGGAAGATTAATGATTTCTGGCACTTGGAATGTAGGAAAAATAATGATTAATGCGTAGGGAAAGTACCGAGAGTGATGTGACATAACCCCCTTTCACAAATTCGTCTTGTTAGTCAAAACCCCCTAATTTGCAGAGTTCAGCACATTGTAGCAAAAAGGAATTGTACTTTTCTGAACTTTTTCTTCCCTCTGGAGTTCAGATATGTTGTACTTCATTCTTAACCTTTTTGAAAACAATCCAAAGTGAGGTGCTGTCTGTTTTGCTGACGTAGGTAGGGATGGGCGAGCCGAAGAATATTAGCCAAACCCGAGCCGATAGCAAGCACATCCGTTACTAGCAGAACTCTGAGGAACCGTACAGTAGCTGGAACTAGCATACAGGAAGGAGTAACAAATCCTCGACAACAAAGTAGCCCACAACACCAGCAGGAAGAATCTAGGGTGCCTGGCGGTGGCATGACAACTGTTGATGAGGAAGTTGACTTAGGCCGAGATGATGATCTCTTGCCAAGAGGATTACGGATCAACCCGAGCCACCTAAGGCCAGGAGATATGGTAGATTGAAGGACCGCATCGGACACGGGACGATGAGGAAGCACAAATTACACGAGAGGACCAAAGGCTAGCAAGGCAGCATGCAGAGTATCGATTCGCCTTGGAACAAGAAGGAGAGAGGCTTAGGCACGTACGCTTGGAGATGGGAAACCCCAACAGGGATATTCCACCAGCTGCAGTCGCCCCAACCACTGCTCCTCCAGTAGCTCCACCAAGCTGCGCCGCCACTAACGGTAGGGAACCATGTGAATGGTTACTCCCGATGAGAATCCGACGACATTACTCGCGATCTTGGCCAATCAAAAAAGGCGGGGAAGATTTCATGAGGGAGTTACGAGAGAAGAAATCTGGCTTTTAGAGTACGAGAACTACTATCTCGGGAATCGTAGATCCGGGTCGCGTGGATCTTTGAGCGAGGAGCCTTTAGTAACCATACCCGATCGAGACGTACTCGAACCCCGCCTCCTGGCCGAGAACGTGTACCCGATCCTAGCCGAACAAGGGGCGGGTACGGACCATCCGAGAGCTCCTCAACCGAGGAAGAAATACAAAATAGGAGACCCGACACGACAACCGAAGCTAAGATTAAGCAATTGGAGCAGATGGTCAAGAAGTTGGCGGGCGATGAGGAAGACGACAAGTTGGCGGAAGTAATTAGCGAAGCGCAAAAAACTCCATTTACCAAAGCACTTGAACAAACGCCATTCCCCCCCAAGTGTATGCTTCCCACCTTCCCATCAAGGTTTGACGGCACAGGAGACGCAGGATAACACATCAATATGTATAGCATGTCTTTTCTGCAATGGAAGAGCTACGACGTAGTCATGTGCAAATTCTTTCCGGCAAGTATGAAAGGCGAGGCGAAAAACTGGTTCTACACCTTGCCCGATAAATCCATTGGCAACTACTGGGCCCTAGTGGAAACATTTCTTGAGACCTATATGCATAACAACATTGCTCGCCTAAGGGTAAACAGATTATTCACACTAGCCGACGGTTTCGAGAACCCCTGAGATCTCTGACAGATCGATGGAGAAAATTATGTACTGATATTAGGAAGGTTCCAGTCGAGCAGCAAATATTTGTATATGAGAATTCATTGGGAAAGTCGGATCCCATCTGGGTAGCAATGTACACAGAGAAAAGCCAAAGACGCTAAGAGAGATGAGGAAAATGCAGGAATATTACATAGCATTGGAGGAGATACAAGAAGGAGCACATGATAGAGGAATCCAAGAAGCCAGCACGGCAACGGAGCCTGTCCCTATGCAAGATCTGAGGCGACCCGAGAAAAGGCCGGTAGCCCCACAGCAAGTCTCGGGCAAGAAAGATGGGTCGAGAAGGGAAAGAAGCCACGACACGAACCGAGAACCTACACACCCCTGAATGCACCATTGGAGGAAATATTCAAGGAAGTAGAAAAAAGAAACGACATCAAATACCAGAAGACTAGGGGCATCCAGTTCGACGAAACAAGAAACCATCCTGAGTTTTGTCATTACCACCAGTATTGAGGGCACTCAACTACGGATGGAAGGATTATAGTGAGCACTTCGTTAAACAAGTCTCATCTTGGTTTTCCGGAAACTACTACCGGAAGGATTATAGTGAGCACTTCGTTAAACAAGTCTCATCTTGATCCGACACTAAAAAGCCTCACAAAGCATCGGTAAAAAACCGTAGGAATCCTATGGTACAACAAGTCTCCGGGGATTCGGCAACAAGCAAAGGAAGACCATCAAGACAACAGTTGTTGAGGGTTGCCATTATTATCAACCATAGCCAAGAAAGAAATCTTCCGATTTGACGTACGAATGATTAATGACCTCTGGCACTAGGAATGTTAGGACAAATAATGATTAATGCATAGGGAAAGTACAGAAAGCGATATGTCGAGACAGCTTTTCAAAGATTTTCCTTTACGGTCAAAACAACTTGACTGCTTTGAGATCAACACGCTAGCATAAATGGAAGTGTCTTTGTAAAAACTTTTCCCACCTTACATAGCGTAACTGCTGTACTTCATCCTTAACCTTTTCGAAAGCGGTTCGAAGTAAGTGTTGTATACTTTGCGACGTAGGTGCGAACGGGCGGGCGAGCCAAGCAACAAGGGGAGTATCGAAGGTAATGGCGAGTACCTCCGGGACGAGCGGGGATCCTAAGGAACAGAGTCACGGCGGGATCTAGTGTACAAGAAGGACTCACGGATTCCCGACACGAAGATCATCGGCCAAATAACCAGACGAGACTCGGGCATTAGTCAAAGGCATGACTATCGCCGACGAGGAGGTCGATTTAAGCCGAGACGATGATCTCCCACCTAAGATGCTAAGGATTAACCCGAGCCAGATGAGGCAAGGGAATGAGGACGACATGGTAGACGGAAGAACTGCATCGGATACTGAGGAAGAAGAGGAAGTGCAGACGATACAGGAGGAATGAGGGAGAGAAAGACGACCGACAGAGTACCAAAGACGAACTAGAACGAGAAGGTGAGAGGATTGGCGAGTACACTTAGCAAGAGGCGACCACAACCGAGACATCCCCCGCAGCGGAAGATCATTCCGTAGCTCCGATCGTCCCCCTTTGTTCTCTCGACAAGGCCTCCAACCGCACCCACCAATGTAACAGGAAACCAAGTAAATGGCCACTCTAGCCATGAAAGCACCGACCCAATGTTACTTGCTATATTGGCAAGCTAAAGAAGGCAAGAAGACCTTATGAGAGAGCTGCAAAGGAGAAACCTAGCTCTAGAACATGAAAACTACCGACTCAAGTAACGGGAGAGTGGGGTCGAGAGGATCGTCGGCCGAGGCGCTTCTAGCAATCACACTCCATCGAGAAACACCCCACCCCCTATCCCCTAGCCGAGAACGCATGCCCGACCCTAATCGACCAAGAGGAGGGAATGAGCAGTCGAGATTCTTCGACAGAGGAAGAAGCAACCAATAGGGGTCCGGATGCGATAACCAAACAGAAGATCGAACAACTTGAGCGGATGCTCAAAAAAGCGACAGGAAACAATGAGGACGATAAGCTAGCGAAGTAATCGGTGAAGCCCGAGAAGATACCATTTACCAAGGAGTTGGATCGGACTCCGTTCCGCCCAAGTGCACGTTTCCGATCTTCCCATCTAGGTTTTGACACGAGCGACGCGGAGAACACATCAAAATGTACAACATGTCCTTGTTACGGTGGGAAGAATTATGATGTGGTCATGTGTAAATTCTTCCAGCAAGCTTGGAGGGCGAGGCAAATAGCTGGTTCTACACCCTGCCCGATGAATCCGTTGGAAGCTATGCAGTCCTGGTGGAAACCTTCCTTGAGACATACATGCATAACAGTATAGCTCGGCCCAGAGTCAATAAGTTGTTCACACTTGCACGAAGATTCAGGGAACCGCTGCGCTCTTTAACGGACAGATGGAGAAAGTTATGTACGGACATTGGAAAGGTGCCGGTCGATCAACAGATATTCGGTTTCGAGAATTCATTAGGGAAATCAGATCCCATTTGGGTAGCAATGTACACTGAGAAGCCTAAAACATTAAGAGAGATCCGGAAGATGCAAGAGCACTACATCGCCTTAGAGGAGATTCTGGAAGGAGCGCAAGATAGAGGAATACAAGAGACGAGCGCCACAGTAGAGGCAACCCCACGAGAAGCCCGAAAACGATGCGAGAAAAGGCCGAGCACACAACATCATGGGGAGAACAAAAAGTTTGGGTCGAGAAAGGAAATAAGCCTAAATCACGAACCTAGATATTACACTCCACTAAACGCACCATTAGAAGAGATATTCAAAGAAGTCGAGAAGAGGAATGATATCTGATATCCTAAGACTCGGGGAATTCAGTTCGACGAAACAAGGAACCACCCAGAGTTTTTCCATTACCACCATTTTCGAGGCCACTCAACTAATGATTGTCGGGAGGTGAAAGACATCGTCCAACACCTAATCCGAGATGGATATTTACGACATTTCGTCAAGACATCGCCGACACCTGCTCAACCCGACGTCCCAGTGCACCAAATAAGAATCAATCGTGGCACCCAGTTCGCCTGCAACACCATATCGCACTCTACAACACAAGGGTTCGATTTGGGAACTGGTATCACCTCGAGGATTCATAAAAGGGATCGATCGGGCAAAGAAATCCTCAGTATGGCCAAAACCCTGCCCATGGAACCATGGATGATGCAGCCGATCACCTTCTCAGCGAAATACATCCCATTGAATGGTCAAGCACATGGGGATCACCTTCTCTGCTGATCGAGGAATGGGGCGTCCGCAGATATTAATGGACAGCGGCAGCTCAGTCGAAGTCCTGTTCTACGACACTTTCAAGAGGATGGAATTGTCCGATGACATCCTGATCCCGTCGACCTATCGAATCTACGGCTTCAACGGTACGGTGATAGTACCAAAGGGAGAAGTCACCCTCAGAGTCTCGGACGGGGAGGGATTCCTCGACACACTCACCACCTTTTGCGTGGTCGACGTTGTGTCACCATATGAAGCGATTCTGGGTCGACCTTGGCTTGCGAGAGTCAAGGGAGTCGCATCAGCCTATCACCAAAGATTGCGGTTCCCATCGTATCGAGGAGTAATAGAGGTGCTAGGCGACCCCCAGGCGGCGAGGCAGTGCGTGCAGATAGACGTCCGAGCGAGAATGAAGAGGCGATCGAGGAAACGCCAAGAAAAGAACAAGTCTAAAGAAATAAAGGCGGGAGAGGAGTTGGAAAAGGTGATGTCACAAGCCATCTCTACCTATGAAGCTGCGAGAAAGAGATCTTATAGCAATCACGGGAGCGGTGACGATCGGCGAGCCAAAGCAAAATTTCTCGGCCTTAGAACCTACCCGACAAATTAATCTGGGTACCGAGGAAGAGCCAAAAATAGTGAGAATAGGGACTCTCTTGACAAACGAACAATCTCGGCGATTGACAACTCTTTTGAAGGAGCACATGGATGTATTCGCGACAAATGCACGATATGGAAGGGATTGACCGGAAGTCTGCTCACATCACTGCGGATAAACCCCAAGTTCAAGCCTATTCGACAAAAGATGAGAAGAATTGCAACCGAGCTAAAAACGGCGGTGGAGGCTGAGTTGAAGAAGTTGCAAGTAGCAGGAATCATTCGAAAAGCCCAATACCCGCAATGGATATCTAACATGGTGATAGTCCCCAAAAGGAATGGAGGTGTTCGAGTCTGCATCGACTTTAGTGACTTAAACAAAGCATGCCCAAAGGATAGCTTCCCCCTCCCCAGCATCGACCAGCTAGTAGAATCCATAGTTGGGTATGAGGCGATAACACTCATGGACGGATATTCAGGGTACAACCAAATACCCCTGGCCCCCGAAGATCAAGAGCATACATCCTTCTTCACACCAAGAGGGTTGTATTGCTACACCAAAATGCCATTTGGATTAAAAAACGCAGGCGCCACCTATCAAAGGTTGGTAGAAGACATGTTTGAAGATAAAATACACGACACCATCGAGGTATATGTGGACGACATGTTGGTCAAGAATAAGGTGGCCACCAACCACATCGACGATCTCCGAGACATATTTCAAACCATGAGAAGGTACAAGATGCGGGTAAACCGGCCAAGTGCACTTTTTGGGTCACCTCGAGCAAGTTTTTAGGGTACATAATCACTGACAAAGGCATCGAGGCCGACCCAGATAAAATCAGAGCCGTCGTGGAAATGCCGTCGCCTGTAACAGTTAAGGACGTGCAACGATTAAATGGGAACTTGGCGGCCTTAGGACGATTCATCTCTCGGTCGTCTGACAAGTGCAAGGACTTCTTCGGGACATTAAGGAAAGGAGATAAGTTTAAATGGACTGAGGAGTGTGAAGAAGCATTTCAAAATATCAAGCAACATCTCGCGAGTCTTCCGGTGTTACAAAGACCAGAGCCCGAGGACATACTAACACTATATCTTGGGGCAACCAGTTATGCCATTAGTGCCGTACTAGTCAAGAACATTGGAGGGGAGGAAAATCCGGTGTATTTCGTAAGCAAAACCATGAATCCAGCAGAGAGGAACTACACCAGGATCGAGCAACTAATATTAGCATTGGTGTTTGCGACACAGAAGCTTCGGACGTATTTCCAAGCTCACAAGATTCGGGTCTCACAAAGTCCTCCATAGAAACAGTACTCGACAATGCAGCCAGGTCGGGACGAATCTCTAAGTGGAGTGCCCAAATAAAGCAGTTCGACATTTTTTACGAAATGAGACTAGCAGTAAAAGCACAGGCAGTGGCCGACTTCTTGGCAGACTTCCCTCTCAGCGACGAAGATGAAGTAGAAGACATCCCCGGAATGGAGGAAGACCGAGAGGACCCTTCCGACCTACTCGAGACATGCAACCCGACACGATGGGAGGTTTTCGTAGATGGGTCATCCAATAGAGACGGATCAGGTCTAGGATTGGTCTTCACGACGCCAAAGGGAAAAAAGATGGTCCACTCCTTTAGGCTTGAATTTAAAGCGACTAACAATGTCACGGAATACGAAGCGGTAATACATGCCTTGCGTTTGATAGTGGAGATGGGAATCCAAGAGGTACGGCTTACAAGCGACTCTCAGTTAGTTTTCCGACAAATCAGCGGGCAGTACGCCATACATGACCTCTTATTACAGAAATATTGGGAACTCGCCAAATTCTACATCGGCCAGATACCGAGCATCAAGTTTCGGCATATCTGTAGGAAGGACAATCGCAACTCGGACGCCCTAGCATACATTGCTTCCATGTTGACAGATGCAAGCGTCGAAGGCATCCGAGTTATGAGAGTCTTAATGCCCTCAGTACCCGAGACCATGAACATCGGCGCACATGTCGCAGCAACCACTACTGATCAGTATCGAGCCGATGATTAGAGGAAACCGATTCACGAATATCTCGAAACCGGAAAGTTGCCCAAGGGGCGACCCGAGATCAACAAAATCAAAAGCAAAGCAGCTGCGTACGAGCTTTGAGACGGCACTCTATACAGAAAGTCGTACCTAGGACCATTACTAAGGTGCCTGAGTAAAGAAGAAGGGCATACCATCCTCAAAAAATTGCACTATGGGGCAGCGGGAAACCACGGCTCGGGGCCGTAGTAGCCTAGCAAAGCACGAGCTAAAACCATGGGATATTTCTGGCCTTACATGAACGAGGATGCAAAGAATATGGCCCTCATCTGCGACGAATGCCAAAAATTTGGAAAGAAGATACATGCACCTGCAGTAACATTAAACTTTGTTATCAGTCCCTGGCCTTTCGCCAAATGGGGGATCGATATTGTGGGACCGTTACATGTCGGATCGGGGCAGAGAAAGTACCTAATTGTAGCTACCGACTATTTCACTAAATTGGTAGAGGCCGCTCCATTGAAACACATATGGGATAAAGACGTTTTCCGATTCATCTGGGAACACATCATATGTCGCTTTGGAGTACCGGCAGCAATCGTCTCTGATAACGGGAAGCGACTACGGAGGCAAGAATATCCCGGCCGATATTTAACACTTACAATATTCGAAAGAGCAAGTCTACACCACTATACCCTCAGAGCAATGGACAGGCCGAGATCACAAACAAGACCATCGCCAATAACTTGAAGAAGAAGCTTGACGGGGAATATGAAGAATGGTGCGAAGAACTTTATAACGTTTTGTGGGCATATAAGACAACTCGCAGAGAGGCAACCGGATTATCACCTTTCATGTTAACATATGGAACCGAAGCCATCCTTCCCACAGAAGCAATGATACCTACAACAATAACCGAAGCATGGAGACGAAACATCTCAGCAGATCTTATCCTGGCTAAACTTGACGATCTAGAAGAAACAAGAGAGATGGCCGTGCAAAAAATGGAAAATTACCAGCGAAGAATTCAGCGAGAGTACAATAAATGGGTTCGACCAAGAGAATTTCAACCGGGGCAGTTGGTACTAAAGGATCTACCCAATTATGAACGTGATTAAAAAGGTGGAAAATTAGCAGCACGATGGGGAGGACCCTACACCATTGTTGAGAAGGTTGGCGAAGGGGCATACAAGATACTAAAACCGGACGGAACACCTAAGCCACGACCATGGAATGCTACGCGACTAAAACTATATCACCCATGAAAGCAGGTATGATATATTGTCATTTATTTCCGTGAAAGGCCATGTGGGGTTGGAAATATGACAAGTGCATCTGAATGGCCGTTTCGAACCCGAGGCGATGACATTGAGCAAGTATCGGGCGGCTTACACTCGAATGGTCGTTTCGAACCCCGGGGCGATGGCATTGTGCAAGTGCGGGGTGACTTACACTAAGACAGACTATTCGAACTCGGGGCGATGTCAGTGTGCAAGTGCCGAGGTTGGAAACCAGTGGCCGATTTTCGGGGCATGAGTACTCGACAATCGAGCAGTCAACATTGCTCCCCTCGCAAGTGGCCGAAATCACTTGCCCAAGAAAGTTAATCGATAACTTCTTGGGATATCGATCCCATAGAAATTAGGAAAGACCAACTACCCTTCCACTAGATCTCAAAAGACGGTGATGAGATACCTCAATCGGGACATGGCATTGGGCCCGATGACCCTCCCTGTTGAGTGTGTTCGACAGAAACGACATTTATGATTAACCAATCTACTCATGTTTATGCAGGCATACATAACTTAGTCGCAAAAATAAACCACACATCGCTGGCGTAACATAAATAAGAACGGTAACATACATAATAACGTCAGATAGAAATAAAAACAATCAAAGCGGCAACGCAGCAAGACCCCATAATAGTGTACGAGAAATTAAAGGTGTTCGAACGAATTACAACCCATGGCAAAGGTGTTCTTGGATACACTTCTCGGCAGCATTCTTCTCCCCAAGATCCGAAGGCGATCTGCGTGCAAGTCTCGAACCTGAAGCCTTAGCCGACCACATTGACTCTCTAAGTTATCGGCCAACAGTGTTTTATCGGCGGCAATACCTTGGAACCGGGCTAAGCTCGCCCTAAGATTGTCAATCTCCTCGGAGACATACTCAAAAGTCTCGTAGCGATGCAGTTTGGATTGAAGATCTTCAATCTCGGTCTCTAAGCGATCGATCTTATCATCCTTAGTAACTGTCCTCTGTTGTAAATTCGAAACGTGATCCCGTTCCATGTTCATTTCCCTTTTCAACAAACGAAACCTCGTGGCAGCGTCGGCCTCCGCACTAGAAGATTCGGCTAGGCAGGTAGTACAAAACTCAGGATATTGGCACTACAGAATCAATCATAAGCAGTCGAAAGTTAAGTAGATACCTTGGGTCTCGGCCAATTGCTTCTCCAGCCTTCGGGATCTCTCACGTTCTTCTTGTAACAAGACACGAAGACCCTCCCTCTCGACGACCTCCTTGCGTTGAAGGAAAGCGTTCAACAACGAGCGATTGATATCCTATAAATACCGATATTGTTAGCAGTTACCCCATGGCACGAAGGCATAACTCGAATAACACAACTTACCAAACATAGATCGAAGGTGCTTTTCAAACCAGCATCATACAAAGAGACAGCCCTAATCTTCTCTTCATCCGAGAGAGAGGCAAATTCAGGAGAGATGAGGGCCCCAAGAGAGTTGCACATAGGACCCGAGACAATAAAAGAAGTATTGCTGCCTGAGTTAGGAACCACAGGAGAAAGAGGCTCCAGTAACTCGCCCCCAACAGCGACGTTCTCTTCATCACGAATAACCACATTGTCTCCACCACCAGACTTCTTCGCCTCTTCTTCATCACCATCGGCATCATCCTCATCATCGAAAAGACCATCATCGTCATCACCATCAGACTCGAGATACACGACGCCATCGGCAAGGACAATCCCTTTATCAGCTAACTCCCGGGGCACAGTTTTCTCCGGGGCAGGTGTATCGCCCTTGGTTTCCTTGCCTATCCCTTTGGGCTTCCCACCTACAAGGGTAGACGAAACATCAGAAAATTTCTGAGGCGACTTCCTCATGAAATGTGATAAAGGCAGCCGATCATCGGGATCCTCACCATCCCTCGCCGAAGCACCACCAGCCTTGTTAACTCTCAGCTTCTGCGCATGAGCCGATGTCAGAACCATGCAATACAACAAATAGGGGCACGTACATGTACGTCAATAAAAAAACAGTGTAATTGTTACCTTCCCTGTCTCCTCCTCGGCTCCTGCAACTCTATCTCTTTTCCGAGGAACAAGAGGCTCATAAGGAACGCCCTGGGACTTAGTCTATAAAACATAAAAATTAAAACATCACCCTACGAGTCTCCTGAACCAGTCGGTTAAGCTAAAAAACAGGGAAATACACTCACCCGATCAATATTGACCACCCAGAAAGGATAAGACTCGGCCGGAGGAGGAAATTTGCCACTCAAAAGACGGCCAGAAATAGCCAAAGGAACTCGGTCCCATGCCGCGTCGCTAGTATGACGGGCATGTATGTTGGAACTCTTCCCTTCGGGATCTTCGTCCAAAAAAAGCTTCTTAACGCCCTTAGGAAGAGTCTTATGGCGGTGAGGGCTAGCAGCGAAACCGGCAAGATCACCATTGGTAGCAGTCCCGCTTCGATAATTATCGGCAAAACTGGTAGGAGTGTAGTCGCTCGCTTGGGAAGGATCGTAAGTAGACCAAGTAGTAGGAGTACACTCGCCTCCGCTGCGCCTCTCCCATTCGGACAAGATACGAAAAGTATTGCCATTCCATTGAGCTAAGGCGCGGGACGGACGAATCTTAGAAAGGGCCTCATACCAAAATGAGCGGTTAGGATCGTACAAAGGAAAACACAGCCCGAGCTCTAGCTGACCCCTGGTGACAATGGTCGCCTCGGCCGAATGAGGAAACTTCAGAACATCATCCTTCTTTAAAACGCCTCTTTGGCCCGACAGGAGCTGGACGTCATAGCCATGAAGGTCGAACTCATCTTTCAACTGTTGAACGAATTGCTCATCCGACAAGTCTTTGGCAGTTCTCTTGTCAGCCCTACATGAAAACGAAGAAGGATTATCAGAAAAGATAGAATCCAGAGCACGATAATCATGCTTAGAAGGGCTCTCTATAACAAATAAGGAATCAAGCGACACGCTGTATTCATCAGAAAACACATAGCTCACGCACCTTTTCTTTGTCATGGAGGGAGTTGAGGACGCCATGAAAGCTAGTAGAGGAAACGGCAAGAGGAGTGAAAATACGACCGGAATTGGAAGTTGCAGCGGCAACGGAAATAAGGAAGACACAAGACAATGAAGAAAAAAGAAGGAAACCTGCGGATAAGATAAATAATAACAATGAAGAGAAGGCAAATGAGAACGGAGAGAGAAGAGAAAGCGAAAATGGCAAAGGAAAGTATAAAAAGGAAAAAGGGTTTAAGGGCCGAGCTTATAAACCTCACCTGTGGTAACCGGCAAGGAAGGTAAACCGGTTGCAGTAACCAATGAAGATGGGGAACATCATGGCGTGAAACCCGGCATGACTGAAGACGTGGGAAGACGAGGCGGTTTCTTCCCCACGTGTCGATCACACGAGTGGAAGAAGGGGCATAAATGTAGGTGCAAATAATCCACAGAGCTAGGTGGAACCATCCTGGCCAAGGGCGCACCAAGAGAAACAGGTAGTAGAAACACTGAATCACCTCATCAGACCTGGGCACGAGGAAAGAAGAACGGAGACAGCCCGAGAAGTCGACATAAAGGAGAAAAGCTTTGATGTGATGCTCACCGAGTTCGAGGACAATTAATGCACTGACAGGGTTGGTGAAGAGATAAGAGAAGCTCGGCGGAAGCGAGACTCGCCAAGAATCGAAGGGCGACACCGATCACCTCCACCAAACGAACGACATCGGACGATGACACCACTCGGCTAGATGATTCGGCTCGAGGAAAAGGAGAGATCGACCGAAGCACCAGCAAGTCGCCCGAGAAGAACATCCAGGAAGCTATACTAGGCTCAACAACGTAACATCGATGTATCACCACCTACGGCTATAAATAGAGATCGTGTAGGAAGGTAAAGGGAGGTTTTTTGGGAGAGGGAGAGAGAAAAAAAGGAGAGAGCAGTGCTTGAGTGTTTGTGTGAGCATTGTTGTTTATATCAGATCCTTGTAATTTCGTGTGAAGTAATAAGATCATCCCTTAATCCCCGTAGACGTAAGTAATCATACCGAACCACGTACATCTTGTGTTCTTCTATGTCTTTGCTTATTTACTTCATAGCATATATCTTTTGGATGTAGTAGTAGGATTTTCTATATCTACAAGTCCGTACACATGTACTTAGGTCATAAAAACCGTCACATATACGTAATGTTAGAAGATCCTATAGTTTGCCAAGTGATAACGTGAATGTGATATGCTAGAGAGATTTTCCTCTTATTTTTACCCTTCTTTTTTTTTCCTTGGTGTCAGAGTATGATATGCCGTGGAGATTTTCAAGTTAAAGCTTTTAAGCCACTTTATTAGTTGGTGGACACCCAGAGGACTTGGGTGCCTTGATTATTTTGCAAGTTTGAAAAGAAACGAAATTGCATGTTCTTACATAAAGACTCCATGCAATGTCAATGCTACTGTGAAAAATGATGAAAATGCAATCTACTGTTGTTCAAACTCTAGTGCATTTTCAATCATAGTTCAAAAATCGTGGTCATTATATGCAGAAGTTGGCAGCAGTTTTCATACTGATGACAATTAATGTCCTATCAATGGTTGAACTTGAACAGTATTAGAGCAGTGATCTAAAATGCAGAATCATGGTTTACAAATATGATTTTCTGCCCATTATATCAATTAAGCTCCCCGTGAACGTCTAGGACACACGACAACAGTGGAGTCAATAAAAGAAGAAGAAGAAGATAAGAAACGCACAAAATCAACTAATGTGACTGAACTACGGACATTAAAAGGACCACCATGCATGTAAAAGGCACGTTTTAATTTCTATTGCTTTTTTGTTCTTTTAGATCCGTCTTTCTGATCATTTCTGCCGCCCAAACCCCACTGCATTTTAACTTGCAATTGGACACCCAGAGGACTTCGGTATATTTATTATTTTGTGTTAGAATATATATACCGAGATGAATATCGAGGTAGTCAACGATCAAGATAAAGTGACTAAGACTCAAGTCATGCGTCAAAGGTCAAAATAAAATAGTCGAGACTCAAGCTACTAGAAGATCAACGGAGATCAAGCAATACAGAAGATTGACGGAGATCGAGCTAAGTTTACATGAATAGGAGATCTTGTGTAATTTAGCTTATTTTCTATATAGGAAAGTATCTAATTAATTTCCTATATTTTTTATATTCTAATTCATTAGGATATGATATAGTTAATTAAGATATCCTAAAGAATAAGATAATATCTTGATTAATTAATTATTTACATATTCACTTTATAAATAAAGAGTGTCATTGTAATTGTTAATTATCCCAGTGACATTAAAACTGGTGATCAATAATATTTCTCCCTTCGGGGTTTTGTCCGTGGACGTAGGTCGAGTTGACCGAACCACGTTAAATCTCTGTCTCATGTCACGATTTCTCTTTGATCCATGATCCCTCGATACTCATAATTTATTATTGTATCAGAGCGGGGAGATCCTCTCAAACTGCTTCCGCATATCATTTTCATCGATATTGTTCAGGCGAATCTTCAATAGTGGTCTGTTTTTGTTTATATATCGGTGATTATTAAAATAAATAAAAAAAAAAACAATTTTATTACGGGTCTAAAGATTATTAGCTATACGTTAGAATTTTTGTTTTCTTTCTCGATTCCCTTTTTGGAACCGTTATTTATCACATATTGTGGTTTCGTGTCAACAAGTTTACTCATCATATCTGTTTTTGATGAGATCATAGGTTTTTTTTTTTTCACCATATGGTTCTCAAATCGAGTCGTGGTCTATAAATCAGTGTTCAAGTTAAATGATTCTCTCTGTGTTCAACTTGCGGGGGATGTTAGAATATATATACCGAGATGAATATCGAGGTAGTCAACGATCAAGATAAAGTGACCAAGACTCAAGTCATGCGTCAAAGGTCAAAATGAAATAGTCGAGACTCAAGCTACTAGAAGATCGACGGAGATCAAGCAATACAGAAGATTGACGGAGATCGAGCTAAGTTTACATGAATAGGAGATCTTGTGTAACTTAGCTTATTTTCTATATAGGAAAGTATCTAATTAATTTCCTATATTTTCTATATTCTAATTCATTAGGATATGATATAGTTAATTACGATATCCTAAAGAATAAGATAATATCTTGATTAATTAATTATTTACATATTCACTCTATAAATAAAGAGTGTCATTGTAATTGTTAATTATCCCAGTGACATCAAAACTGGTGATCAATAATATTTCTCCCTTCGGGGTTTTGTCGGTGGACGTAGGTCGAGTTGACCGAACCACGTTAAATCTCTGTCTCATGTCACGATTTCTCTTTGATCCATGATCCCTCGATACTCGTAATTTATTATTTTGCAAGTTTGAAAAGGAACGAAATTTCATCTTCTTACATAAAGACTCCATGCAATGTCAATGCTACAGTAAAAAAATGATGAAAACGCAATTTACTGTTGTTCAAACTCTAGTGCATTTTCAATCATAGTACAAAAATCGTGGTTATTTTATGCATAAGTTGTTGGAATATTTTGGTGATACGTAACTGTTTCGACAGTTACAAACATATCCAGAATCTTTGAATCCAACAGACGTCATTGATGTCTGATGATGAAGAGACTCATCGTTTCGTGAAGAGAAACCTGTTGGTGAAGATTTTTGTTAAAGGGAGAGCAAAAATGGATCCGAGGAGAGCGAGAATCGTAATCGACTCGCTAACTAGTACCTAGTTAGTATATTTTTCTAACTCTGTCTAAAGTACCCCTAAAAATACACGGACCACACAAAAGTCCATTTCCCCAGGTCTTTCCATCACCACCATTGACTCCGCCACAAACATAACGTAACAACTCATCACAGCAACCACCTGCTTGCGATGGAGCATCTTTGTTTTTTTTTTTTGTTTATGAAAGAACAAAATCTCTTTTGATACGGAATCAAACATTACGGAAAAAAACTAATTAAAGAGCTTCTATGTGTGCATGTTAGAGAGACAAGATTCATCCAAAAATTATATACGCATACGAGATTAATAGGTTAGTGTATTAAATCGTAAATACAGATCATCTTTAAGAAAAGAGAAAAAAAAAGGGTTTTTCGATGGCCTAAAAGGGTTTGGTAAAAGTTCTCCATTTAGCAATCGTAAAAACTAATTGAAACAAGGGTTTGCCAAAAATTCTCCATTTTTTCCCTCTGATTTAAACAAGGGTTTTTCGATGGCCTTCAGACTTCCCTCTGATTTTTCAATCTATTTTCGTTAGCTATCACCACACTGGGTTGGATATACAAATAAGGATTTCCTATTATTTAATTAAGAATATTTTCTGACTTCTCAATCCCAAATTTTTTCATTAAGAAAAATCAAGTAACAACAATATGAATGGAGGAATAAGATCATCAATGATTGACCATCATAGACTCATAGATGATGGTGGTGGAGTTGTGTGGGAGATGGGTATGCGGTTTATGTGGGTGTATTTAGTAGGATTGTTTGGTCCGAGTTGGAAAAAAATATTAACTAGGTCCTAGTTAGTGAGTCGATTACGATTTTCGCTCTCCTCAGATCCTCTTTTGCTCTCCCTCTAACAAAAATCTTGGTGAAAAGATGTCTATTCCCAACAGATGCGAAAACCTCTATAAATAGCATCTCCCAAAACTCGTTTAATATAAAAAAATCGGAAAAATCTTTTTTGTTTTCTCTCTTTTCTCAAGCATCATCAAATTTTTTGTTTACATGTGTTCTTGATTGGATCAATGGGTACAAACCTTGAGTTCAATTTCTGTTGTAGGGCTTTCATTATATCCTGAAGGCATTATTTCACATACCTGTTGTAATCGCCAATTTATTGGGAGGATAGAAATAATTATCTAAAAGAAATCTTATGAGCCTTGAAAATTTGGAGTACAACAATCTCTTCCTGTGTTATTTCATCTTCTATTGCAACCTAGTTTTTTCCAACATAAGTTGGCAGCAGTTTTCAAACTGATGACAGCTAATGTCTCTCAATGGTTGAACTTGAAAAACTCTAGTGCATTTTCAATCTAAAATGTAGAATCACGGTTTATAAATACTCCTCCGTTACTTTTTAATAGGCTGGTTTCTATAAATAAATGTTACAAAAATAGGCTGGTTTCCTAATTGGGAAAGTCAAATGTTACTTTAGTTTTTAGGGACCATTTTTCTGTTAACTTCTTTTGATGACAAGTGTCATGTGGACCATTTCACTTTACTTCTTGCTGACAAGTGTCATGGGGACCATTTCAATTCACTTCTTTTATTGACAAGTGTCATGAGAACCACTTTCAATGATTAGTTTTCTTAATTTCCTTAATTTTCTCAAAAAACCAAACCAGCCTATTAAAATGTAACGGAGGGAGTATGATTTTCCGCCCATTATATCAATTAAGCTCTTCGTGAACGTCTAGGACACACGACAATATTGGAGTCAATAAAAGAAGAAGAAGAAGATAAGAAACGCACAAAAATAACTAACGTGACTGAACTACAGACATTAAAAGGACCACCATGTAGAGGTGTAAATTGGGATGTGCCGGCCACGAGCACGAAATTGAAGATAAAGACGCTAAAATTTGAGCACGGCCAGCCCAAAGACGTGACTTAGTAAAGACGGCACAACACGTTAGTTAAATGGGGACGTGATGGGTTTGACCAATTGGCACAGGAGCACAACACAAAGACGCGGCACGGATAAGCACATGGCCCAGCCCAGCACAGCACGTTAAGAGAGCACGTCATAACATGTACAAATACACCATATAACAAGGCATAATACATCACGTTTTTTGTATATTTCACAAAAAGAGTCACTATTCTAGCTAGTTTTTAACATTTTATGTTGGCTTATTTATAACAACACATATAATACCTTCATATTTGGAAAATATATTTCAATATCGTTGTTATAATGTCGTCACCTATATTTAACTAGAACATTAATTTACATGACAATAATCCAATTTTATATTTGATGGTCTATTTCTTTTTATTGAATAAACTTGTTAATTTTACTTGAAATAATTTCAAATGATATGTTGTCTAATCAAATTCTTGTGATAATGTCCGACTTAATATATACATTAAGTGATTTCAAATTGTTTATAGCACGTGTGTCAGCACGGCACGAAGACGACACGTTTATTCGTGTCTTTGTGCCCGTGGGCTATCTTTGTGCCTAGCTTTTGACTAGTAAAGCACAGCACGGCACAACACGTTTAAATCGTTGGCACAAGACAAAGCACGGCACATGACATGTGAAGCACGCGACTTCGTGTGTGCCGGGCTGTCCGGCCAAAGACGTTTTACACCTCTACCACCATGCATGTAAAAGGCACATTTTAATTTTTATAGCTTCTTTGTTCTTTTAGGTCCGTCTTTCTCATTTCTAACGCCCAAACCCCACTGCATTTTATCATCAGTGTCACACCTCTCAAAAGAATGCTTTTGTCCTGAAGGTTATAGGTAACTTGCAATTGGTATCAACTAGGCTCAACCTTCTACCTACTTGGATCTTCGCAATAGTTTGACCACATACACATGTCTCCAAACAGTGGTTGAACCAGCATTTTTCTAACAGGGACAAACCAAGTCCCTCTAAACAAATAATCTCTCTAAACATTACAAGGAACAAAATGATTTTTCGCCTTAACTGAATTTTCAGATTTTTTTCCTTTTTTTAAAAAAATTCATTGCCTTTCATTATCAGTACTTAATCGAGTGGGAGAATGTTAATGAAACTCTCATATATAACCCCCTCTCCCTATAGATGGAGTCTAATGCGGCTGTCATTGATACATGTTGCTCGATTCTAAAGACAGCAAATCCAGTGTGTCGAGTCAGCTTGGGGCCAAACACAAAGGCCTATCGTCAAAAAGATAAAAATAAAAATCGTGTTATATATCAATGATGGGATTTTTTTGACCATTGAGTAGCCGACGGGATTTTGTTTGACCATTGAGTAGCCGACCATTAAAGGGACAGCCACCTTACAGAGGCACATTTCAATCTCTAGGACTTTTTTTGGATTTTTTGGGGTCTGTCTTTCTCATTTCTGCCGCCCGGACCTTAAAGCGTTTAATCATCAAGTCATGATCATACAACCTCAAAGTACGTTTTTGTCACTTCCCGCCGGTTGCGTAGTTTTCTTTTTCATCATCTCCTCCACACATCTTTGATAGGTATATATATAGTCAGATCGGATGTAATAGTCTTTGAAGTGTTTCCTTCAAACTGTACAAGGGAAAAGGATACCAACTATCTGAGTCAATGAACCACAGATGTGCTTTATTAGTGGTGACACTTAATATGTCGATCCTTCGGCATGGTCTCAACCGTCTCCTAGTACTTTCAACACATGTGTTTTACGGTTAGCAGTGCAAACTAGGTTAAAAAGAAAATAAAAAGAGTACGTTCTGGAGAAGCACCATCGTATACACGAAACACCTTAGGAGCATCCAATTGACTAAGTTACATCCATTTTTGGCTTCGCGACTATCTAGAGTACTTGGGCTTAGAATATTAGGTAAAAACACCTTCTAGCTTCTTGGAACTTACACAAAAAAGCTCTTTTAGAAGGAGTTCTTGGGCTTAGAAATTTAGGTAAAAACAACTTCCGGAACCTACGTAAAAGGAACTTTTAGAATAGGGTTAAGTGGCAAAATGCCCCAAATTCGACCCCAACCTTGTGAAAATGCCCCGAACGTTAGGAAAAAGATTAAAATGCCCCAATCCGTTAGAATTTCCGTTAGAGAGAGTTAAGTAGTCGAAATTGCCCTTCAGGGTACATGGTTTAAAATTCGGGGTTTAGGGCTTAGGGTTTAGGGTTTAGGGTTTAGGTGGTGGTGATGGTGGTGGTGGTGGCGGCGGTGGTGGTGGTGGTTCTAGTGGTAGTGGTGGTGGCGGTGGCGGCGGTGGTGGTGGTGGCGGTGGTAGTGGTGGTGGTGGTGGTGGGGGTGGTGGTGGTTGTTCTAGTGGTAGTGGTGGTGGTGGTGGTGGCGGCGGTGGTGGTGGTGGTGGTGGTTGTTCGTTTGGTGGTGGCGGACTGGCGGTGGTAGTGGCGGTGGTGGATTGGGGCATTTTGATTGAAAAGGATAAAAATGGAATTTCAAAACTCTATTGACCGGTCAAGATGTCCAATTTTGATCAACATGCCCCAAAAGTAACGGATTGAGGCATTTTGATCTTTTCCCTAACGTCCGGGGCATTTTCACAAGGTTGGGGTTGATTTTGGGGCATTCTGCTACCCTTTAGAATAATCTACTTGAGAGTTGAGAGAACCATTATAACATAACCTAAAGCATAGATCAAGTTACAGATCCAAGACCGCAACTTAAATATCAGTGGCCTGCGTGTTCTCAACGATTATTGGCTTTGGTTAATATTACTGTTGTAGGTGTAAATAATCCACAAATACAGGTGGAGCAATCCTAGGAGGCGAGACACTAATTGCAGAAGAAGCGTGAAGCATTGAATCCTACCACTCAGTCTTGGCGCGAGAAAAGAGATATGAAATGAATCTGTGAAGACAATACATGTAAAGTAGGGACGTGACAGCCATCAGGTACATCAACAATAAATGCACTGACTAAGTGGTTGAGAAGATAAGGACGACTCGGTCAAAGTAAGACTCGGCTAAGGGTATCACGGGCGACATTGGCAGCATTCTCCAAAGACACTAACATCGGGTGAAGAGGCGACATGAGGAAACATCATCAAGCTCGGCCTAGTTGGACCTTCTGTGTCAGTCGTTGAAATTGGTCGCAGAATCAACTACACAGACAACTCTCCAGCAGTCTTATATTCTACAACAGTTTTCATATATCGTTTACGTGACATGCATTGTAACAGATTGTTTGTAACATTTATACAACGTTGCAAACCTGTCCGAAGTCATTAGTTTTCTCTTGTTTTTCACCCTTTTGAGCTATGAATACCTATTTTGAGCACGTGAATAACATGAGGAGCTAAAACCCAACACTGGGATGATGGAGGAAACCAATCTCTATGCCTGTGGTAAATCTATTTAATTTCTTTATGACTTTTGCACTATTTTAAAATCGTTTCATGATTTTTCTTAATTGATTGTGATTTTGTTTGATGACGTATGCTTGGTCTTAGTATTTTTGATACGTCATGCTTGTGATTTACAGTCAATCTTTTATAAAATCTACCTTGGCAAAGAATAAAGAGTCAATATTTATATGTTATGAGCTATAATTGTTTGGAATTGATAGTCGAACCACATGAATATGAGAATTGGTGGAATCTTGAGTCTCAGTACCTCTTGATATTTTGTGACAACCTTTTGTATATATATTTTTTTTTCTATTTTTAAGTCTGAAATCGAGTCTTTACAAGTCTGAGTTGAACGAATCTTTACTACCACTTTCTACAACACTTGTTAAAAACGCTCCACGAAATCTCTTAATAGTCCTAGTAAGATTAACTGCGGTTTATAGGGTTTTCTCGATGAGCTGTTAAGATGAGTTGTTAGAAAGTTTTGAAGATCCCAAAAGATCATTCTTGATGCTTGGTAGAAGCTAGAGTGAAACTTCATCTGACTGATAACACCTTGTCGGGGATAACTAAACTCAAGCTGACAGTGGAAAAACCATCTCAAAACCATTGAGTTAGGATTTTTCCAAAGCAAAGATCGAAAAAGGCGGGATGAGTACTTAGATAGTAGTCTCATCCTAATCCTAGAACAAGAGTCTTACAAAGACCATCGAAAGTCCAACAAAGTTGATAAACTTTACTTTTGGCAACCGGTGTAGTTGATACAACCGGCAAAACAATTGACGGAAGTAACCAGTACAAAAGTAGGTTAAGAAAGAGATTTTCCGGTAAGTTGTACGGAAGATTAATGATTTCTGGCACTTGGAATGTAGGAAAATTAATGATTAATGCGTAGGGAAAGTACCGAGAGTGATGTGACATAACCCCCCTTCACAAATTCGTCTTGTTAGTCAAAACCCCTAATTTGCAGAGTTCAGCACATTGTAGCAAAAAGGAATTGTACTTTTCTGAACTTTTTCTTCCCTCTCCGGAGTTCGGATATGTTGTACTTCATTCTTAACCTTTTCGAAAACAATCCAAAGTGAGGTGTTGTCTGCTTTCCGACGTAGGTAGGAGAGGCGAGCCGAAGAATATTAGCCAAACCCGAGCCGATAGAAAGCACATCCGCGCATCGGCGTAACTCGAGGAACCATACGAGAGCCGGCACTAGCATGCGGGAAGGAGTAACAGATCCTCGACAACAAAGTAGCCCACAAGCACCAAAAGGAAGAATCTAGGGTGCCCGGAGGTGGCATGGCTTGTTGATGAGGAAGTTGACTTAGGCCGAGATGATGATCTCTCGCCAAGAGGATTACGGATCAACCCGAGCCACCTAAGGCCAGGAGATATGGTAGATTGAAGGACCGCATCGGACACTGAGGACGATGAGGAAGCACAAATTACACGAGAGGACCAAAGGCTAGCAAGGCAAAGACATGCGAGTATTGATTCGCCTTGGAACAAGAAGGAGAGAGGGTTAGGCACGTACGCTTGGATATGGGCAACCCCAACGGGGGATATTCCACCAGCTGCAGCCACCCCAACCACTTTGCTCCTCCAAAGAGCTCCACCAACTGCGCGCGCCACTAACAAGAGGGAAACCATGTGAATGGTTACTCCGATCACGAGAGTACCGACCGACATTACTCGCGATCTTGGCCAATCAAAAAACGCAGGAAGATTTCATGAGGGAGTTACAGAGAAGAAATCTGGATTTAGAGCACGAGAACTACCAGCTCAGGAATCAGAGATCTGGGTCGCGTGGATCTTCGAGCCGAGGAGCCTCTAGTAACCATACCCGATCGAGACGTACTCGGACCCCGCCTCCTGGCCGAGAACGTGTACCCGATCCTAGCCGAACAAGGGGCGGGTACGGACCACCCGAGAGATCCTCAACCGAGGAAGAAATACAAAATACGAGACCCGACATGACAACCGAATCTAAGATTAAGCAATTGGAGCAGATGGTCAAGAAGTTGGCGGGCGATGAGGAAGACGACAAGTTGGCGGAAGTAATTAGCGAAGCGAAAAAAACTCCATTTACCAAAGCACTTGAACAGACGCCATTCCCCCTAAGTGTACGCTTCCCACCTTCCCATCAAGGTTTGACTAAGACCGGAGACGCAGGAGAACACATCAAGAAGTATAGCATGTCTTTGCTGCAATGGAAGAGCTACGACGTAGTCATGTGCAAATTCTTTCCGGCAAGTATGGAAGGCGAGGCGAAAAACTGGTTCTACACCTTGCCCGATAAATCCATTGGCAACTACGGGGCCCTATTGGAAACATTTCTTGAGACCTATATTCATAACAAGCATTGCTCTCCCAAGGGTAAACAAATTATTCACACTAGCCCGATGGTTTCGAGAACCCCGAGATCTCGACGGATCGATGGAGAAAATTATGTACTTGATATTAGGAAGGTTCCGGTCGAGCAAAGCAAATATTTGTATATGAGAATTCATTGGGAAAGTCGGATCCCATCCGGGTAGCAATGTATCTTTAAAAGCCAAAGACGCTAAGAGAGATGATGAAAATGCAGGAACATTACATAGCATTAGAGAAAATACAAGAAAGAGCACAGGATAGAGGAATCCAAGAAGCCAGCACGGCAGTGGAGCCTGTCCCTATGCAAGATCGGAGGAGACCCGAGAAAAGGCTGGTAGCCCCACAGCAAGTCTCGGGCAAGAAATATGGGTCGAGAAGGGAAAGAAGCCACGACACGAACCGAGAACCTACACACCCCTGAATGCACCATTGGAGGAAATATTCAAGGAAGTAGAAAAAGAAACGATATCAAATACCGAGAAGACTAGGGGCATCCAGTTCGACGAAACAAGAAACCATCCTGAGTTTTGTCATTACCACCAGTATCGAGGGCACTCAACTACGGCTGGAAGGATTATAGTGAGCACTTCGTTAAACAAGTCTCATCTTGGTTTTCCGGAAACTACGGCTGGAAGGATTATAGTGATCACTTCGTTAAACAAGTCTCATCTTGATCCGACACTAAAAGCCTCACAAAGATCGTAAAAAACCGTAGGAATCCTACGGTACAAACCGTCTCCGGGGATTCCCGACAATGTGTGTAGGAAGACCATCAGCACAACAAGCTGTTGAGGGTTGCCATTATTATCAACCATAGCCAAGAAAGAAATCTTCCGATTTGACGTACGAATGATTAATGACTTCTGGCACTAGGAATGTTAGGACAAATAATGATTAATGCATAGGGAAAGTACAGAAAGCGATGTGTCGAGACAGCTTTTCAAAGATTGTCCTTTACGGTCAAAACAACTTGACTGCTGAGATCAACACGCTAGCATAAATGGAAGTGTACTGTAAAAACTTTTCCCACCTTACACAACGAATTCTTTGTACTTCATCCTTAACCTTTTCGAAGCGGTTCTAAGTAAGTGTCGTATACTTTGTCGACGTAGGTACGAACGGGCGGGCGAGCCAAGCAACAAGGGCGTATCGAAGGTAATGGCGAGTACCTCCAGGATGAGTAGGATCCTAAGGAACCGAGTCACAGCGGGATCTAGTGTACAAGAAGGACTCACAGATTCCCGACACGAAGATCATCGGCCAAATAACCAGGACGAGACTCAGGCATTAGTCAAAGGCATGACTACTGTCGACGAGGAGATCGATTTAAGCCGACACGATGATTTCCCACCTAGGATGCTGAGGATTAACCCGAGCCAGATGAGGCAAGGGAATGAGGACGACATGGTAGACGGAAGAACTGCATCGGATGCGAGGAAGAAGAGGAAGTGCAGACGATACAGGAGGAATGAGGGAGAGAAAGACGACCGACAGAGTACTAGCACGAACTAGAACGAGAAGGTGAGAGGCTTAGGCGAGTACACTTAGCAAGAGGCGACCACAACCGAGACATCCCCCCAGCAGCGGGAGATCATCCCGTAGCTCCAATCGTCCCCCCCGTTGTTCTCTCGACAAGGCCTCCAACTGCACCCACCAATGTAACAGGAAACCAAGTAAATTGCCACTCTAGCCATGAAAGCACCGACCCAATGTTACTTGCTATATTGGCAAGCCAAATAAGGCAAGAAGACCTTATGAGAGAGTCAGTAAAGGAGAAACCTAGCTTTAGAACATGAAAACTACCGACTCAGTAATAGGAGAGCGGGGTCGAGAGGATCGTCGAGCCGAGGCGATTCTAGCAATCACACTCCATCGAGAAACACACCACCCCCGTCCCCGAGCCGAGAACGCATGCCCGACCCTAATCGACCAAGAGGAGGGTATGTGCCAGTCGAGGATTCTTCGACCGAGGAAGAGGCAACCAATAGGGGTCCGGATGCGATAACCAAACGAGAAGATCGAACAACTTGAGCATATGGTCAAAAAGCGACAGAAACAACGAGGACGATAAGCTAGCAGAAGTAATCAGTGAAGCCCAGAAGACACCATTTACCAGGGAATTGGATCGGACTCCGTTCCCGCCCAAGTGCACGTTTCCGATCTTCCCATCTAGGTTTGACGGCACGGGCGACGCGGGAGAACACATCAAAATGTACAACATATCCTTGTTACAGTGGAAGAATTATGATGTGGTCATGTGTAAATTCTTCCCGGCAAGCTTGGAGGGCGAGGCAAAGAGCTGGCTCTACACCCCGCCCGATGAATGCATTTGGAAGCTATGCACAACCGTGGAAACCTTCCTTGAGACATACATGCATAACAGTATAGCTCGGCCCAGAGTCAATAAGCTCTTCACACTTGCACGAAGATTCAGGGAACCATTGCGCTCTTTAACGGACAGATAGAAAAAATTATGTACGGACATTGGAAAGGTGCCGGTCGATCAACAGATATTCGATTTCGAGAATTCATTAGGGAAATCGGATCCCATTTGGGTAGCAATGTACACTGAGAAGCCTAAAACATTAAGAGAGATACGGAAGATGCAAGAGCACTACATCGCCTTAGAGGAGATTCGGGGAAGGAGCGCAAGATATAGGAATACAAGAGACGAGCGCCACAGTAGAGGCAACCCCACGAGAAGCCCCGAAACGATCTGAGAAAAGGCCGAGCACACAACATCATGGGGAGAACAAAAAATTTTGGGTCGAGAAAGGAAAGAAGCCTCGTCACGAACCTAGATCTTACACTCCACTAAACGCACCATTAGAAGAGATATTCAAAGAAGTCGAGAAGAGGAATGATATCCGATATCCTAAGACTCAAGGAATTCAGTTCGACGAAACAAGGAACCACCCGGAGTTTTGCCATTACCACCAGTTTCGAGGCCACTCAAATAATGATTGTCGGGAGGTGAAAGACATCGTCCAAACACCTAATCCGAGATGGATATTTACGACATTTCGTCAAGACATCGCCGACACTGCTCAACCCGACGTCCCAAAGGTGCACCAAATAATAATCAATCGTGGCACCCGGTTCGCTCAGTAACACCATATCGCACTCGGCAACACAAGGTTTCGATTTGGGAACCGGTATCACCTCGAGGATTCATAAAAGGGATCGATCGGGCAAAGAAATCTTCAGTGTGGCCAAAACCCTGCCCATGGAACCATGGATGATGCAGCCGATCACCTTCTCGGCGAAAGACGTCCCATTGAATGGTCAAGCACATGGGGATCCCTTAGTAATAACTCTGCTGATCGAGGAATGGGGCGTCCGCAGGATATTAATGGACAGCGGCAGCTCAGTTGAAGTCCTGTTCTACGGCACTTTCAAGAGGATGAAATTGTCCGATGATATCCTGATCTCGTCGACCTATCGAATCTACAGCTTCAACGGTACGGTGACAGTACCAAAGGGACAAGTCACCCTCAGAGTCTCGGACGAGGAGGGATTCCTCGACACACTCACCACCTTTTGCGTGGTCGACGTTGTGTCACCATATGAAGCGATTTTGGGTCGACCTTGGCTTGCGGGAGTCAAGGGAGTCGCATCGGCCTATCACCAAAGATTGCGGTTCCCATCGTATCGAGGAGTAGTAGAGGTGTTAGGCGACCCACGGGCGGCGAGGCAGTGCGTGCAAATAGACGTTCAGCAGAATGAAGAGAGGCGATCGAGGAAACGCCAAGAAAAGAACAAGTCTAAGAAAATAAAGGCGGGAGAGGAGTTGGAAAAGGTGATGTCACAAGCCATCGCTACCTATGAAGCTGGCGACAATAGATCTTATAGCAATTTCAGGAGTCGGTGACAGTCGGCGAGCCAAAGCAAAATTTCTCGGCCTTAGAACCTACCCGACAATCTGGGTACCGAGGAAGAGCAAAAAATAGTGAGAATAGGGACTCTCTTGAAAAACGAACAATCTCAGCAGTTGACAACTCTTTTGAAGGAGCACATGGATGTATTCGCCTGGCAAATGCACGATATTGAAGGGATTGACCCGGAAGTCTACTCACATCACCTGCGGATAAACCCCAAGTTCAAGCCTATCCGACAAAAGATGAGAAGAATTGCACCCGAGCTACAAACGGCGGTAGAGGCTGAGTTGAAGAAGTTGCAAGTAGCAGGAATCATTCGAAAAGCCCAATACCCGCAATGGATATCTAACATGGTGATAGTCCCCAAAAGGAATGGAGGTGTTCGAGTCTGCATCGACTTTAGTGACTTAAACAAAGCATGCCCAAAGTATAGTTTCCCCCTCCCCAGCATCGACCAGCTAGTAGAATCCATAGTTGGGTATGAGGCGATAACACTTACGGAAGGATATTCAGGGTACAACCAAATACCCCTGGCCCCCGAAGATCAAGAGCATACATCCTTCTTCACACCAAGAGGGTTGTATTGCTACACCAAAATGTCATTTGGATTAAAAAACGCAGGCGCCACCTATCAAAGGTTGGTAGAAGACATGTTTGAAGATAAAATACACGACACCATCGAGGTATATGTGGACCACATGTTGGTCAAGAGTAAGGTGGCCACCAACCACATCGACGATCTCCGAAACATATTTCAAACCATGAGAAGGTACAAGATGCGGGTAAACCGGCCAAGTGCACTTTCTGGGTCACCTCGAGCAATTTTTTAGGGTACATAATCACCGACAAAGGCATCGAGGCCGACCCAGATAAAATCAGAGCCGTCGTGGAAATGTCGTCGCCTGTAACAGTTAAGGACGTGCAATGATTAAATGGGAACTTGGCGGCCTTAGGACGATTCATCTCTCGTTCGTCTGACAAGTGCAAGGACTTCTTAGGGACATTAAGGAAAGGAGAGAAGTTTAAATGGACTGAGGAGTGTGAAGAAGCATTTCAGAAGATCAAGCAACATCTCGCTAGTCTTCCGGTGTTACAATGACCAGATCCCGAGGACATACTAACACTATATCTTGGGGCAACCATTTATGCCATTAGTGCCGTACTAGTCAAGAACGTTGGAGGAGGAAAAGCCGGTGTATTTCGTAAGCAAAACCATGAATCCAGCAGAGAGGAACTACACCAGATCGAGCAACTAATATTAGCATTGGTGTTTGCGACACAGAAGCTTCGGACGTATTTCCAAGCTCACAAGATTCGGGTGCTCACAAAGTCCTCCATAGAATCAGTACTCGACAATGCAGCCAGGTTGGGACGAATCTCTAAGTGGAGTGCCCAAATAAAGCAGTTCGACATTTTTTACGAAATGAGACTAGCAGTAAAAGCACAGGCAGTGGCTGACTTCTTGGCAGACTTCCCTCTCAGCGACGAAGATGAAGTAGAAGACATCCCGGAGATTGAGGAAGACCGAGAGGACCCGTCCGACCTACTCGAGACATGCAACCCGACACGATGGGAGGTTTTCGTAGATGGGTCATCCAATAGAGACGGATCGGGTCTAGGATTGGTCCACTCCTTTAGGCTTGAATTTAAAGCGACTAACAATGTCACGGAATACGAGCGGTAATACATGCCTTGCGTTTGATAGTGGAGATGGGAATCCAAGAGGTACGGCTTACAAGCGACTCTCGATTAGTCGTCCGAAAAATCAGCGGGCAAAGACGCCATACATGACCCCTTATTACGAAATATTGGGAACTCGCCCAATTCTACATCGGCCAGATACCGAGCATCAAGTTTCGTCATATCTGTAGGAAGGACAATCGCCACTCGTACGCCCTAGCATACATTGCTTCCATGTTGACAGATGCAAGCGTCGAAGGTATCAGAGTTATGAGAGTCTTAATGCCCTCAGTACCTGAGACCATGGACATCGGCGCACATGTCGCAGCAACCACTACTGATCAGTATCGGGCCGATGATTGGAGGAAACCGATTCACGAATATCTCGAAACCGGAAAGTTGCCCAAGGGGCGACCCGAGATCAACAAAATCAAAAGCAAAGCAGCTGCGTACGAGCTTCGAGACGGCACTCTATACAGAAAGTCGTACCTAGGACCATTACTAAGGTGCCTGAGTAAAGAAGAAGGCATACGATCCTCAACAAATTGCACTATGGGGTAGCGGAAACCACGGCTCGGGCCGTAGCCTAGCGGCTAAAACCATGGGATATTTCTGGCCTTACATGAACGAGGATGCAAAGCATATGTCCCTCATCTGCGACGAATGCCAAAAATTTGGAAAGAAGATACATGCACCTGCAGTAACATTAAACTCTGTTATCAGTCCTTGGCCTTTCGCCAAATGGGGGATCGATATTGTGGGACCGTTACATGTAGGATCGGGGCAGAGAAAGTACCTAATTGTAGCTACCGACTATTTCACTAAATGGGTAGAGGCCTCTCCATTGAAACACATACGGGATAAAGACGTTTTCCGATTCATCTGGGAACACATCATATGTCTCTTTGGAGTACCGACAACAATCGTCTCTGACAACGGGAAACAGCTACAGGGAAAGAATATCGACCTGCTATTTAACACTTACAATATTCGAAAGAGAAAGTCTACACCACTATACCCTCAGAGCAATGGACAGGCCGAGATCACAAACAAGACCATCACCGATAACTTGAAGAAGAAGCTTGACGGGGAATATGAAGAATGGTGCGAAGAACTTTATAACGTTTTGTGGGCATATAGGACAACTCGCAGAGAGGCAACCGGATTATCACCTTTCATGTTAACATATGGAACCGAAGCCATCCTTCCCACAGAAGCAATGATACCTACAACAAGAACCGAAGCATGGAGACGAAACATCTCAGCAGATCTTATCCTGGTTAAACTTGACGATCTAGAAGAAACAAGAGAGATGGCCGTGCAAAAAATGGAAAATTACCAGCGAAGAATCCAGCGAGAGTACAATAAACGGGTTCGACCAAGAGAATTTCAACCGGGGCAGTTGGTACTAAAGGATCTACCCAGTTATGAACGTGATAAAAAAGGAGGAAAATTAGCAGCACGATGGGGAGGACCCTACACCATTGTTGAGAAGGTTGGCGAAGGGGCATACAAGATACTAAAACCGGACGGAACACCTAAGCCACGACCGTGCAATGCTACGCGACTAAAACTATATCACCCATGAAAGCATGTATAATATATTGTCATTTATTTCCGTGAAAGGCCACGTGGGGTTGGAAATATGACAAGTGCATCTGAATGGCCGTTTCAAACCCGAGGCGATGGCATTGAGCAAGTGTCGGGGCGGCATACACTCGAATGGTCGTTTCGAACCCGGGGCGATGGAATTGTGCAAGTGCCGGGCGACTTACACTAAGACGGACTATTCAAACTCGGGGCGATGGCGGTGTGCAAGTGCCGAGGTAGTCCTAGGGCCCCGGCGATTTGGAAACCGGTGGCCGATTGTCGAGGGCATGAGTACTCGACAATCGAAGCAGTCCACATTGCTCCCCGCAAGTGGTCGAAATCACTTTCCCAAGAAAGTTAATCGATAACTTCTTGGGATATCGATCCCATAGAAATTAGGAAAGACCAACTACCCTTCCACTAGATCTCAAAAGACGGTGATGAGATATCTCAATCGGGACATGGCATTGGGCCCGATGACCCTCCCTGTTGAGTGTGTTCGACAAAAATGACATTTATGATTAACCAATCTACTCATGTTTATGCGAGGCATACATAACTTAGTCGCAAAAATAAACCACACATCGTTGGCGTAACATAAATAAGAACGGTAACATGCATAATAACGTCGGATAGAAAGAAAAACAATCAAACTGGCGACGCAGCACCCCATAATAGTGTACGAGAAATTAAAGGTGTTCGAATGAATTACAACCCATGGCAAAGGGTAAGTTAGCGACGCAGCTCTACAAAAGATAAGCTTACTCTTTAGAAGAAACCGGCCCCGAAATCGCCCTCTTAGCAGCAGCATCGGCTCGCTTCTTATCAAGCACCGCTTTTACACCGGCTTTGACCTTCGCAACGAGCTCATCATTAAACTTCGCCTTTTCGGCAGTGAGATCCTGCGTCAGTTGCATCGACGCCGATTCAGCAGTGGCTACCCGCTCGAGTAGTTGAGACTCCCTCCCCTTCAATCGGGCATTCTCCTCTTCCAACGATGCCACCTTCCTCTGCTCGGGTGCCAAAACAACAAGAGCGGTCAGTTACATAATAACAACGCTAAGACAACGACAAGGAAAGCACCATACAAGGCACACCACCTTCCAATAAACGGGAAACTACTCTAATGGTCTCTTCAGACTCAGACAAGCTACACTCGAGAGAAGATATCTTTGAAGAAAGTTCTAGATATCGTTGTTCGTTAAACTCGTTAGAGGGACAGTACTTCTTATGATCACTCCATTCGGCCCTCTGCCGGGAATGGGCTATCTGCAAACCTGATAATTGAGCACGAACCCATTCCAACTCCTCAGAAACTTCCTTGGACTTTCAGAGCTTCTCAAGGGATTCTTGGCTACACTTCTCAGCAGCATTCTTCTCCCCCAAGATCCGAAGGCGATCTGCGTGCAAGTCTCGAACCTGAAGCCTTAGCCGACCACATTGAATCTCTAAGTTATCAGCCAACAGTGTTTTATCGGCGGCAATACCTTGGAACCGGGCTAAGATCGCCCTAATATTGTCAATCTCCTCGGGGACATACTCAAAAGTCTCGTAGCGATGCAGTTTGGATTGAAGATCTTCCATCTCGGTCTCTAAGCGATTGATATTATCATCCTTATTAACTATCCTATGTTGTAAATTCAAAACGTGATCCCGTTCTATGTTCATTTCCCTTTTCAACAAACGAAACCTCGTGGCAGCGTCGGCCTCCGCACTAGAAGGTTCGGCTAGGCAGGTAGTACTACACTCAGGATATTGGCACTACAGAATCAATCATAAGCAGTCGAAAGTTAAGTAGATACCTTGGGTCTCGGCCAATTGCTTCTTCAGCCTTCGGGATCGCTCACTTTCCTGTTGTAACAAGACACGAAGACCCTCCCTCTCGGCGACCTCCTTGCGTTAAAGGGCAGCGTTCAACAACGAGCGATTGATATCCTACAAACACCGATATCGTTAGCAGTTACCCCATGGCACGAAGGCATAACCTGAATAACACAACTTACCAGCAGATCGAAGGTGCTTTTCAAACCAGCATCATACAACGAGACAGCCCTAATCTTCTCTTCATCCGAGAGAGGCAAATTCAGGAGAGATGAGGGCCCCAAGAGAGTTGCACATAGGACCCGAGACAGTAAAAGAAGTATTGCTGCCTGAGTTAGGAACCACAGGAGAAAGAGGCTCCAGCAACTCGCCCCCAACAGCAACGTTCTCTTTATCACGAATAACCACATTGTCTCCACCACCAGACTTCTTCGCCTCTTCTTTATCACCATCGACATCCTCCTCCTCATCGAAAAGACCATCATCGTCACCACCATCATACTCGAGATACACGACGCCATTGGCAAGGACAATCCCTTTACCAACTAACTCCCGAGGCACAGTTTTCTCCGGGGCGGGTGTATCGCCCTTGGTTTCCTTGCCTTTCCCTTTGGGCTTCCCACCTACAAGGGTATACGAAACATCAGAAGATTTCTGAGGCGACTTCCTCATGAAATGTGATAAAGGCAGCCGATTATCGGGATCCTCACCATCCCTCGCCGAAGCACCACCAGCCTTGTCAACTCTCAGCTTCTGCGCATGAGCCGATGTCAGAACCATGCAAGGCAACAAATAGGGGCACGTACATGTACGTCAATAATAAAAAAAAAAATAGTATATTTGTTACCTTCCATGTCTCCTCCTCGGCTCCTGCAACTCTATCCGAGGAACAAGAGGCTCAGAAGGAACGCCCTGGGACTTAGTCTGTAAAACATAAAAATTAAAACATCACCCTACGAGTCGCTTAGAACCAGTCGGTTAAGCTAAAAAACAGGGAAATACACTCACCCGATCAATATTGACCACCCAGAAAGGATAAGACTCGGCAGGAGGAGGAAATTTGCCACTCAAAAGACGACCAGAAATAGCCAAAGGAACTCGGTCCCATGCGCGTCGCTAGTATGACGGGCATGTCTGTTGGAACTCTTTCCTTCGGGATCTTCGTCCAACAAAAGCTTCTTAACGCCCTCAGGAAGAGTCTTATGGCGGTGAGGGCTAGCAGCGAAACCGGCAAGATCACCATTGGTCGAAGTCCCACTTCGATAGTTATCGGCAAAACTGGTAGGACTGTAGTCGCTCGCCTGGGAAGGATCGTAAGTAGACCAAGCGGTAGGAGTACACTCGCCTCAGCTGCGCCTCTCCCATTCGGACAAGATACGAAAAGTATTGCCATTCCATTGAGCTAAGGCGCGGGACGGACAAATCTTAGAAAGGGCCTCATACCAAAATGAGCGCTTAGGATCGTACAAAGGAAAACACAGCCCGAGCTCTAGCTGACCCCTGGTGACAATGGTCGCCTCGGCCGAATGAGGAAACTTCAGAACATCATCCTTCTTTAAAACGCCTCTTTGGCCCGACAGAGCCGGACATCATAGCCATGAAGGTCGAACTCATCTTTCAAGTTGTTGAACAATTGCTCATCCGACAAGTCTTTGGCAGTTCTCTTGTCAGCCCTACATGAAAACGAAGAAGGATTATCAGAAAAGATAGAATCCAGAGCACGATAATCATGCTTAGAAGGGCTCTCTATAACAAATAAGGAATCAAGCGACACGCTGTCTTCATAAGAAAACACATAGCTCACGCACCTTTTCTCTTTCATGGAGGGAGTTGAGCACGCCATGAAAGCTAGTAGAGGAAACGACAGGAGGAGTGAAAATACGACCGGAATCGGAAGTTGCAGCGGCAACGGAAACAAGGAAGACACAAGACAATAAAGAAAAAAGAAGGAAACCTGTGGAGAAGATAACTAATAACAGTGAAGAGAAGGCAAATGAGAACGGAGAGAGAAGAGAAAGCAAAAATGGCAAAGGAAAGTATAAAAAGAAAAAAGGGTTTAAGGGCCGAGCTTATAAACCTCACCTGTGGTAACCGGCAAGGAAGGTAAACCGGTTGCAGTAACCAATGAAGATGGGGGAACGACATGTCGTGAAACCCGGCATGACTGAAGACGTGGGAAGACGAGGAGGTTTCTTCCCCACGTGTCGATCACACGAGTGGAAGAAGGGGCATAAATGTAGGTGCAAATAATCCACAAAGCTAGGTGGAACCATCCTGGCCAAGGGCGCACCAAGAGAAACATGTACTAGAAACACTGAATCACCTCATCAGACCTGGGCACGAGGAAAGAGGAACGGAGACAGCCCGAGAAGTCGACATAAAGGAGAAAATCTTTGATGTGATGCTCACCGAGTTCGAGGACAATTAATGCACTGACAGGGTTGGTGAAGAGATAAGAGAAGCTCGGCGGAAGCGAGACTCGGCCAAGAATCTGAAGGGCGACACCGATCACCTCCACCAAACGAACGACATCCGGCGATGACACCACTCGGCTAGATGATTCGGCTTGAGGAAAAGGAGAGATCGACCGAAGCACCAGCAAGTCGCCCGAGAAGAACATCCAGGAAGCTATACCAGGCTCAACACTGAAACATCGATGTATCACCACCTACAACTATTGTTTATGGGTAAAAATCGTTTCTGCCGATTTCGGTAAATTCGGTAGGTGAGTGAGAAACTGGTTCAAACCCTAAACAAATGTGCTGCACGTGAGCACTTTATAGATTCGAGAGATCAATCTGTACAAGTCCGGCTTAAACCAAGAAATGGCCGTTCCAGACTTGCTTCGGTCACAAAGTGGAGGAGAAGGGTTGATTTGGGGAGGGAAGCAAAGAAAGGTGTTGAGGAGAGTAGTATCTCGACTTGTATCGAGAAAGTGAAAGCTTAGGAAGCTTGCAAGAGATGAAAGCTTTTGGGAGAGCTTGCAAAGTTGCCTTTCCGAGAGTGTAAGTGTAGTATGTTTATCCCGACCGAGACTTGTTGTCCGGTGGAAATAGGTAAGACCTATTTATACAAGTCGAGATTGAAACGTACCCTGGCCTCATGAAGGAAGAGAGTAAAGGGTGAAATAATGGGAGGAGGTGGTAACCGCATGGTTTAATGGGTGAAAATGTTTTTCACCATTATTTCCTCTTTTATTTGACCGCTTTATTCCTTTTCACGCTTTCTTAATGTGAGCGTAGTGTACGGTGCATCTTTGTGACCGCCAAACCAAAACCCTAAAGAAGCATCCCCAGTTTGTGTCGATGTCTCGAGTGTTGGTTGCATCTTGAGTGCAAGTGGCGCTGCTAGTGGCGCGTGTGGCAGGTGCGGAATGCCTTGGTGGTAGGTTGCACGGTTTGAAAATTAGGTTACCTGCGTGTGTGTTTGGCATGTGCCAATGGCATGTGCGGAATGCCTTGGTGGTAGGATGCACGGTTTGCAAGTTAGGTTACCAGCGTGTGTGTTTGGCATGTGCCAATGGCATGTGCGGAATGCCTTGGTGGTAGGTTGCACGGTTTGCAAGTTAGGCTACCCATCGTGTGTGTTTGGCATGTGCCGATGGCACGTGCGGAATGTCTTGGTGGTAGGTTGCACGGTTTGCAAGTTAGGCTACCGGCGTGAGTGTTTGGCATGTGCCGATGACACGTGCGGCCATGTTGACCTAGTTGCAAGTCTTGCAAACCTAGGGCGCTACGTCGGGCGTGGGCCAAAGGCATAGCGGCTTAGAAATATGGCTTGCGGCACGTGTTGGCATGTGCGGCCATGTTGACCTAGTTGCAAGTCTTGCAAACCTAGGGCGCTATGTTTGGTGTGGGCCAAAGGCATAGCGACTTAGAAATATGGCTTGCGGCACGTGTTGGCATGTGCCAATGGCACGTGCGGCCATGTTGACCTAGTTGCGAGTCTTGCAAACCTAGGGCGCTATGTTTAGCGTGGGCCAAAGGCATAGCGGCTCGGAAATATGGCTTGCGGCACGTGTTGGCATGTGCCAATGGCACGTGCGGCCATGTTGACCTAGTTGCAAGTCTTGCAAACCTAGGGCGCTATGTTGGGCGTGGGCCAAAGGCATAGCGGCTTAGAAATATGGCTTGCGGCACGTGTTGGCATGTGCCAATGGCACGTGCGGCCATGTTGACCTAGTTGCAAGTCTTGCAAACCTAGGGCGCTATGTTTGGCGTGGGCCAAAGGCATAGCGGCTTAGAAATATGGCTTGCGGCACGTGTTGGCATGTGCCAATGGCACGTGCGGCCATGTTGACCTAGTTGCAAGTCTTGCAAACCTAGGGCGCTATGTTTGGCGTGGGACAAAGGCATAGCGGCTCGGAAATATGGCTTGCGGCACGTGTTGGCATGTGCCAATGGCACGTGCGGCCATGTTGACCTAGTTGCAAGTCTTGCAAACCTAGGGCGCTATGTTTGGCGTGGGCCAAAGGCATAGCGGCTCGGAAATATGGCTTGCGGCACGTGTTGGCATGTGCCAATGGCACGTGCGGCCATGTTGACCTAGTTGCAAGTCTTGCAAACCTAGGGCGCTATGTTTGGCGTGGGCCAAAGGCATAGCGGCTCGGAAATATGGCTTGCGGCACGTGTTGGCATGTGCCAATGGCACGTGCGGCCATGTTGACCTAGTTGCAAGTCTTGCCAACCTAGGGCGCTATGTTTGGCATGGGCCAAAGGCATAGCGGCTAGGAAATATGGCTTACGGCACGTGTTGGCATGTGCCAATGGCACGTGCGGCCATGTTGACCTAGTTACAAGTCTTGCAAGCCTAGGGCGCTATAATTGGCGTGGGCCAAAGGCATAGCGGCTTGGTTTGGCATTGTTGCCATGGTGCGCAGGGTGCGGCTTGATTTGGCATTGTTGCCATGGTGCAAAGATATGCGGCTTGGTTTGGCATTGTTTCCATGGTGCGCAAGATGCGGCTTGGTTTGGCATTGTCTGCCATGGTGCGCAGGTGCGGCTTGGTTTGGCATTGCTGCCATGGTGCGTAGGGTGCGGCTTGGTTTGGCATTGTTGCCATGGTGCGCAAAGATGCGACTTGGTTTGGCATTGTTGCCATGGTGCGCAGGGTGCGGCTTGATTTTGCATTGTTGCCATGGTGCGCGAGATGCGGCTTGGTTTGGCATTGTTTCCATGGTGCAAAGTATGCGGCTTGGTTTGGCATTAGTTGCCATGGTGCGTGAGGTGCGGCTTGGTTTGGCATTGTTGCCATGGTGCGCGAGATGCGGCTTGGTTTGGCATTGTTGCCATGGTGCGCGTGGGTGCGGCTTGATTTGGCATTGTTGCCATGGTGCGCAAAGATGCGGCTTGGTTTGGCATTCTTTGCCATGGTGCGCGGGTGCGGATTGGTTTTGGAATTAGGGTTACGTGTTGAAAACCCTAATGCGGTATTTTGAAAAAATACCCTATTAATTATTTACACCCGAGTTAAATGCTCTTAGTTAATGTGTTGCGGGTAACACTAGGTCATGGGGTTTTACGATTTTACCCCTTGTCTAAAAACCACCATCAACATTAAGTCCCCGCTTAGCTCGGAACGGGGGCTTTGTTGCAGGTAAGCATAATTTGGTGGCAAACTATTAACAACAAACCGTAAAGAAAATTGAAGGAGGCTTGTACGAACTTTTATAAATAGGATTTGGAATCCTTGCCTCGGTAGTTTTGCACAAGTCGAGGCTGGCACATTGGTGGGCCCGATGCAGCTTAAGGCGACGTTAGGAAGTTGGCGTGAGTTGAAACCGAGTGGGCTAGCTGGCGGGACCGGCGCAAAGTGTAGAAGCCGTGCGTGCACGCAGTTGGCGCAATTGGTGGGGCCTGTGCAGCACCGGGCGACGTTGGGTGTTGGCATGAGTTGGGAAGCCGAGTGTGCTAGGCGGGTGGGACCGGCGCAAAGTGTAGAAGCCTTGCGTGCTTGCAGGCGTGACTTGTGCGACCATTGGGAGGTCGGCTCGAATTGGTGGGGCCGGTGCAACTTGGAAGCCGTGCTTGCAGGCGTGATTTATGTAAATAAAGAGGGAGTAGACGTTTCTTCAGCCAGCAAAGTTTCCTTATTTTGCTTTCCTTCACGTGCGGCTTCCATTAGGGCATCATCCATGCCAAAAAATCTGGAAGCATTATGTCTTTCATTGCTCCCTTTTTTTTTTAAGGTTCCGTATTCATATCCAACGCGAATGTATCGTCTCCCTTGTTTGAGAAGGGGTTCTTCCCGTTGATTCCCCTTTTCCTTTGCTTTGCTTAGGTGCGTTTTCTTCTTCTTCTTTTTTTTTGTTCTCGCCATCCTCTTTTTATATGCGTGTAGACAGGGATGGAATTTGATCATCTTTCCATTTCTTGCAGGTGTATGATGGGATCTTCCGAGACGGCCGTGCCTTTAACCTTTTGGAAAAGGACTTGAGAATCCGTGGAGATCGATCTTCTTCTCTTGAGGAGGTATTGGTTGGGGTTGAATCTTTGTTCCATGAAGCTAACGAAATTATTAAGGACCTCCCTTCCTTCTATCCTCACGAAGAACAGGTGCATGTTCGGACTCTCTTGGGTTCAGTGGACGCGGAGGAGAACGCCATGATTCTTGATTTTGATGTGGATGAATCAAAAACTTCCTTCAAACGTCGATGAAAAAACTTTCGAAGGAGTATATGATAGAAGCGAGACAGCCTTTGAAGTTGATGCCAAAGGTGTTATTGATGATCTAGGAGGGGTCATGGTGGCGTATCTTTGGAATAGTTGTCGGGGAGGACACTGGCGCTGCTGCTGTGGCTGCTTCGGGATGGGATGTTGAGGTTGCCTTTGCTAAAACCGCTGAATGGAACCTTTGTTGCCCGAAGGATTCTTTGGGGAAATGCTTGAAGATAGCTTTGCCCGAAGGGACTCAAGCGCTCCATCCTTCGAGGGCTAGTTCCTCCTTTTGTTTTTCTCGTTAGCCGCTTAGTTCCCGATGTTTTTTTCCCTTTTTTTTTTTTTTTTTGTAAACACATCTTTCCCTTCTTCTTCATTGAGTAAACCTTTTGCTTCATATATATATATTTTTGAAAGGGGTCGTGGTATGATGGCTCTGCAATGGTTTTCGGGTTCTTCGATGTATTTCTCGATATCCGGAAGGATTCGCTCAGGAAGAGATATAATTATTTTATTTTATTTTTTTTTATTTTTTTTTTTTTGACAAAAGGGTAGATCTCCAGGGAAAATACAAACGGTGTATTCATCCTGGGTAAGTACGGCTATTAAGAGGAATGATTCAAAGGAAGTAATCGAAAGGGGAGTGATTGGGAAATACAAACATTTTAGGGATTGGATTCCTTGAGCCATCGCGAGTGAACTATCACGCCTTCGGGTGTGTCGGTATTGATGAGCTTGCAATATCCTCCCAAAAGGGTATCCGCAACTGTGCACAGCTCGCCTTCACCTTCCTCGGGCAAATCCATCTTTACTTGTCATCCTCCCAACTTGAAACGAGCTTTCCTTAACCATTACATCTCCGATTGAAAACGGTTCAGACGTCGTGTAACCATTTGAGCCTTGGATTCGTTGGTTTCGCTAGAAGCTTCCAAGCTTCTTGCAAAGTGTTCGAATGGTCCAGCTCCCCATTCACATTTTTGATAGCGTTCGTGCCTAGGTTGTTGTTGTAGAGTCCCCATGACGTAACGGGGGAAGAAAAGGTCGGTTGCGAGAAAAAGTTGCTCGGTCAGACTTACTTGCATTTGAAAATCATGGGCTAGCGCCAACGGGTCCTCTTCGGATGCTTGGGTTCCTTTAATAGCTCGTTAATGTGATAACCCGTGGGACGATTTGTTGGGAATCCCTTCGGGCGGGGATGTCGGCGAGAGGGTGTACGCCAAGCTTTGCTTTGTTGTCGAGCGCCCATAAGCGTCCCAAAATCATGTCATGATCTAGTTCTTTGACAATGTGGAACTTGCTGTGCGTTATAGCGTCTCCAATTTCGACCTCTAGGTTGATGTAGCCATGCGCGTTCAAAGCCTCTCCTCTCAAGCTCTTAATCACGAGACGGGAAATAGGTAGCGTCTTGTTTTGTAAATCCGGCTGCCTTTAGTGTCTTGAAAGTGATGATGTTGTGGTCGAGGTCGTGTCGATGAGCGTGTCGTCAAATTCGGCACCTCTTAAACGAGACGTGGTCGGCAGTCCCTAATTCTCGCTTCGCTTGTTTGGGAAGCTTGAGCCCTTGGCGTGGATTCCGAGGGGAGAAAAGCCGTTTGCCGGATACAACACGATTGAGAGCTGCGAAAATATCTTGGCGCTGAACCTTGGAGAGATAGAGAATTTCGCATATATGTCGCATCATGGATTGTACAGTCTCGTGCACGGAGTCCCCAGAGGAACCGCAGTTTCTTATTGGGAGTGGGTCTCGATGCACTCTTTCGTCTCCTAGTTGGAGTTCTCATGCTTCTATCCTTTCCTTGAAAATATGCTTTTGTCTGTTGCAATCGCTAGTCGGGTGGTGAACGAACTGTGGTAATGGCGATATTTGGGGTTTGCCATCTCGGCCTCGGTTGGTGGACGTCTAGCGGTGGTAGTCGATGACATCATCTTGAACCCAGGCTTCAGGAGGTCAATCACTTCCTCGATGGGGAATGGGAAATAAAGGATATTTCCTTCGGCTTCACGATGCTGCACAGGAGTTTTAGTGGCGATCTTCCGTTGCGAGGGCTCCGTTGCGCCGAGCTTCACGTTTCGGCTGGTGGCTTGTAGTTGCGGCTTTCCTTTTTCCTCTTTCGTTCACTATGTTCACGGAGGATGAGCCTAAGCATTAAATTGTTTGCTGATGAGGCGCCTACTCCCGCGAGTTTCACGTGCGTCTTGGTTCGAGTTGGCCTAGTCCTTTCAAAGAATGCTTTGGTGCTTGTTGTTGCAGATCGTCGCGCGGCCTCATGGAGTTCGGAGAATGTTTGGAAACGCAAGTTTTCTAGCAGGGCGCGGTAGATCGGGACCATACCGTTGATGCATGCGTTTACCAATTGTTGCTCGGTCACGTTTGGGTCGTGACAGTCGAGTGCTTGAACCCTGAACCTTTTGACGAAATCATTCGGATGTTCGTTATCCCACCTGTACATTCTCCCGAGGTCCGAAAAGGTAACTTGTTTCAGACACGAAGAAATACTTCGTAAAACGCGGTGACCATGCTACTCCAGTTGGGAATGTTGTTCGGTGGGATCTTGTTGTACCATGTATACGCCCTTGGGTAAGTGATTTTGAAAATTCCCTTAAACGAAGAACGTGATTATATTCATGTTCACCCAATGATTCCGGGGAGATGAGAAACATGTTCGCGTGCATTCCCGTACCATCGTACGGGGTAAATTGAGGGGAAGAGTACCCCTTAGGAGAGGGATTCTCAGTATTTCGGACGGGTAAGGGGGTTGGTGATGATGTATATCGAACTCATCATGCTTGATTCGGTCACGTAGGAGTTGTTCCAAATCTTCTCTAGTGACGAAATTTGGTGGTTGATTTCTCTCCAACGGTACTCTAGTGCGAGTTTCTTCATCCGTGGAGGCGTGCCTGCCGAGGTGCCGCGTCGGGGTTGTTGGAGATGCTTCTAGGAGTATGCGGAGGATGCGACTCACGGGGTAGTCGCCCGTCGGGGTTTTGAGAAAGGTGAGCACCTCCTTTTGTGTTGAAACCATGTCTGTCCGGGCTCGCGAGCGTCTCTCCGTCGTTCCATCAAATCGGCGATGGTGACGTAAGGGCGACTTCCTCCGGTCCCTCCGGTCTCTCGTCCCGTCGGCGGGGTAATTGGATCCTTAGTTGTCGGAGGCGCCATGCCGGGAAGAAGCATTCGGGGTCGCGGTGGCGGCCCTAGCCCTGGTGACTGGGGGCGTGACACCTGAAGAGATATTCTCGTTGCCGTGATTAGAGGGTTGTGCAGAGACGCTAGAGGAGGCAGCGGCTCTGGCCTTGGTGATAGGCGGTGTTACACTTAAAGGAGTGCATTCGATGCTGCTGTTGTCAGCTGGTGAAGTAACAATGTTACGGGGGGAGGCGCCAACATCGGGGGATGCGTTCTCACAACGATGTTCTCGGCAGCCGCTCCGGATCCGAGTTCCACCATGTTGGGATTTGACGTTCGGAAAATGAAATCAGGAGTTGGAGTTGATATTGTAGCCTATAGATCAATCCTCCCACTGTGGTCGCCAATTGTTTATGGGTAAAAATCGTTTCGCCGATTTCGGTAAATTCGGTAGAGAGTGAGTGAGAAAACCGGTTCAAACCCTAAACAAATGTGCTGCACGTGAGCACTTTATAGATTCGAGAGATCAATCAGACAAGTCCGGCCTAAACCAAGAAATGGCCGTGCCCGGACTTGCTTCGGTCACAAAGTAGAGGAGAAGGGTTGATTTGGGGAGGGAAGCAAAGAAAGGTGTTGAGGAGAGTAGTATCTCGACTTGTATCGTAAAGTGAAAGCTTAGGAAGCTTGCAAGAGATGAAAGCTTTTGGGAGAGCTTGCAAAGTTGCCTTTCCGAGAGTGTAAGTGTAGTATGTTTATCCCGACCGAGACTTGTTGTCCTGGGTGGAAATAGGTAAGACCTATTTATACAAGTCGAGATTGAAACGTACCACTGGCCTAATGAAGGAAGAGAGTAAAGGGTGAAATAATGGGAGGAGGTGGTAACCGCATGGTTTAATGGGTGAAAACGTTTTCACCATTATTTCCTCTTTTATTTGACCGCTTTATTCCTTTTCACGCTTTCTTAATGTGAGCGTAGTGTACGCCGCATGTTGTGGACCGCTAAACCAAAACCCTAAAGAAGCATCCCCCAATTTGTGTCGATTTCTCGAGTGTTGGTTGCATCTTGAGTGCAAGTGGCGCCCGCAAGTGGCGCGTGTGGCATGTGCCAATGGCATGTGCGGAATGCCTTGGTGGTAGGTTGCACGGTTTGCAAGTTAGGTTACCAGCGTGTGTGTTTGGCATGTGCCAATGGCATGTGCGGAATGCCTTGGTGGTAGGTTGCACGGTTTGCAAGTTAGGTTACCGGCGTGTGTGTTTGGCATGTGCCAATGGCATGTGCGAATGCCTTGGTGGTAGGTTGCACGGTTTGCAAGTTAGGCTACCAGCGTGTGTGTTTGGCATGTGCCGATGGCACGTGCGGAATGTCTTGGTGGTAGGTTGCACGGTTTGCAAGTTAGGCTACCAGCGTGTGTGTTTGGCATGTGCCGATGGCACGTGCGGCCATGTTGACCTAGTTGCAAGTCTTTCAAACCTAGGGCGCTATGTTTGGCGTGGGCCAAAGGCATAGCGGCTCGGAAATATGGCTTGCGGCACGTGTTGGCATGTGCCAATGGCACGTGCGGCCATGTTGACCTAGTTGCAAGTCTTGCAAACCTAGGGCGCTATGTTGGCGTGGGCCAAAGGCATAGCGGCTTAGAAATATGGCTTGCGGCACGTGTTGGCATGTGCCAATGGCACGTGCGACCATGTTGACCTAGTTGCAAGTCTTGCAAACCTAGGGCGCTATGTTTGGCGTGGGCCAAAGGCATAGCGGCTTAGAAATATGGCTTGCGGCACGTGTTGGCATGTGCCAATGGCACGTGCGGCCATGTTGACCTAGTTGCAAGTCTTGCAAACCTAGGGCGCTATGTTTGGCGTGGGACAAAGGGCATAGCGGCTCGGAAATATGGCTTGCGGCACGTGTTGGCATGTGCCAATGGCACGTGCGGCCATGTTGACCTAGTTGCAAGTCTTGCAAACCTAGGGCGCTATGTTTGGCGTGGGCCAAAGGCATAGCGGCTCGGAAATATGGCTTGCGGCACGTGTTGGCATGTGCCAATGGCACGTGCGGCCATGTTGACCTAGTTGCAAGTCTTGCCAACCTAGGGCGCTATGTTGGGCGTGGGCCAAAGGCATAGCGGCTTAGAAATATGGCTTGCAAGACGTGTTGGCATGTGCCAATGGCACATGCGGCCATGTTGACCTAGTTGCAAGTCTTGCAAACCTAGGGCGCTATGTTTGGCGTGGGCCAAAGGCATAACGGCTTAGAAATATGGCTTGCGGCACGTGTTGGCATGTGCCAATGGCACGTGCGGCCATGTTGACCTAGTTGCAAGTCTTGCAAACCTAGGGCACTATGTTTGGCGTGGGCCAAAGGCATAGCGGCTCGGAAATATGGCTTGCGGCACGTGTTGGCATGTGCCAATGGCACGTGCGGCCATGTTGACCTAGTTGCAAGTCTTGCCAACCTAGGGCGCTATGTTTGGCGTGGGCCAAAGGCATAGCGGCTCGGAAATATGGCTTGCGGCACGTGTTGGCATGTGCCAATGGCACGTGCGGCCTTGTTGACCTAGTTACAAGTCTTGCAAGCCTAGGGCGCTATAATTGGCGTGGGCCAAAGGCATAGCGGCTTGGCTTGGCATTGTTGCCATGGTGCGCAGGGTGCGGCTTGATTTGGCATTGTTGCCATGATGCGCAAAGATGCGGCTATATTTTGGCATTGTTGCCATGGTGCGCAGGTGCGGCTTGGTTTGGCATTGTTGCCATGGTGCGAGTGGTGCGGCTTGATTTGGCATTGTTGCCATGGTGCGCGAAGATGCGGCTTGGTTTGGCATTGTTGCCATGGTGCGCAAATATGCGGCTTGGTTTGGCATTCTTTGCCATGGTGCGCGGTGGTGCGGCTTGGTTTTGGAATTAGGGTTCGTGTTGAAAACCTAACTGTATTTTGAAAAAAATACCCATATTAATTATTTACACCGAGTTAAATGCTCTTAGTTAATGTGTTGCGGGTAACACTAGGTCATGGGGTTTTACGATTTTACCCTTGTCTAAAAACCACCATCAACAAACTATAAATAGAGATCGTGTAGGAAGGTAAAGGGGAGGTTTTTTTGGGAGAGGGAGAGAGAAAAAAAAGGAGAGAGAAGTGCTGAGTGTTGTGTGAGCATTGTTGTTTATATCAGATCCTTGTAATTTCGTGTGAAGTAATAAGATCATCCCTTAACCCCCGTGGACGTAGGTAATCATACCGAACCACGTACATCTTGTGTTCTTCTATGTCTTTGCTTATTTACTTCCTAGCATATATCTTTTGGATGTAGTAGTAGGATTTTCTACATCTACAAGTCCGTCCACATGTACTTAGGTCATAAAAACCGTCACATATACGTAATGCTAGAAGATCCTATAGTTTGCCAAGTGATAACGTGAATGTGATATGCTAGAGAGATTTTCCTCTTATTTTTACCCTTCTTTTTTCCTTGGTGTCAGAGTATGATATGCCGTGGAGATTTTCAAGTTAAAGCTTTTAAGCCACTTTATTAGTTGGTGGACACCCAGAGGACTTGGGTGCCTTAATTATTTTTGCAAGTTTGAAAAGAAACGAAATTGCATGTTCTTACATAAAGACTCCATGCAATGTCAATGCTACTGTGAAAATGATGAAAATGCAATCTACTGTTGTTCAAACTCTAGTGCATTTTCAATCATAGTTCAAAAATCGTGGTCATTATATGCATAAGTTGGCAGCAGTTTTCATACTGATGACAATTAATGCCCTATCAATGGTTGAACTTGAACAGTATTAGAGCAGTGATCTAAAATGCAGAATCACGGTTTACAATTAAGCTCCCCGTGAACGTCTAGGACACACGACAATAGTGGAGTCAATAAAAGAAGAAGAAGAAGATAAGAAACGCACAAAATCAACTAATGTGACTGAACTACAGACATTAAAAGGACCACCATGCATGTAAAAGGCACATTTTAATTTCTATTGCTTCTTTGTTCTTTTAGGTCCGTCTTTCTCATTTCTACCGCCCAAACCCCACTGCATTTTGTCATCAGTACTGTCACACCTCTCAAAAGAATGCCTTTGTCCCGGCTTGGTGTTTGCCATATACATCTCCTCCACAAATCTTAGATAAGTATATATGTGTAAGTAATAGGGCTTTGCTGTTTTCCCTCCAGAAGGTTGAAGGAGACAACAGCGCGTGGAAACTCTTTCTAACTCACTTATCATTGAAGGTTATAGGTAACTCGCAATTGGTATCAACTAGGCTCAACCTTCTACCTACTTTGATCTTCGCAATAGTTTGACCACATACACACATGTCTCCAAACAGTGGTTGAACCAGCATTTTTCTAACAGGGACAAACCAAGTCCCTCTAAACAAATAATCCCTCTAAACATTACAAGGAACAAAATGATTTTTCTCCTTGGTAACAAACTGAATTTTCAGATTTTTTTCCTTTTTTTTAATAATTCATTGCCTTTTATTATCAGTACTTAAAATGCTTCCTATCCCCCACCCCCTTCCCCCACTGCTTTCCCCGCTTATGTGTCAAGCATCTATCGGTTAAGTCTAATAATAATGAGACCCCCTGCTAATTTCAATCCAGGAATCAAGGGTTAAAAACGGTGACACATAATGGGGGAAAGGATTGGGGGAAGTGTAGCACTTCCGGTAATCGAGTGGGAGAATGTTAATGAAACTCTCGTATATAACCCCTCTCCTTACAGATGGAGTCTAATGCGGCTGTCATTGATACATGTTGCTCGATTCTCAAGACAGCAAATCCAGTGTGTCGAGTCAGCTTGGGGCCAAACACAAGGCCTATCGTCAAAAAGATGAAATAAAAATCGTGTTATATATCAATGATGGGATTTTCTTTGACCATTGAGTAGCCGACCATTAAAGGGACAGCCACCTTACAGAGGCACATTTCAATCTCTAGGACTTTTTTGGATTTTTTGGGGTCTGTCTTTCTCATTTCTGCCGCCCGGACCTTAAAGCGTTTAATCATCAGGTCAGGATCATACAACCTCAAAAGTAAGTTTTTGTCCGCCGGTTGCGTAGTTTTCTTTTTCATCATCTCCTCCACACATCTTTGATAGGTATATATATATATATATAGTCAGATCGGATGTAATAGTCTTTGAAGTCTATCTGAGTCAATGAACCACAGATGTGCTTTATTAGTGGTGACACTTAATATGTCGATCCTTCGGCATGGTCTCAGCCGTCTCCTAGTACTTTCAACACATGTGTTTCACGGTTAGCAGTGCAAACTAGGTTAAAAAGAAAATAAAAAGAGTACGTTCTGGAGAAGCACCATCGTATACACGAAACACCTTAGGAGCATCCAATTGACTAAGTTACATCCATTTTCGGCTTCGCGACTACCTAGAGTACTTGGGCTTAGAATATTATAGGTAAAAACACCTTTTGGCTTCTTGGAACCTACACAAAAAAGCTCTTTTAGAAGGAGTTCTTGGGCTTAGAAATTTAGGTAAAAACAACTTCCGGAACCTACGCAAAAGGAACTTTTAGAATAGGGTTAAGTGGCAAAATGGCCCAACATCGACCCCAACCTTGTGAAAATGTTCTGAACATTAGGAAAAAGATTAAAATGCCCCAATCCATTAGATTTTCCGTTAGAGAGAGTTAAGTAGTCGAAATTGTCCTTCAGGGTACATGGTTTAAAATTCAGGGTTTAGGGTTTAGGGTTTAGGGTTTAGGTGGTGGTGGTGGCGGCGGTGGTGGTGGTGGTTCTAGTGGTAGTGGTGGTGGAGGTTGTTCTAGTGGTAGTGGTGGTGGTGGTGGTGGCGGTGGTGGTGGTTGTTCTAGTGGTAGTGGTGGTGGTGGTGGCGGCGGCGGTGGTGGTGGCGGCGGTGGTGGTTGTTCGTTTGGTGGTGGCGGACTGGCGGTGGTAGTGGCGGTGGTGGATTGGGGCATTTTGATTGAAAAGGATAAAAATGGAATTTCAAAACTCTATTGACCGGTCAAGATGTCCAATTTTGATCAAAATGCCCCAAAAGTAACGAATTGAGGAATTTTGATCTTTTCCCTAACGTCCGGGGCATTTTCACAAGGTTGGGGTCGATTTTGGGGCATTCTGCTACCCTTTAGAATAATCTACTTGAGAGTTGAGAGAACCATTATAACATAACCTAAAGCATAGATCAAGTTACAGATCCAAGACCGCAACTTAAATATCGGTGGCTGCGTGTTCTCAACGATTATTGGCTTTGGTTAATATTATTTGTTGTAGGTGTAAATAATCCACAAATACAGTGGAGAAATCCTAGGAGGCGAGACACTAATTCGAAGAAGCATGAAGCACTGAATCCTACCACTCAGTCTTGGCGCGAGAAAAGAGATATGAAATGAATCCGTCAAGACAATACATGTAAAGTAGGGACGTGATAGCCATCAGGTACATCAACAATAAATGCAGTGACTAAGTGGTTGAGAAGATAAGGACGACTCGGTCAAAATAAGACTCGGCTAAGGGTATCACGGGCGACATTGGCAGCATTCTCCAAAGACACTAACATCGGGTGAAGAGGCGACATGAGGAAACATCATCAAGCTCGGCCTAGTTGGACCTTCTCGTGTCGATCGCAGAATCAACTACACAGATAACTCTCCAGCAGTCTTATATTCTATAACAGTTTTCATATATCGTTTCTGTGACAGCATTGTAACAGTTGTTTGTAACATTTATACAACGTTGCAAACTGTCTGAGTCATTAGTTTTCTCTTATTTTTCACCCTTTTGAGCTATGAATACCTATTTTGAGCACGTGAATAACATGAGGAGCTAAAACCCAACATTAGGATGATGGAGGAAGCCAATAACTATGCCTGTGGTAAATCTATTTAATTCCTTTATGACTTTTGCACTATTTTAAAATCGTTTCATGATTTTTCTTAATTGATTGTGATTTTGTTTGATGACGTATGCTTGGTCTTAGTATTTTTGATACGTCATGCTTGTGATTTACAGTCAATCTTTTATAAAATCTACCTTGGCAAAGAATAAAGAGTCAATATTTATATGTTATGAGCTATAATTGTTTGGAATTGATAGTCGAACCACATGAATATGAGAATTGGTGGAATCTTGAGTCTCAGTACCTCTCGATATTTTGTGACAACCTTTTGTATATATATTTTTTTTTCTATTTTTAAGTCTGAAATCGAGTCTTTACAAGTCTGAGTTGAACGAATCTTTACTACCACTTTCTACAACACTTGTTAAAAACACTCCACGGAATCTCTTAATAGTCCTAGTAAGATTAACTGTGGTTTATAGGGTTTTCTCGATGAGCTGTTAAGATAAGTTGTTAGAAAGTTTTGAAGATCCCAAAAGATCATTCTTGATGCTTGGTAGAAGCTAGAGTGAAACTTCATCTCATTGATAACACCTTGTCGGGGATAACTAAACTCAACTGCAGCAGTGGCAAAACCAGCTCAAAACCATTGAGTTAGGATTTTTCCAAAGCAAAGACTGAAAAGGGGCAAGATGAGTACTTAGATAGTAGTCTCATCCTAATCCTAGAACAAGAGTCTTATAGCACCATCGAAAGTCCAACAAAGTTGAGAAACTTTACTTTTGGCAACCGGTATAGTTGATACAACCGGCAAAACAATTGACGGAAGTAATCAGTACAAAAGTAGGTCAAGAAAGAGATTTTTCGGTAAGTTGTATGGAAGAATAATGATTTCTGGCACTTGGAATGTAGGAAAAATAATGATTAACGCGTAAGGAAAGTACCGAGAGTGATGTGACATAACCCCCTTTCACAAATTCGTCTTGTTAGTCAAAACCCTAATTTGCGAGTTCAGCACATTGTAGCAAAAATGAATTGTACTTTTCTGAACTTTTTCTTCCTCCGGAGTTCGAAATGTTGTACTTCATTCTTAACCTTTTCGAAAACAATCCAAAGTGAGGTGCTGTCTGTTTTGCTGACGTAGGTAGGGACGGGCGAGCCGAAGAATATTATCCAAACCCGAGCCGATAGCAAGCACATCCGTTACTAGCGTAACTCGAGGAACCGTACAAAGAGCCGGAACTAGCATACAGGAAGGAGTAACAAATCCTCGACAACAAAGTAGCCCACAACACCAACAGGAAGAATCTAGGGTGCCTGGAGGTGGCATGAAAACTGTTGATGAGGAAGTTGACTTAGGCCGAGATGATGATCTCTCGCCGACACGGATCAACCCGAGCCACCTAAGGCCAGGAGATATGGTAGATTGAAGGACCGCATCGGACACTGAGGACGATGAGGAAGCACAAATTACACGAGAGGACCAAAGGCTAGCAAGGCAGCATGCAGAGTATCGATTCGCCTTTGGAACAAGAAGGAGAGAGGCTTAGGCACGTACGCTGAGATGGGCAACCCCAAGCAGGATATTCCACCACCGCAGCCGCCCAAACCACTTGCTCCTCCAAAGAGCTCCACCAACCGCGCCGCCACTAACAGTAGGGAACCATGTGAATGGTTACTCCAGTCACGAGAGTACTGACCTGACATTACTCGCGATCTTGGCCAATCAAAAAAGGAAGGAAGATTTCATGAGGGAGTTACAGAGAAGAAATCTGGCTTTAGAGCACGAGAACTACTATCTCAGGAATCGTAGATCTGGGTCGCGTGGATCTTCGAGCCGAGGAGCCTTTAGTAACCATACCCGATCGAGACGTACTCGAACCCCGCCTCCCGGCCGAGAACGTGTACCCGATTCTAGACGAACAAGGGGCGGGTACGGACCATCCGAGAGCTCCTCAACCGAGGAAGAAATACAAAATAGGAGACCCGACACACGACAACCGAAGCTAAGATTAAGCAATCGAGCAGATGGTCAAGAAGTTGGCGGGGGGCGATGAGGAAGACGACAAGTTGGCGGATGTAATTAGCGAAGCGCAAAAACTCCATTTACCAAAGCACTTGAACAGACGCCATTCCCCCAAGTGTACGCTTCCCACCTTCCCATCAAGGTTTGACGGCACAGGAGACGCAGGAGAACACATCAATATGTATAGCATGTCTTTGCTGCAATGGAAGAGCTACGACGTAGTCATGTGCAAATTCTTTCCGGCAAGTATGAAAGGCGAGGCGAAAAACTGGTTCTACACCTTGCCCGATAAATCCATTGGCAACTACGGGGCCCTAGTGGAAACATTTCTTGAGACTTATATGCATAACAACATTGCTCGCCTAAGGGTAACAGATTATTCACACTAGCCCGACGGTTTCGAGAACCCCTGAGATCTCTGACAGATCGATGGAGAAAATTATGTACTGATATTAGGAAGGTTCCAGTCGAGCAGCAAATATTTGTATATGAGAATTCATTGGGAAAGTCAGATCCCATCTGGGTAGCAATGTACACAGAAAAGCCAAAGACGCTAAGAGAGATGATGAAAATGCAGGAACATTACATAGCATTAGAGGAAATACAAGAAGGAGCACATGATAGAGGAATACAAGAAGCCAGCACGGCAGCGGAGCCTGTCCCTATGCAAGATCTGAGGCGACCCGAGAAAAGTCCGGTAGCCCCACAGCAAGTCTCGGGCAAGAAAGATGGGTCGAGAAGGGAAAGAAGCCATGACACGAAACGAGAACCTACACACACCCCGAATGCACCATTGGAGGAAATATTCAAGGAAGTAGAAAAAGAAACGACATCAAATACCGTAAGACTAGGGGCATCCAGTTCGACGAAACAAGAAACCATCCCGAGTTTTGTCATTACCACCAAAGATCGAGGGCACTCAACTACTACTGGAAGGATTATAGTGAGCACTTCGTTAAACAAGTCTCATCTTGGTTTTCCTAAAACTACTACTGGAAGGATTATACCGATCACTTCGTTAAACAAGTCTCATCTTGATCCGACACTAAAAGCCTCACAAAAGATCGCAAAAACCGTAGGAATCCTATGGTACAACCGTCTCCGGGGATTCCCGGCAACTTGTGTAGGAAGACCATCAGCACAACAGCTGTTGAGGGTTGCCATTATTATCAACCATAGCCAAGAAAGAAATCTTCCGATTTGACGTACGAATGATTAATGACTTCTGGCACTAGGAATGTTAGGACAAATAATGATTAATGCATAGGAAAGTATGTAAAAGCGATGTGTCGAGACAGCTTTTCAAAGATTTTCCTTACGGCCAAAACAACTTGATTGCCGAGATCAACACGCTAGCATAAATGGAAGTGTCTCAGTAAAAACTTTTCCCACCTTACACAAAGCAGAACCGTCGTACTTCATCCTTAACCTTTTCGAAAACGGCTCAAGTAAGTGTTGTATACTTTGGCTGACGTAGGTACGAACGGGCGGGCGAGCCAAGCAACAAGGGCAGTATCGAAGGTAATGGCGAGTACCTACAGGACGAGCAGGATCCTAAGGAACCGAGTCACATCGGGATCTAGTGTACAAGAAGGACTCACGGATTCCCGACACGAAGATCATCGGCCAAATAACCAGGACGAGACTCAGGCATTAGTCAAAGGCATGACTACCGCCGACGAGGAGGTCGATTTAAGCCGAGACGATGATCTCCCACCCAGGATTCTAAGGATTAACCCGGGCGGATGACGCAAGGGAATGAGGACGACATGGTAGACTAAGAACCGCATCGGATGCGAGGAAGAAGAGGAAGTGCGGACGATAGGGAGGAGGAATGAGGGAGAGAAAGACGACCGATGAGTACCCAAAGACGAACTAGAACGAGAAGGTGAGAGGCTTAAGCGAGTACACTTAGCAAGAGGCGACCACAACCGAGACATCCCCCCAGCAGCGGAAGATCATTCCGTATCTCCAATCGTTCCCCCTGTTGTTCTCTCGACAAGGCCTCCAACTGCACCCACCAATATAACAGGAAACCAAGTAAATGGCCACTCTAGCCATGAAAGTACCGACCCAATGTTACTTGCTATATTGGCAAGCAAAAGAAGGCAAGAAGACCTTATGAGAGAGCTGCAAAGGAGAAACCTAGCTTTAGAACATGAAAACTACCGACTCCGTAACAGGAGAGCGGGGTCGAGAGGATCGTCGAGCCGAGGCGCTTCTAGAAATCACACTCCATCGAGAAACACCCCACCCCTATCCCCTAGCCGAGAACGCATGCCCGACCCTAATCGACCAAGAGGAGGGTATGGGCCAGTCGAGGATTCTTCGACCGAGGAAGAGGCAACCATTAGGGGTCCGGATGCGATAACCAAACAGAAGTTCGAACAACTTGAGCAGATGGTCAAAAAACTGACAGGAAACAATGAGGACGATAAGCTAGTAGAAGTAATCAGTGAAGCCTAGAAGATACCATTTACCAAGGAGTTGGATCGGACTCCGTTCCCGCCCAAGTGCACGTTTCCGATCTTCCCATCTAGGTTTGACGACAGGAGCGACGCGGGAGAACACATCAAAATGTACAACATGTCCTTGTTACAGTGGAAGAATTATGATGTGGTCATGTGTAAATTCTTCCCAAAGCAAGCTTGGAGGGCGAGGCAAATAGGCGGTTCTACACCCGCCCGATGAATCCGTTGGAAGCTATGCGACCTGGTGGAAACCTTCCTTGAGATATACATGCATAAAGATAGCTCGGCCCGCAGTCAATAAGTTGTTCACACTTGCACGAAGATTTAGGGAACCGCTGCGCTCTTTAACGGACGGATGGAGAAAGTTATGTACGGACATTGGAAAGGTGCTTGGTGCCGATCAATGATATTCGGTTTCGAGAATTCATTAGGGAAATCGGATCCCATTTGGGTAGCAATGTACACTGAGAAGCCTAAAACATTAAGAGAGATCCGGAAGATGCAAGAGCACTACATCGCCTTAGAGGAGATTCTGGAAGGAGCGCAAGATAGAGGAATACAAGAGACGAGCGCCACAGTAGAGGCAACCCCACGAGAAGCCCCGAAACGATCTTAGAATAGGCCGAGCACACAACATCATGGGGAGAAAAAAAAAGTTTGGGTCGAGAAAGGAAATAAGCCTCGTCACGAACCTAGATATTACACTCCACTAAACGCACCATTAGAAGAGATATTAAAAGAAGTCGAGAAGAGGAATGATATCTGATATCCTAAGACTCGGGGAATTCAGTTCAACGAAACAAGGAACCACCCAGAGTTTTTCCATTACCACCAGTTTCGAGGCTACTCAACTAATGATTGTCGGGAGGTGAAAGACATCGTCCAGCACCTAATCCGAGATGGATATTTGCACATTTCGTCAAGACATCGCCGACACCTGTTCAACCCGACGTCCCAGTGCACCAAATAAGAATCAATCGTGGCACCCAGTTCGCCTGCAATACCATATCGCACTCGACAACACAAGGGTTCGATTTGGGAACCGGTATCACCTCGAGGATTCATAAAAGGGATCGATCGGGCAAAGAAATCCTCAGTGTGGCCAAAACCCTGCCCATGGAACCATGGATGATGCAGCCGATCACCTTCTCGGCGAAATAAGTCCCATTGAATGGTCAAGCACATGGGGATCACCTTCTCTGCTGATCGAAGAATGGGGCGTCCGCAGGATATTAATGGACAGCGGCAACTCAGTCGAAGTCCTGTTCTACGACACTTTCAAGAGGATGGAATTGTCCGATGACATCCTGATCCCGTCGACCTATCGAATCTACGGATTCAACGGTACGGTGATAGTACCAAAGGGAGAAGTCACCCTCAGAGTCTCGGACGGGGAGGGATTCCTCGACACACTCACCACCTTTTGCGTGGTCGACATTGTGTCACCATATGAAGCGATTCTGGGTCAACCTTGGCTTGCGAGAGTCAAGGGAGTCGCATCAGCCTATCACCAAAGATTGCGGTTCCCATCTGTTTATTGGTAAAAATCGTTTCTGCTGATTTCGGTAATTTCGGTAGGTGAGTGAGAAACTGGTTCAAACCCTAAACAAATGTGCTGTACGTGAGCACTTTATAGATTCGAGAGATCAATCTGTACAAGTCCGGCCTAAACCAAGAAATGGCCGTTCCAGACTTGCTTCGGTCACAAAGTAGAGGAGAAGGGTTGATTTGGGGAGGGAAGCAAAGAAAGGTGTTGAGGAGACTAGTATCTCGACTTGTATCAGAAAGTGAAAGCTTAGGAAGCTTGCAAGAGATGGAAGCTTTTGGGAGAGCTTGCAAAGTTGCCTTTCTGAGAGTGTAGTATTTTTTCTCCTGACCGAGACTTGTTGTCTGGTGGAAATAGGTAAGACCTATTTATACAAGTCGAGATTGAAACGTACCCTGGCCTCATAAAGGAAGAGAGTAAAGGGTGAAATAATGGGAGGAGGTGGTAACCGCATGGTGTTAATGGGTGAAAACGTTTTTCACCATTATTTCCTTTTTTATTTGACCACTTTATTCCTTTTCACGCTTTCTTAATGTGAGCGTAGTGTACGCTGCATGCTGTGACTGCCAAACCAAAACCCTAAAAAGCATCCCCCAGTTTGTGTTGATGTCTCGAGTGTTGGTTGCATCTTGGGTGCAAGTGGTGCTGCTAGGGACGCATGTGGCATGTGCCAATGGCATGTGCGGAATGCCTTCGTTGCGAGTTACACCTCGAGCGTAAATGGTAATGCCAGAGCTGCTAGTGGCGTATGTGGCATGTGCCAACGGCATGTGCAGAATGCCTTGGTGGTAGGTTGCACGGTTTGCAAGTTAGGCTACCAGCGTGTGTGTTTGGCATGTGCGGAATGCCTTGGTGGTAGGTTGCTCGGTTTGCAAGTTAGGCTACCAGCGTGTGTGTTTGGCATGTGCCAATGGCATGTGCGGAATGCCTTGGTGGTAGGTTGCACGGTTTGCAAGTTAGGCTACCAGCGTGTGTGTTTGGCATGTGCCAATGGCATATGCGGAATGCCTTGGTGGTAGGTTGCACGGTTTGCAAGTTAGGCTACCAGCGAGCATGTTGGCATGTGCCAATGGCACGTACGGCCATGTTGACCTAGTTGCAAGTCTTGCGAGCCTAGGGCGCTATATTTGGCGTGGGCCAATGGCATAATGGCTTGGAAACATGGCTTGCGATACGTGTTGGCATGTGCCAATGGCACGTATCTTGCCATGTTGACCTAGTTGCAAGTCTTGCAAACCTAGGGCGCTATATTTGGCGTGGGCCAAAGGCATAGCGGCTTGGAAATATGACTTGCGATACGTGCTGGCATGTGCCAATGGCACGTACGGCCATGTTGACCTAGTTGCAAGTCTTGCAAGCCTAGGGCGCTATATTTGGCGTGTGCCAATGGCATAGCGTCTTGAAATATGGCTTGCGATACGTGCCGGCATGTGCCAATGGCACGTACGGCCATGTTGGCCTAGTTGCAAGTCTTGCAAACCTAGGGCGCTATATTTGGCGTGGGCCAAAGGCATATCGGCTTGGAAATATGGCTTGCGATACGTGCTGGCATGTGCCAATGGCACGTACGGCCATGTTGACCTAGTTGCAAGTCTTGCAAGCCTAGGGAGCTATATTTGGCGTGTGCCAATGGCATAGCGGCTTGGAAATATGGCTTGCGATATGTGCTTGGCATGTGTCAATGGCACGTATAGCCATGTTGCCCTAGTTGCAAGTCTTGCAAGCCTAGGGCGCTATATTTGGCGTGGGCCAAAGGCATAGAGGCTTGAAATATGACTTGCGATACGTGCTGGCATGTGCCAATGACACGTACGGCCATGTTGACCTAGTTGCAAGTCTTGCAAGACTAGGCGCTATATTTGGCGTGTGCCAATGGCATAGCGGCTTGGAAATATGGCTTGCGATACGTGGCGGCATGTGTCAATGGCACGTACGGCCATGTTGACCTAGTTGCAAGTCTTGCAAGCCTAAGGCGCTATATTTGGCGTGGGCCAAAGGCATAGCGGCTTGGAAATATGGCTTGCGATACGTCTTTGGCATGTGCCAATGGCACGACGGCCATGTTGGGACCTTAGTTGCAAGTCTTGCAAGCCTAGGGCGCTATATTTGGCGTGTGCCAATGGCATACGGCTTGGAAATATGGCTTACGATACGTGCTGGCATGTGCCAATGGCACGTACGGCCATGTTGACCTAGTTGCAAGTCTTGCAAGCCTAGGGCGCTATATTTGGCGTGGGCCAATGGCATAGCGGCTTGGAAATTTGGCATTGTTGCCATGGTGCGTGGTGCGGCTTGGTTTGGCATTGTTGCCATGGTGCGCAGGGTGCGGCTTGGTTTGGCATTGTTGCCATGGTGCAAAGGTGGTGCGGCTTGGTTTGGCATTGTTGCCATGGTGCTCGAGATGCGGCTTGGTTTGGCATTGTTGCCATGGTGCGCAGGGTGCGGCTTAGTTTGGCATTGTTGCTATGGTGCGCAAAGATGCGGCTTGGTTTGGCATTGATGCCATGGTGCGCGTGGTGCGGCTTGGTTTGGCATTGTTGCCATGGTGCGCGATGATGCGGCTTGGTTTGGCATTGTTGCCATGGTGCGCAAAAGATATGCGGCTTGGTTTGGCATTGTTGCCATGGTGCGCAAGATGCGGCTTGGTTTTGGAATCGTGGTTCGTGTTGAAAACCCTAATCTGGGTATTTTGAAAAAATACCCCTATTAATTATTTACACCGAGTTAAATGCTCTTAGTTAATGTGTTGCGGGTAACACTAGGTCATGGGGATTTACGATTTTACCCCTTGTTTAAAGACCACCATCAACACCATCATATCGAGGAGTAGTAGAGGTGCTAGGCGACCCCCAGGCGGCGAGCCAGTGCGTGCAGATAGACGTCCAGCAGAATGAAGAGAGGCGATCGAGGAAACGCCAAGAAAAGAACAAGTCTAAGGAAATAAAGGCGGGAGAGGAGTTGGAAAAGGTGATGTCACAAGCCATCTCTACCTATGAAGCTGGCGAGAAAGAGATCTTATAGCAATCACAGGAGCCGGTGACAGTCGGCGAGCCAAAGCAAAATTTCTCGGCCTTAGAACCTACCCGACAAATTAATCTGGGTTTCGAGGAAGAGCCAAAAATAGTGAGAATAGGGACTCTCTTGACAAGCGAACAATCTCAGCAGTTGACAACTCTTTTGAAGGAGCACATGGATGTATTCGCCTGAAAAATGCACGATATGGAAGGGATTGACCGGAAGTCTCGCCACATCACCCGCGGATAAACCCCAAGTTCAAGCCTATCCGACAAAAGATGAGAAGAATTGCACCCGAGCTACAAACGGCAGTGGAGGCTGAGCTGAAGAAGTTGCAAGTAGCAGGAATGATTCGGAAAGCCCAATACCCGCAATGGATATCTAACATGGTGATAGTCCCCAAAAGAAATGGAGGTGTTCGAGTCTGCATCGACTTTAGTGACTTAAACAAAGCATGCCGAAAGGATAGCTTCCCCCTCCCCAGCATCGACCAGCTAGTAGAATCCATAGTTGGGTATGAGGCGATAACACTCATGGACGGATATTCAGGGTACAACCAAATACCCCTGGCCCCCGAAGATCAAGAGCATACATCCTTCTTCACACCAAGAGGGTTGTATTGCTACACCAAAATGCCATTTGGATTAAAAACGCAGGCGCCACCTATCAAAGGTTGGTAGAAGACATGTTTGAAGATAAAATACACGACACCATCGAGGTATATGTGGACGACATGTTGGTCAAGAATAAGGTGGCCACCAACCACATCGACGATCTCCGAGACATATTTCAAACCATGAGAAGGTACAAGATGCGGGTAAACCGGCCAAGTGCACTTTTTGGGTCACTCGAGCAAGTTTTTAGGGTACGTAATCACTGACAAAGGCATCGAGGCCGACCCAGATAAAATCGAGCCGTCCCGGAAATGCCGCCGTCAGCAATGATTAAGGACGTGCAACGATTAAATGGGAACTTGGCGGCCTTAGGACGATTCATCTCGGTCGTCGACAAGTGCAAGGACTTCTTCGGGATATTAAGGAAAGGATAGAAGTTTAAATGGACTGAGGAGTGTGAAGAAGCATTTCAGAAGATCAAGCAACATCTCGCGAGTCTTTCGGTGTTACAAAGACCAGAGCCCGAGGACATACTAACACTATATCTTGGGGCAACCAATTATGCCATTAGTGCCGTACTAGTCAAGAACATTGGAGGAGGAAAAGTCGGTGTATTTCGTAAGCAAAACCATGAATCCAAAGAGAGGAACTACACCAGATCGAGCAACTAATATTAGCATTGGTGTTTGCGACACGAAGCTTCGGACGTATTTCCAAGCTCACAAGATTCGGGTCTCACAAAGTCCTCCATAGAAACAGTACTCGACAATGCAGCCAGGTCGGGACGAATCTCTAAGTGGAGTGCCCAAATAAAGCAGTTCGACATTTTTTACGAAATGAGACTAGCAAAGAAAAGCACAGGCAGGGGCCGACTTCTTGGCAGACTTCCCTCTCGCGACGAAGATGAAGTAGAAGACATCCCCGGAATGGAGGAAGACCGAGAGGACCCGTCCGACCTACTCGAGACATGCAACCCGACACGATGGGAGGTTTTCGTAGATGGGTCATCCAATAGAGACGGATCAGGTCTAGGATTGGTCTTCACGACGCCAAAGGGAAAAAAGATGGTCCACTCCTTTAGGCTTGAATTTAAAGCGATTAACAATGTCACGGAATACGAAGCGGTAATACATGCCTTGCGTTTGATAGTGGAGATGGGAATCCAAGAGGTACAACTTACAAGCGACTCTCAGTTAGTCGTCCGACAAATCAACGGGCAGTACTCCATACATGACCTCTTATTACAGAAATATTGGGAACTCGCCAAATTCTACATCGGCCAGATACACGAGCATCAAGTTTTGGCATATCCGTAGGAAGGACAATCGCCACTCGGATGCCCTAGCATACATTGCTTCCATGTTGACAGATACAAGCGTCGAAGGCATGCGAGTTATGAGAGTCTTAATGCCCTCAAGACTCGAGACCATGAACATCGGCGCACATGTCGCAGCAACCACTACCGATCGAGATCGGCCGATGATTAGAGGAAACCGATTCACGAATATCTCAAACCGGAAAGTTGCCCAAGGGGAGACCCGAGATCAACAAAATCAAAAGCAAAGCAGCTGCGTACGAGCTTCGAGACGGCACTCTATAAAGAAAGTCGCACCTAGGACTATTACTAAGGTGCCCGAGTAAAGAAGAAGGGCATACCATCCTCAAAAAATTGCACTATGGGGCAGCGGGAAACCACAGCTCAGGACGTAGCCTAGCAGCACGAGCTAAAACCATGGGATATTTCTGGCCTTACATGAAGGAGGATGCAAAGCATATGGCCCTCATCTGCGACGAATGCCAAAAATTTGGAAAGAAGATACATGCACCTGCAGTAACATTAAACTTTGTTATCAGTCCCTGTCCTTTCGCCAAATGGGGGATCGATATTGTGGGACCATTACATGTCGGATCGGGGTAGAGAAAGTATCTAATTGTAGCTACCGACTATTTCACTAAATTGGTAGAGGCCGCTCCATTGAAACACATATCGGATAAATACGTTTTCCGATTCATCTGGGAACACATCATATGTCGCTTTGGAGTACCGGCAGCAATCGTCTCTGATAACGGGAAGCAGCTACAGGGCAAGAATATCGACCTGATATTTAACACTTACAATATTCGAAAGATCAAGTCTACACCACTATACCCTCAGAGCAATGGACAGGCCGAGATCACAAACAAGACCATCGCCGATAACTTGAAGAAGAAGCTTGACGGGGAATATGAAGAATGGTGCGAAGAACTTTATAACGTTTTGTGGGCATATAAGACAACTCGCAGAGAGGCAACCGGATTATCACTTTCATATTAACATATGGAACCGAAGCCATCATTCCCACAGAAGTAATGATACCTACAACAAGAACCGAAGCATGGTGACGAAACATCTCAGCAGATCTTGTCCTGGCTAAACTTGACGATCTAGAAGAAATAAGAGAGATGGCCGTGCAAAAAATGGAAAATTACCAGCGAAGAATCCAGCGAGAGTACAATAAACGGGTTCGACCAAGAGAATTTCAACCGGGGCAGTTGGTACTAAAGGATCTACCCAATTATGAACGTGATTAAAAAGGCAGAAAATTAGCAGCACGATGGGGAGGACCCTACACCATTGTTGAGAAGGTTGGCGAAGGGGCATACAAGATACTAAAACCGGACGGAACACCTAATCCACGACCATGGAATGCTACGCGACTAAAAATATATCACCCATGAAAGCAGGTATGATATATTGTCATTGATTTCCATGAAAGGCCACGTGGGGTTGGAAATATGACAAGTGCATCTGAATGGCCGTTTCGAACCCGAGGCGATGGCATTGAGCAAGTGTCGGGGCGGCTTACACTCGAATGGTCGTTTCGAACCCTGGGCGATGGCATTGTGCAAGTGCCGGGGTGACTTACACTAAGACGGAGACTATTCGAACTCGGGCGATGTCGGTGTGCAAGTGCCGAGGTTGGAAACCAAAGGGTCGATTGTCGGGGCATGAGTACTCGACAATCGAAAGCGATCAACATTGCTCCCCTCGCAAGTGGCCGAAATCACTTGCCCAAGAAAGTTAATCGATAACTTTGGGATATCGATCCCATAGAAATTAGGAAAGACCAACTACCACCACAACAAAAATCACTTTTAGAGGCAAATATTTTAGTCACAAAACCTCCTTATTTTGTCGTCAAAAAGGATTTGAGATGAAAACATGTTTGTCAGCTAATCATGGTCGTGGAAACTTTTAATAGTCGTAAGAAATTATTTCTATGACGCTAAATTTTGTGTCATTGTACAACTCTTTCAACGACTACTATAATTTGTATTTAAAAATAAAGTCAATGACGAAAAATTATCTGGTTAAAATTATTTTTGGCGAGGGAAAAACTTCCTCAATAAATTATTTTAATGACAATTGATATTCGTTTCAATAATAAATTTTACCGACCAAATGTTTTGTTTTTAAAACATACTCTACCTATAAATATTTTCGTCTCCCAAGCAACCTTTTGATGACTGATATTATTGTTTTTGAAAGTGGTTATTGAGATGAAAACTTCGGCCAAAAATAACGAATTTTTATGGACGAAATAATCCGACTACAAAAAAAATAAAATAGCGATAACATATGTTGTCTTAAAATAAATCTTTTAGAGGCTAATTCATTGGCCGATAGAAATAATTTCTACCAACAAAAGTTTTTGTCTCATAACTAATGATTTTCTAAACTAAGAATTTCGATCCAAAATAAACTGTTTTTAAGACAAATAAATTTGTCCATAAAAACAGTTTTATAGACAAACTTTTACGAGCAAATAAATTCTGAGACCCAAAAAGTTTGCCTCCAAAAAAATAAAATGTAAGTGGATCTTTCGTCTCCAAATTCTTTATTCATGTGAAGAGAAAAATTGTCATTATATTATGTTTATGCACACAATTATGTTCGTCTCCGAAATATCCAGTGAAAAGTATTTTCATTTATATAAATAGTTTTTCTTTACAATCCAATACAACTCTCCAATCTCATATTACATTCATTATTAAATAAAATTATGAGAAAAAAAATACACTTAAACACAAAACAATGGACTAATAACTTCTAAGTTCTAACTGCTCACTTGTGTCCGAAGCTATTGAAGCGTACTTCCAGCACCTGTATATAACCGATAACATAAAACTAAGTGGCTTCAGATTGTACATTTCCTATAGGTCCAGCATCCATAAGAAAATCATTATAAAATGTAACATCAAAGACAGAGCAACAAGGATTTTTATGTTTGTATCCATGGTACAGTTTTCAGAAAAAACAAACTATACGTAACAATATTGTGAAGATGTCGTACTTACTTATAGGAGCACGGAGTAAAAAGCTTGTAACTCAAATTGAAAATCTGGGTGATCTTATCCGGATTATGATGCTGAACAACCATGTTCCACACTTCCACTACACGTAGTTCATTCAATAATTGAAATTTGTGATTGGGATCTTCACTGTCCAGTAATGTTTGCAATTGAGCTTAATTAACATGCCATGACACATGGGTTGTGCACTGAACTAGAGGTGAAAAGGCATTTTTACTGGCACGACATGTAACAACATAAGCTAAATATTTCGCGGCTCCCCTGCCAGAAAAAACCATAAGAAAGAAACACGTCAAACTCAGATGGAAAGCAATCTTAGGAAATTCGTATTAAGAAAAAATGGTACAAGGGGAGCACATATAGGAATTATCAGAGAACTTACTCGACACATCTTGATCTTAAGCCATTGTTTTAGCAATTCTACTTCTCAAAATCAAATGAAAAATCATTAAGAATGCATCATGAATAAAGAACATCAATAAAAGGAAAACAAAAGCAACAAGTGTGATAATTAAACAAGTTTAATACCATCCAAAAATATAAGGAACCAGTAACACAGAAGTTTCTTGTCCACAAGAAAAAAAGTTCACTATTATAATAAAACGCTAGTTCTACGTACTGCTCAATGATATTACTTCTGAACAGTTTGCTCATTTCTTGGATTTCTTTGGTGCCCTACAAACAAGATCAAGGTGAAAAGAGGACGAATATCAGTACAATGATCATCGAATTTTTCAAAAGTAACTGAATACAAGAGAGAAGAAACAAGAATAAGAAGAAACTCTTACCCGGTAGCTGCTTGAGGTGCAGGTGCAGGTGTGGGTGCTGCCACTTTATCGACGGGTCCCTGTTGCATATTATACCAACTTGTCAAGATCAACTCGAGGAAATAACAAGGGACTCAAGACTCAACGATAGAATCTTAGTGCTTCTACTCTCTAGACTTAACTTGACCTGGAATGTCTTTCAAAATTACACCGCAGTTTTGATACAGTGCAGCAAATAATGGAATGGCAAGACTAACATTGCTATTCCCTACATGTATATCTAATATTTTTATTCCATACATGTATATCTAAATCAATTCTATGCAGAATTCACTAAAAGTCCAACTAGTTAACTACTGATTTCTATGTTCTTAACAAGTATGACATGCATACATAGTTAACATTACCCAAGCACTAATCAACCAGGAACAAAGATACACACGTAGTGTCCAAATTTATAATAAAAATTGAAAACAGAAAATCGACAAGTTTATCAGTATCTTACTGCAGCAAAATGCTCCTCCCTCCTAGCATGCTTCCTTTCTCTACTAGCCTTGTTCTTAGCACGCTTAGCCTCAAACTGGTCAGACAAAGTCATCTCTCTGGCCTTCTCTGCCTTAGATTTGTCAATACTTTCCATCAATACACGCTTGTTCTTGAACACATTACCCTTTACCCTCAAGTGCATATCATGGTACATGTGGTTTTCAATCTTCTTTGCCTCCCTGTACTTATGGAGCAACCTCCTGAGGACACACATTCTCCTCATCCAGATAACATTGGTAGGAAACCTAGCTTCTCTGGTACCCTTCCTCTTACCTGTTCACAAAGAAACTAACAAATTGATCCATTGCTATCTCTATACAACACTTAATATGAACCAGTCATTGAATTAAATAAATAAATAAGAAAGCTAACATTTACATGATAACACCAACAACAGAATTAGTTTGTTATCTTACCATAACCAGAGTGACAACCCTTGGCCTAAGCTTCATTCATACGACAAGCATGAGCTCTAGAGTGAATCACTGTTCGCTTACGAATAATGTAATCATCGTTTACCAACTTTCTAATGTTTTGCCCTGAACACACAGACACCAATGAAATTTTTCATGGCCCATGCCTATCCCAATGTGCATCCTCGTGCTTGGACATGAAGGTATGTCTGAAAGTTAAACATAATACAACAGCCTGTCAAAGTCGTACATTGATCAACAATTAGATATACAAAGAGGGAAAACAAATCAACTAATCAAGTAATTAAGTTATATACCTACCACAACCATCAGGAGTCCATTTTATTGTGATATATTCATCCGGATAGTGCCTCATAAGCTTCTGCAAATCATGAAAGCAAAAGATAAGATTAATTTTTTCACAAATTCAAAGAAAATTTTCATAAACTTTAGACGACTGTGTGCTGAACCTTAATCTCTTTCATCCATTGATAAGATCAAGAATAATTACACGGTTCTGATACATATATACTTCATCAAAAATCATTTTTCAACACTTCATAAAGCAGATCAAATCAATTTCTAGTTCCCAAAAAGGAATATAATTGTCTACTAATAATCTACTTACCTATTAGAACGTTGAATTCCATACATAATTCAGCTATATTTGTACTAATTTTGATTAATGTAAACACTAAAAAATAGTTAAGAAATCTGAAGTTTTAGGCAAACAAAGAAAATCCATTACTTCATTACAACATTTTCAGTAAACCCAACTCCAAAAAGATGACCACAAGGTCCACAACATCTGAAATTATCCAAAGCCTTTGGAATGCAGATAAATTTCTTCAATCCAATAAAACCCCTTCAAGGTCACATATGTTAAACATCCAACTGAAACAAATTGCAATCATTGATGCGGATTTGAAACAAAAACCTACATACAAGATACGAAACAACAAAGAAAAACATAATACCAAGTATACAAAATTAAACTAAAATTATTCAAAGATAACTCACAGAACCAACGAAAACCTAAAGAAACAAATATATCCACCGAATTAAAAATTGGATGTATTGAATTAGATGAAACAATTAAAAACCCCAAAATCCTTAAAGAAAACCCCTAAATTTTTGAAGAAACAAAAAACTAAAACCCCTAAAATTAAAGGAATAAAATCGGTTACCATACTTTCCAACTGTGATGGAAAGTCATGTCGAATTGTCGAAAACGAGAACCAACTTTAGAAACAGAAGCGGAGAAAAAGAGAGATGAAATTTAAGAAAGAGTTTTTATCTTCGGGAAAGCCATGATGGGAGTACGAGGGTTTTAAGGAATTTTCTAGAGGCAGAAGTCGCAGAACACACAACACGTTGAGACGTGTGAGAGATAAAGAGAAATTTAAGGGATTTTCTTCTTGTGCTGGCATAAAAGTAGATTTTTCTAATACGTGGTGAGATTTTGGGCGGGTTGATTGGGAGGGAAGTTCGGTTTGCACAAAAATGAAGCGCCAATAGATTTTAGATGCAAAATTTAAGCGCCCATGATAACCTATCTGGAATCTTGGATCCAAAATTTAAGCGTACAAATGTAAAGTGTGTATTTTACGGGGATGCATTTCTCATTTTGGACGCACGACGCACGTGATATTTCAATTATACAGTACATCAAAATATGTCGACCGATCGACGAATGTTTCAGTTACATTTCTCATTATTTATTTATTTTATTTGATTTTCGAAAAGAGTATATTCCTTAATAGACACTCTCTCCGTCCAAGTTATATAGGTGGAGTTTTTATTTTAACTTGTCCAACTATATATGCATAGTTCAATTTTCTAGATGATTTTATGGATGGTAGTAATATTACACTAAAATTAATTTAATATTCCTAGTTTTCAGCAAAAAGCAAGGATAATAGGAAAAAAAACAAATATTTGTGAAACCTATATGTTTTTCTTAATCTTCTCCACCTATATATCTTCGACAAGTATATTGGTAAACGTAATTTATGAAATCGAATACTTTATCCAATTCTTTTCAAAAAAGTAGTCATAAAAGTCAAAGTAAGTCAAAGTATATGTAGCAATTTTGTCTGTCAATTCAATTCCTTCAGATCTAAGAACTATTTCGGAGAGAACTTTCTTCTCTCGAAACCAGATCGATTATTAAAACAAAACCGGTATGTGTCAAGCACTAGTCAATGACTGGGTCAGATCCAACCCGTTCTTCCTCTAAACATGTAAATAACATGAACTTGAATTTTTCAGGGTTAGATTCCCTTAAGCAATCATGGTAATAGCATAGACTCAACTAACAATAAAAATAGACAAGTAATATCCGAAGTACTAGTGGTAGTATGAAAAAGTCTTTGAGGGTATGGATCGGAACAAATCGGGATTAAAATAAGTGGGTTTTCTCCAATTTCAATTACAAAATTGAGCTATAAAAGCTATCAAATGTTCGCACATTCATCAACCGGTATATACAACTCCTATCTGCACCTCACAAATAACACCTTTGGCGTACAATACCAACATGTTGGTTTGATACAATGATTTGAATTCTAGTTTTTTTATTGAGTATTAAAGTCGTGTTTTCCCTTGAATTTTTAGACGTAGGGTATGAACAATTCTGATGGTAATCTTTTTGACAGTGTCTCTGTAGGTATCACTGCAACTCAGCGAATACCTGAATTGGTTAGGCTTTCCATTTACTGATTTGTGTGAGACAGTCATTTGATGTAGACTCAAATGTTTCGTATTGAACATTCGATCACTTTAAAATTGCTTTGAAGTTAGAAGTTTGTGTGAGACAGCTATTGTCGTCTTCCGAGAATGTTTCAATGATTGAAATGGGAGTTTAGAACAAATAACCATGATCGAATATAGCACAGTATGCGTACTTGCATATGTCTTGTCCAAGTCCAGGTTCCATTGTATGCATACCCGTATGTGTACTGGTTGGTTATGGAAGTCCGGGAACTTAGTATCCATACCGGTATGCGTACTGGCGTGAGTTTCAAGTTCCGGAAATTCAATTGAGTTTTGGAAGGTATGCGTACACATTCGCATACTGGCGAACCCAAACTTGGTCCGGCCAATTAGGTATGCGTACAAGTTCGCATACTTGAGTAGGATATGTTCTAAAATCGGTTTGTTCATGAACTAATACAATTATATAATAAGGAATGCAATCTTTTGCAAATTGTGGCTATAATGTTCATGAATTGATTCGAGTGACTCAAAATCGATTTTGCTTCAATTGTGTCTTGTATACTTCTATGAGATTATAAACAATTGAACAACTCTAGAAATAGTTTCATTTGAGTCATTTGAACTGGTTACGCTTAATATGAATATGGTTGATATGAAAGTGTTCATATGGCTAACTTCGGTTAACTATTTTTGAGCCAACAAGGTGTACACGTTTAGGTACGGTTACTCATATCTAAATGAAGTCACTTTTCATTTATGTGTAACAAGCTAAGTTTGATCTAACGGTCGAAAGATATTAGGTTGAGTCTAATCGGGTTTTCATCTAACGGTTAATATTGAATGCTTTGTTACCAAGGTAACTTTGATTGCAAACCATGATTTGAAGACTATATAAGGGAGAACTTTAGCAACTGGGAATCCTAATCCCCACACCTCCTGTGTGATACTAGTTGCGACTAGAGTCGATTCTCCTTTAACCTTAGGTTTTTCACGAAACCTTGTAGGTTAATGACTTGAAGACTTCATTGGGATTGTGAAGCCAGACCCAACTATTTCTCTGTAGTTGCGTGTTCTGATCTTGCTGTTTTCTATCGTATTGAGTACTATCTTCTCTAAGATTTGCTCGAGATTTATTTTCTGATAGGCAAGATAAAAAGTAGTCACGAACATCTTCGTTTCATCGTTTGTGATTCCACAATATCTTGTTTCGCTACCATACAATTAAGATTATTGTGAGGTGATTGATATATCTAGGTTGTTCTTCGGGAATATAAGTCTGGTATATCAATTGGTTCATGTTCACCTTAATTTATCAAAAGACGAAACAAAAACTTCTAGGTATTTCTGTGGGAGACAAATTTATTTATTCAATAGACTTTTCTGTGTGAGACATATTGGTTTATCAAGTCTTCGACTTTGGGTCGTAGCAACTCTTAGTTGTGGGTGATATCAGCTAAGGGAATCAAGTGCGTAGAGTCCTGCTGGGATTCAGAGGCATAAGGAAAACGACTGTACCTTGATCAGTGTGAGATTGGAAAGGGCTCAACTACATTCCAGTCCGAAGTTAACTTGTAGTAGGCTAGTGTCTGTAGAGGATTAATACACTGTGGTGTTCAAATCTTGACTAGGTCCCGGGGTTTTTCTGCATTTGCGGTTTCCTCGTTAACAAAATTTCCGGTGTCTGTATTATTTCTTTTCCGCACTATATTTTCTATATAATTGAAATATCACAGGTTGTGCGTAAGTTCAATCAATTGTGAATCCGACCTTTAGGTTGTTAATTAAGTTGATTGACACTTGGATATTGGTTTTTCATACCGTCCAAGTTATTTGTTATATTCAATCGGGCTCACAAATTCCTATTTGTTTGATTGCATATTGAATTGAGAAATAGAGATATAACTCTTGAATATACTTTTCTTAAGATTGAGTCTGAGTGTCTAGTTGATTCTCTTGAAATTATATTGGAGTTAGTCCATACAGATTGCTGAGAAAAATATTGGGCGTGGTTGTTAGACACCCGCTTTTTCAGTAGATGATGATGATAATGGTAGTGGTGGGGAGGAGGAAGAAGATGAGATATTGTTTAACTATAACAGTGATGTGGTATATGAGCCCGGGGAGATCATTCCAGTAGAGGAATGACTCAGATATAGAATAATAGTTCATTGCTACTTTACTTGGATGTAGATAAATATTCATTCTAATGCTAATTTATACTCAAACTAGTTGAGTAATCCTAGTTTATGTGGTATATATATATTCATCCGCATAAGTTATTATACGGTCTCAAAATGTTATAAGGTTAACATCGTTCTAAATATAATCTTTAATATTTATATGTATGAACTTTGAAGGTGGAAAGAAAACTACATTCATAACATTTTGTTTATCACTCATCTTTTTTTATTTTTTTAATGTCCGTAATATTCGTCATTGTAAATGTATTTCTCGCTAACAACATTTTTTTTCTGTCTCTAACAAATAAGTAATCATAACAACAATTTATTTTATCACCGAATAACTTTTGGTGTATCTAAAATTTGGTCACTATTAATATTCTTTCTAGCGATTATTCTTGTTTGTAGTGAAAAAATAACGCTAGCATTAACATTTTAATTCTCGCCTAAAGTTTATATCGTGGCGAAGTATTTTAAACGCAAAAACATTATGGTGAGAAAATCTCGTTCGGATGCAATTAAAAGTTTTTAGCGGCCAATGGATATTGTCACCCTATATATATTTAACGATAAAACAAAATAATGGTTACAAATTATTATTTTTTGCGACGGGTAATTATATTGTCAGTATAAATCAAATTCGTGACTAGAAAATTTCTCGCCGAAAAAGTCATTGGCGACCGAGGAATTTACGACAAGCTTTTGTTGTCATCCATACTTTTGGTGACAATTTTATAAACGAAATATATTTTTTGCCATAAAAAGAATATGTATACTAACAATTTTGCTATTCGTCACAAGTGATTATGTTTGCTGACAAAAAAAACTTTGATGGGAAAATATTTGTCACTAAATGCCCATTTTCTTGTAGTGTACCCTTCCACTAGATCTTAAAAGACGGTGATGAGATACCTCAATCGGGACATGGAATTGGGCCCAATGACCCTCCCTGTTGAGTGTGTTCGACGAGAAACGACATTTATGATTAACCAATCTACTCATGTTTATGCAGGCATACATAACTTAGTCGCAAAAATAAACCACACATCGTTGGCGTAACATAAATAAGAACGGTAACATACATAATAGCGTCGGATAGAAAGAAAAACAATCAAACTGGCGAAGCAGCACCCTATAATAGTGTACGAGAAATTAAAGGTGTTCGAACGAATTACAACCCATGGCAAAGGTGTTCTTGGCTACACTTCTCAAAGCATTCTTCTCCCCAAGATCCGAAGGCGATCTGCGTGCAAGTCTCGAACTCCGAAGCCTTAGCCGACCACATTGACTCTCTAAGTTATCGGCCAACAGTGTTTTATCGGCGGCAATACCTTGGAACTGGGCTAAGCTCGCCCTAAGATTGTCAATCTCCTCGGGGACATACTCAAAAGTCTCGTAGCGATGTAGTTTGGATTGAAGATATTCAATCTCGGTCTCTAAGTGATCGATCTTGTCATCCTTATTAACTATCCTCTGTTGTAAATTCGAAACGTGATCCCGTTCTATGTTCATTTCCCTTTTCAACAAACGAAACCTCGTGGCGGCGTCGGCCTCCGCACTAGAAGATTCGGCTAGGCGGGCAGTACTAAACTGGGATATTGGCACTACGGAATCAATCATAGCGGTCGAAAGTTAAGTAGATACCTTGGGTCTCGGCCAATTGCTTCTCCGGCCTTCGGGATCTCTCACGTTCCTCGCATGTAACAAGACACGAAGACCCTCCCTCTCGGCGACCTCCTTGCGTTGAAGGGCAGCGTTCAATAATGAGCGATTGATATCCTACAAATACCGATATTGTTAGCAGTTACCCCATGGCACGAAGTCATAACCTGAATAACACAACTTACCAGCAGATCGAAGGTGCTTTTCAAACCAGCATCATACAACGAGACAGCCCTAATCTTCTCTTCATCCGAGAGAGGCAAATTCAGGAGAGATGAGGGCCCCAAGAGAGTTGCACATAGGACCCGAGACAATAAAAAGAAGTATTGCTTCCAGAGTTAGGAACCACGGGAGAAAGAGGCTCCAAAGAACTTCGCCCCCAACAAGAACGTTCTCTTCATCACGAATAACCACATTGTCTCCACCACTGAGACTTCTTCGCCTCTTCTTCATCACCATCGGCATCATCCTCATCATCGAAAAGACCATCATCGTCATCACCATCAGACTCGAGATACACGACGCCATCGGCAAGGACAATCCCTTTACCAGCTAACTCCCGGGGCACAGTTTTCTCCAGGGCAGGTGTATCGCCCTTGGTTTCCTTGCCTTTACCTTTTGGCTTCCCACCTACAAGGGTATACGAAACATCAGAAGATTTCTAAGGCGACTTCCTCATGAAATGTGATAAAGGCAGCCGATCATCGGGATCTTCACCATCCCTCGCCGAAGCACCACCACCTTGTCAACTCTCAGCTTTTGCGAATGAGCCGATGTCAGAACCATGCAAGGCAACAAACAGGCACGTACATGTACGTCAATAAAAAAATAGTATATTTGTTACTTTCCCTGTCTCTTCCTCGGCTCCCGCAACTCTATCCCTTTTCCGAGGAACAAGAGGCTGGAAGGAACGCCCGGGACTTATTACGTAAAACATAAAAATTAAAACATCACCCTACGAGTCGCCCGAACAGTCGGTTAAGCTAAAAAACAGGAAATACACTCACCCGATCAATATTGACCACCCGTAAAGGATAAGACTCGGCGGAGGAGGAAATTTGCCACTCAAAAGACGGCCGAGAAATAACCAAAGGAACTCGGTCCCCATGCCGCATCGCTAGTATGACGGGCATGTCTGTTGGAACTCTTCCCTTCGGGATCTTCGTCCAAAAAAGCTTCTTAACGCCCTCGGGGAAGAGTCTTATGGCGGTGAGGGCTAGCGCCGAAACCTAACAAGATCACCATTGGTAGCGATCCCGCTTCGATAGTTATCGGCAAAACTGGTAGGAGTGTAGTCGCTCGCCTGGGAAGGATCGTAAGTAGACCAAGCGGTAGAGTACACTCGCCTCGGCTGCGCCTCTCCCATTCGGACAAGATACGAAAAGTATTGCCATTCCATTGAGCTAAGGCGCGGGACGGACGAATCTTAGAAAGGGCCTCATACCAAAATGAGCGGTTAGGATCGTACAAAGGAAAACGCAGCCCGAGCTCTAGCCGACCCCAGTGACAATGGTCGCCTCGGCCGAATGAGGAAACTTCAGAACATCATCCTTCTTTAAAACGCCTCTTTGGCCCGACAGATTTGGACGTCATAGCCATGAAGGTCGAACTCATCTTTCATTTTGTTGAACGAATTGCTCATCCGACAAGTCTTTGGCAGTTCTCTTGTCAGCCCTACATGAAAACGAAGAAGGATTATCAGAAAAGATAGAATCCAGAGCACGATAATCATGCTTAGAAGGGCTCTCTATAACAAATAAGGAATCAAGTGACACGCTGTCTTCATCAGAAAACACATAGCTCACACACCTTTTCTCTGTCATGGGGGGAGTTGAGGACGCCATGAAAGCTAGTAGAGGAAACGACAGGAGGAGTGAAAATACGACAGAATCGGAAGTTGCAGCGGCGAACTAAACAAGGAAGACACAAGACAATGAAGAAAAAGAAGGAAACTGCGGATAAGATAACTAATAACAATGAAGAGAAGGCAAATGAGAACGGAGAGAGAAGAGAAAGCGAAAATGGCAAAGGAAAGTATAAAAAGGAAAAAGGGTTTAAGGGACGAGCTTATAAACCTCACCTGTGGTAACCGGCAAGGAAGGTAAACCGGTTGCAGTAACCAATGAAGATGGGGAACATCATGGCGTGAAACACGGCATGACTGAAGACGTAGGAAGACGAGGCGGTTTCTTCCCCACGTGTCGATCACACGAGTGGAAGAAGGGGCATAAATGTAGGTGCAAATAATCCATGAGCTAGGTGGAACCATCTGGCCAAGGGCGCACCAAGAGAAACAGTGTACTAGAAACACCGAATCACCTCATCGGACACGGGCACGAGGAAAGAGGAACGAGAGAAAAATGAGAAGTCGACATAAAGGAGAAAAGCTTTGATGTGATGCTCACCGAGTTCGAGGACAATTAATGCACTGACATGGTTGGTGAAGAGATAAGAGAAGCTCGGCGGAAGCGAGACTCGACCAAGAATCTGAAGGGCGACACCGATCACCTCCACCAAACGAACGACATCGGGCGATGACACCACTCGGCTAGATGATTCGGCTCGAGGAAAAGGAGAGATCGACCGAAGCACCAGCAAGTCGCCCGAGAAGAACATCCAGGAAGCTATACCTAGGCTCAACACTGTAACATCGATGTATCACCACCTACAGCTATAAATAGAGATCGTGTAGGAAGGTAAAGGGGAGGTTTTTTTGGGAGAGGGAGAGAAAAAAAAAGGAGAGAGCAGTGCTGAGTGTTTTGTGAGCATTGTTGTTTATATCGGATCCTTGTAATTTCGTGTGAAGTAATAAGATCATCCCTTAACCCCCGTAGACGTAGGTAATCATACCGAACCACGTACATCTTGTGTTCTTCTATGTCTTTGCTTATTTACTTCATAGCATATATCTTTTGGATGTAGTAGTAGGATTTTCTACATCTACAAGTCCGTCCACATGTACTTAGGTCATAAAAACCGTCACATATACGTAATGCTAGAAGATCCTATAGTTTGCCAAGTGATAACGTGAATGTGATATGCTAGAGAGATTTTCCTCTTATTTTTACCCTTCTTTTTTCCTTGGTGTCAGAGTATGATATGCCGTGGAGATTTTCAAGTTAAAGCTTTTAAGCCACTTTATTAGTTGGTGGACACCCAGAGGACTTGGGTGCCTTAATTATTTTGCAAGTTTGAAAAGAAACGAAATTGCATGTTCTTACATAAAGACTCCATGCAATGTCAATGCTACTGTGAAAAATGATGAAAATGCAATCTACTGTTGTTCAAACTCTAGTGCATTTTCAATCATAGTTCAAAAATCGTGGTCATTATATGCATAAGTTGGCAGCAGTTTTCATACTGATGACAATTAATGTCCTATCAATGGTTGAACTTGAACAGTATTAGAGCAGTGATCTAAAATGCAGAATCATGGTTTACAAATATGATTTTCTGCCCATTATATCAATTAAGCTCCCCGTGAACGTCTAGGACACACGACAATAGTGGAGTCAATAAAAGAAGAAGAAGAAGAAGAAGAAGAAGAAGAAGAAGAAGAAGAAGAAGAAGAAACGCACAAAATCAACTAATGTGACTGAACTACGGACATTAAAAGGACCACCATGCATGTAAAAGGCACGTTTTAATTTCTATTGCTTTTTTGTTCTTTTAGATCCGTCTTTCTGATCATTTCTGCCGCCCAAACCCCACTGCATTTTAACTTGCAATCGGACACCCAGAGGACTTCGGTATATTTATTATTTTGTGTTAGAATATATATACCGAGATGAATATCGAGGTAGTCAACGATCAAGATAAAGTGACCAAGACTCAAGTCATGCGTCAAAGGTCAAAATAAAATAGTCGAGACTCAAGCTACTAGAAGATCGACGGAGATCAAGCAATACAGAAGATTGACGGAGATCGAGCTAAGTTTACATGAATAGGAGATCTTGTGTAATTTAGCTTATTTTCTATATAGGAAAGTATCTAATTAATTTCCTATATTCTAATTCATTAGGATATGATATAGTTAATTAAGATATCCTAAAGAATAAGATAATATCTTGATTAATTAATTATTTACATATTCACTCTATAAATAATGAGTGTCATTGTAATTATTAATTATCCCAGTGACATCAAAACTGGTGATCAATAATATTTCTCCCTTCGGGGTTTTGTCCGTGGACGTAGGTCGAGTTGACCGAACCACGTTAAATCTCTGTCTCATGTCACGATTTCTCTTTGATCCATGATCCCTCGATACTCATAATTTATTATTTTGCAAGTTTGAAAAGAAACGAAATTTCATGTTCTTACATAAAGACTCCATGCAATGTCAATGCTACAGTAAAAAAATGATGAAAACGCAATTTACTGTTGTTCAAACTCTAGTGCATTTTCAATCATAGTACAAAAATCGTGGTCATTTTATGCATAAGTTGTTGGAATATTTTGGTGATACGTAACTGTTTCGACAGTTACAAACATATCCAGAATCTTTGAATCCAACAGACGTCATTGATGTCTGATGATGAAGAGACTCATCGTTTCGTGAAGAGAAACCTGTTGGTGAAAAGATGTCTATTCCCAACAGATGTGAAAACCTCTATAAATAGCAACTCCCAAAACTCATTTAATATAAAAAAATCGGAAAAATCTTTTCTGTTTTCTCTCTTTCTAAAGCATCATCAAAAATTTTGTTTACATGTGTTCTTGATTGGATCAAGGGGTACAAACCTTGAATTCAATTTCTGTTGTAGGGCTTTCATTGTATCCTGAAGGCATTATTTCACATACCTGTTGTAATCGCCAATTTATTGGGAGGGTAGAAATAAGGGCAAATTAAAGAACAGTCCCAGTATTAAAACCCGGTTTGCAAAACCATCCTACTGCTACCAACCATTAACAAATTGGTCCTACTTCCGTTAAAACCAAGGTTATGTCAGTGGGACCCACTGGTGCAGAGTTCAATGCGCTGGTAAATTGACGAGTTTACCCTTAACCAGATCGGGTTAAATCTAGCACCATACATCTTGCTAAGGATGCATCTCGAGATGAAACGGAAGGACATGATCAAAAGTTGGAACCACTCAAGCTATAACAGTTTAGGGTTCAGGAAATAAGGCAAACTCATTTCATTTCGTTTGTTTCATCTCGATCTCTCTAAACTCTCTGCAAAAATGGCAAACTCGATGCAAAAATGGCGATAGACTAGAAAACTTGAGATTTCCAGTGGTTAATGTCGCAAACAGATTAGGCTGGTAGTGTTAATGGTTTTTTTTACATCTTCAGTGCTTATTCGTGAAGATTAGAGAGCAAGGAAGGTAACTGGTTGCCAAACGGCGGTGGTTTTCATACATGATTCGTCACCATGTACGCGAACATAATGAGGTTGGTAATCATAACCTTCAAACCGTCAATTTCACATTAGATTTCAAGTAACCCTAATTAGTCGATTTTTTCAACTTTTATAAACCCTAATTTCTCAAAATTAGGTATTTTACAAATTCAAGAATTTGGGTATTTTACAAATTTAGTAACCCTAATTGAGGACCTGTGTGTATGTTATCTGTTACTAGTCACACCGAAATATTGAATTTGATTATGTGTATTGTAGGAAGTATGTGAAGAACCCAAGTTAGAAGCTTTAGGGTTGAAGAAAATGATACAAATAAGATTAGGTATTTTGATAATATAAGTGTCAATTGTGGTGGACTGAATGGTTTTAGTGATGTTGTTCATGCTGCATATCAGTTATCCCCTATTAAGAAGGTTAGCCTGACTGCCCAAAGTGACACAGACCCTTTCTATATTGGTAATAATGAAGAATTCTTTGAGATGTGGGACAAAGCAGTGGTTGAAGAAGATGGATACATTTATCTCTACATGAGTGTTACACATAGGAAAGTGCCTCTTAGTGATGAATGCCCTTCATCCTCGTGTATTTCAGTTTCAAAGAGTCTTATGATGACCCCTGAGAAGGTGCATAGTACATCAAGACTATATATTGAAAGAGATGCAGCAGCAGTGACTATTGACCCATCCCTTTTTTTAACACCTAAGAATAGGATTATATATAGTAAGTCACCTGAGTTACTAAGAAGAAGTCCTAGGCTGTTGAAGAAGTCAATTCTTTCATATCCTTTGGTAGTTTGGGTACCGTGTGAATGGTAAGAATTTAGTTGTTGATGTGGATGATGATGAGGTGAGGGATGAAGAAATATCATTTGATTCAAGACAGCTGAGTTAGAGTATGAAAACATACAACTCACAAATATTGAAGAAGATATGTGTCATCCAATTGATGACTGTAGAATTCCAGTTATTGATGATGCAGAAATGGGTATTGAAGTGTATACTGATTTTGTGAACAACTATTTTGGGGGATTAGACTCTTTTGATTTCTTACATCCACAACAATATAAGAAAAAGGGAAATACAGGTATGATTTGTATCTGTGTAGATTAAATACATTTGAATTTGTATGCATTTTTTTTTGATTAAATACAATTTAACTTGTTTGTATTTGGTTGTAGTTGAAGCCCACAATGACAAAAATTGTGGTGGTGTTGAGGAATGTGACCCAAAAGGAAAAGCAGTGTCTGTTGTACCATTTGATACCGATAAATGGCAATAGTTCGTTAGTAGTGACTCACGAAGATGAAGGTACCTTAGCAATTGTCTGTGGGAGTTGCAGAGGATGATTGTCGAACACGCTTGGATCAATCGGTATGAGCAAGTTTGGGGTAAACATGTAGAAGTCATTGACAGATCATCTGCTTTTGATGATGACACTGGAGATGCTGAGGAGTTTGTGGATGTTGATACAATGTTTGTAGGGATGGAGTTTATGGATAGGAAAGACTTTAAGAAGCACTTAAGGGCATATGCAGTGAAGACAAAGTTTCAGTACAAGTTGAAGCCCAATGACAAAGAAAGGATCAAAGTTAATTGCAAGTATAACAAGTCTCAGAGTTGTAAGTTTTTTATTTATGCAAGTGTCAGATGTCATGAACCAACTTTCATAGTGAGAAAGATGAACTTGGAGCATACATGTGTGATCGAAGGAGTAACTTAAACAGACAAAAATGCGAGAATTTGTTGCACAGTTCTTGTATGATAAGCTGAAGAGTGGAGACCCAATGCCAAGACCTTTCAATTTACAAGATCAATTCCACACTACTCATAACACTAGTGTTCCCTATCATGTGGCCTGGAGAGCTAGAACTAAGACACTGGAAAGAGTGAATGGCAATTATGATGAGTCTTACGGACTTGTTCCAAAGCTTTTGTGATATGGTGGAGAAAACAAACCTGGTTCTTTGACAAACTACACATTTGGAAGGTGAGTTGCCCTACATTTTTACATTGTCCATACATGTTGAGTTGTACTTGTTTAACTTTGTGACTCTTTAACTCGAAGCATGGTTATTAATAGCAATGCTTATTTGTTGCAAATGTTGATGGATGCTTTGAGTCTATGACAATTGCTTTTGCAAGACCACTCAAAGGTTTTCATGATGGGTGTAGAAATGTGATAGGATTTGATGCTTGTCATTTGACCGGAAAACATGGTGGTTATTTGATGGCTGCAACAGCTTTGGATGCAGAGAATATGGTTGTCCCACTGGCTATAATGGTGACTAGAAATGAAATTGGTGAGAACTGGCACATGTTCATGAAAGCATTGAAGCCATATATTGTCAACCACCCTAGAGGAAAGCTGACTTTTATCTCAGATAGGCAAAAAGGGTTGTTGGAAACCATTACTGAATTATTTCCAGATCATAACCAAAGATACTTGTTTGTAAATTTTAGTTCCTAAGTTTTAATTTGAATTGTTTAGTTGGTTGGTTAATTTGACAACTGTGATTAATTTTTTCTCGTGTTCACCTGCAGACATATGTATGCAAATTTCAAAAAATACTTTAAGGGTACAAAGCTACATAACCTAGTTTGCAATGCTGCCCTATGTGACAAGGAAAGACATTGGAAGGTTAGTATTATGTTGCAGTACTCTTTATTTGTGAATTTGTTTTGGGAGTTGTAATAATGAATGCCTTATTTTAATCACTAGGTCCATATGGATGAGCTTGTGAAGTTATCTCCAGCAGCAGCAGAATATATGAGGAGGGAAACACCACAACAATGGTCTAGAGCCTTCTATGACCAGTCTACTTCTTCTGAGCACACCAACATCAATTTCTGTGAGTCCTTCAACAATATGGCTGGCCCAATGAGAGACAAGCCCATTTGTACCCTGGGAATGATGTATGGTCAACTCATTATGGGTATGTTCTACAAAAGAAGAGCTGAGGTTGATAAGTTGGAGCTTGGAACATTGGTGCCGGTTATGAAGTTGATAAAGAAGATGCACTGCACTGACTCACTCCGAGACCAAATGGGGCGCTTTATATGTTATATGACACTACACCAAAACCGGGATTTTGTAACAAATTGCAACTTGTCACAGTTTATTTTTCATCACGATATACACTGTGATAAGTCCCTGAACAACAGATTATAATCTGTTATTAAATTTTGTATTCGTGATAATAATTAGGAATATTAAATTCTTTTATTAGTCACAATAATATTTGTTGACAATTTTACTGCATAATCACAATTATAATTCAAAGTGATGATTCCACCCAAATATTTCACAACATCTAAAACAACCCCAAAATTATAACACTTTGAATTTTACTTGTCACTAATTTTCCCACATTTGTACAAACTAACAATTATATTTCATTTCTATAAATCAAAATATATTTTTCTTTTTCTTTTTTAATTTTCTTAATATTAGAAAATGATCAAGACCAAGTCAACAAGTCATGACTTTAAAAAATTTGACTTTGACATATCTCGCTTCTTCCGAAGACGGTGAAAATTACCGGACACCCTTATCTTAATAACGCAATAAAAATTCGAAGATTGTGAAAATGACGAGACTACCCTTATCGAAATAAGTAAAGTAAATATTACTGCATCGTTAAAATTACCATATTACCCTTAATGGAAAAAGTGCAACAAAATATTATGCAGATGTGAAAATGACCAGATTACCCTTATAAGAAATAAGTGAAGTAAATATTACATCGTGAAAATGACCATATTACCCTTAATGAAATTAGTGCAATAAATATTGTGGAAACCGTAAAAAATGACCAGACTACCCTTATCTAAATAAGTAAAGTAAATATTACGAGACTATGAAAATAACCATACAACCCTTATAAGAAATAAGTAAAGAAAATATTACTGCATCAGTAAAAATGACAATCTTACCCTTACTAAAAATAATGGAAAGCGTGGAAATGACCAAACTACCCTTATCTAAATAAGTAAAGGAAATATTATACATTTTGAAAACGACCATATTACCCTTCTTTGTAAAAATGACCATATTACCCTTACTAGAAATAAGTGCAATAAATATCATGGAGACTATGAAAATGACTATATTACACTTACAAGAAATAAGTGCAATAAATATCATGGAGACTATGAAAATGACCAATCGTAAATAAGTAAGGTAAATATTACATACTATGGAAATGACTATTTTACCCTTACCGGAAATAAGTGTAATAAATATTCGAGACTATGAAAATGACCGTAGGACTACCCTTATCGAAATAAGTAAAAGTAAAATATTATAGATCGTGAAAATGACCATATTACCCCTATCGAAATAAATACAATAAATATCATGGAGACAATGACAATGACCAAACTACCCTTATCAAAAATAAGTAAAGTAAATATTACAGACTGAAAATGACCATATTACCCTTATCGGAAATAAGTGCAATAAATATCATTGAGACTATGAAAATTACCAAACTACCCTTTATCAAAAATAAGTAAAGTAAATATTATAGACTATGAAAATGACCACTTTACCCTTATTGGAAACATATGCAATAAATATTATGGAGATAGGGAAAATGACCAAACTACCATTATTGGAAATAAGTAAAGTAAATATTATAGATCGTGAAAATGACAATATTACCCCATCGAAATTAGTGCAATAAATATTATTTAGAATGTGAAAATGACCAGGACTACCCTTATTAAAAATAAATAAAGTTAATATTTCAGACGTGAGAATGACCATATTACCCTTTACTAGAAATTAATGCAATAAACATCATGGAGACTATAAAATGACCAAATTGCCCTTATCAAAAATAAGTCAAGTAAATATTATAGTCAGTGAAAATGGCCATTTACCCATCGAAATAAGGTTAATAAATGTAATAGAGACTGTGAAAATGACCAAACTACCCTTATCAGAAATAAGTAAAGTAAATATTACAAACTATGAAAATGACCATTTTACCCTTTACTTATTTCCGATAACTGGTAGTATGGTCATTTTCACAGTCTCCATAATATTTATTGCACTTTTTTTCAATAAGGGTAATATGTCATTTTCACGATCGTTAACATTACTTTATTTATTTCTCGATAAGGGTAGTATGGTCATTTTCACGATCTCCATAATATTTATTGCACTTTTTTCCAAAGAAGGGTAATATGGTCATTTTCATTGTTCTGTAAGAATTACTTTACTTATTTCCGATAAGGGTACTATGGTCATTTTCACTTTGTCTCTATAATATTTATTGCACTTTTTTTCCAATAAATTGTAATATGGTCATATTCACAAGATGTAAGAATTACTTTATTTATTTCCGATAAGGGTAGTATGGTCATTTTCATTGTCTCCATAATATTTATTGCACTTTTTTCCAAAGAAGGGTAATATGGTCATTTTCACAAACAGTACTTATTTCCGATAAGGGTAGTATGGTCATTTTCACGTATCTCCATAATATTTATTGCACTTTTTTTTTCAATAAGGGTAATATGGTCATTTTCACAGTCTGTAAGAATTACTATATTCATTTCCGATAAGGGTAGTATGGTCATTTACAGTCTCCATAATATTTAGTGCACTTTATTCCAATAAGGGTAATATGGTCATTTTCATAGTCTATAAGAATTACATTACTTATTTTTGATAAGGGTAGTATCGTCATTTTTACATTCTCCATAATATTTATTGCACTTTTTTCCAATAAGGGTAATATGGTCATTTTCACAATCTTCAATATTTACTTTACTTATTTTTGATAATGTAGTATGGTCATTTTCACAGTCTCCATAATATTTATTGCATTTTTCCAATAAGGGTAATATGGTCATTTTCACGATCCAAGAATAATTTACTTATTTCCCATAAGGGTAGTATGGTCATTTTCACCGTCTCCATAATATTTATTGCACTTTTCCAATAAGGGTAATATGGTCATTTTCACGAGTTTATCCGATATATTTGAACCTGTGATGTTCAATTATGATATATTTCGTCTCCAGTTCATCCGAACGAGAAACTCAACTTTACCTCTAGTAATATTTGAACCTGTGATGTTCAATTCTGATATATTTCGTCCTTAGTTCATCCGAAAACGAGAAACTCAGGTCTAACTGTTGTAATATTTGAACCTGTGATGTCAATTATGATGTATTTCCTCTCCAGTTCATCCGAAAGAGAAACTCGAGGTCTAACTTTAGTAATCTTTGAACTCGTGATGTTCAATTATGATATATTTCGTCTCAGTTCATCCGAAAGAGAAACTCACTCTACCTCTAGTAATATTTGAACTTGTGATGTTCAATTCGGATATATTTCGTCTCCAGTTCCGAACGAGAAACTTCAGTCTAACTTTAGTAATCCATGAACCCGTGATGTTTAATTATGATATATTTCGTCTCAATTCACCGAACGAGAAACTCGTGTCTAACTTTAGTAATCTTTGAACCCGTGATGTTCAATTATGATATATTTCGGCCCGCTTCATCCGAACGAGAAACTTAGGTCTAACTGTTGTAATATTTGAACCTGTGATGTACAATTCAGATATATTTCGTCTCCAGTTCACCCGAACAAGAAACTCAGGTCTAACTTTAGTAATCCATGAACCTGTGATGTTCAATTATGATATATTTCTTCTCCAGTTCACCCGAACGAGAAACTCATGTCTAACTTTAGTAATCTTTGAACCTGTGATGTTCAATTATGATATATTTGGCTCAGAGTTCATCCGAAAGAGAAACTCAACTCTACCTCTAGTAATATTTGAACTCGTGCTGTTCAATTCGGATATATTTCGTCTCCGATTCACCCGAATGAGAAACTCAGTCTAACTTTAGTATTATTAACCCGTGATGTTTTCGAACTGATATATTTCTTTCCAGTTCACCTGAATTAGAAACTCAGGTCTAACTTTAGTAATCTTAACCTGGGATGTTTTCGAAACTCAGGTCTAGCCAAGTTTCTGACTTAGAGTAGTCAACTCGCGGCCAGGTTTCGATCTCGGATCCTGGTACGCATACAATATGCAGAAATAGGGTTTTTTTAAGGTTTCGTAGAATATCTCGAAGGAATCTTACCTATAAATGGATGGATTCGTCGTTCTTACCGAATTTCGACTTAGAGTAGTCAACTCGCGGCCGAGGTTTCGATCTCGGATCCTTGTACGCATACAATATGCGAAATAGGGTTTTTTTTAAGGTTTCGTAGAATATCTCGAAGGAATCTTACCTGTAAATGGATGAATTCGTCGTTCTTGCCGAATTTCTGACTTATAGTAGTCAACTCGCGGCCAGGTTTCGATCTCGGATCCTGGTACGCATATAATATGCATAAATAGGTTTTTTTAAAGTTTCGTAGAATATCTCGAAGGAATCTTACCTGTAAATGGATGGATTCGTCGTTCTTACCAAGTTTCGACTTAGAGTAGTCAACTCGCGGCCAGTGTTTCGATCTCGGATCCGGTACGCATACAATATGCGAGAAATAGGGTTTTTTAAGGTTTCGTAGAATATCTCGAAGGAATCTTACCTGTAAATGGATGGATTCGTCGTTCTTACCGAATTTCTGACTTAGAGTAGTCAACTCGCGGCCAGGTTTCGATCTCGGATCCTAGTACGCATACAATATGCAAAAATAGGGTTTTTTAAGGTTTCGTAGAATATCTCGAAGGAATCTTACCTGTAAATGGATGGATTTGTCATTCTTACCAAGTTTCTGACTTAAAGTAGTCAACTCGCGGCCAGGTTTCGATCTCGGATCCTGGTACGCATACAATATGCAGAAATATGGTTTTTTTAAGGTTTCGTAGAATATCTCGAAGGAATCTTACCCGTGAAATGGATGGATTCGCCGTTTTTACCGAATTTCCCGACTTAGAGTAGTCAACTCGCGGCCGTGTTTCGATCTCGGATCCTTGTACGCATACAATATGCGAGAAATAGGGTTTTTTAAGGTTTCGTAGAATATCTCAAGGAATCTTACCCGTAAATGGATGGATTCGCTCGTTCATACCGAATTTCTAACTTAGAGTAGTCAACTCGCGGCCGTGTTTCGATCTCGGATCCCGGTACGCATACAATATGCGAAATAGGGTTTTTTAAGGTTTCGTAGAATTTCTTGAAGGAATCTTACCCGCAAATGGATGGATTAAAATGTTCTTACCGAATTTCGACTTAGAGTAGTCAACTCGCGGCAAGGTTTCGATCTCGGATCCTAGTACGCATACAATATGCGTAAATAGGGTTTTTTAAGGTTTCGTAGAATATCTCGAAGGAATCTTACCCGTAAATGGATGGATTGGTCATTCTTACCAAGTTTCGACTTAGAGTTGTCAACTCGCGGCCGGTGTTTCGATCTCGGATCTGGTACGCATACAATATGCGAAATAGGGTTTTTTTTAAGGTTTCGTAAAATATCTCGAAGGAATCTTACCTGTAAATGGATGGATTCGTCGTTCTTACCGAATTTCTGACTTAGAGTAGTCAACTCGCGGCCAGGTTTCGATCTCGTATCCTGGTACGCATACAATATACAAAAATAGGGTTTTTTTTAAGGTTTCGTAGAATATCTTGAAGGAATCTTACCTGTAAATGGATGGATTCGTCATTCTTACCAAGTTTCTGACTTAGAGTAGTCAACTCTAGTAATCTTTGAACTTGCGATGTTCTAAACTAATATATTTCTTCTCTGGTTCATCCAAATGAGAAACTCAAGTCTAACTTTAGTAATCTTTGAACCTAGGATGTTGAAAACTCGATATATTTTCGATCCGGTTCATCCGAACGAGAGACTCAGTCTAACTCTAGTAATATTTGAACTCGGGATGTTGAAAATCGATATATTTCTTCTCCGGTTCATCTGAACGAGAGACTCAGGTATAACTTTAGTAATCTTTGAACCTGGGATGTTCGAAACTGATATTTTTATTCTCCAATCCATCCAAATGAGAAACTCAGGTCTAACTCTAGTAAGATTTGAACCTGCGATGTTCTAAACTGATATTTTTATTCTCCGGTTCATCCAAATGAGAATCTCAGGTCTAACTCTAGTAATCTTTGAACCCGCGATGTTTGAAAATGATATAATTCTTCTCCAGTTCATCCAAATGAGAAACTCAGGTCTAACTCTAGTAATCTTTGAACCCGGATGTCGAAAATTGATATATTTCTTCTCTAGTTCATCCGAAGGAGAAACTCAGTGTCCGGGATGTTGAAAGCCGATATATTTCTCGATCCAGTTCATCCGAACGAGAGACTCGTAGCTAACTCTAGTAATCTTTGAACCCGGGATATTCAAATATAATATATTTCATCTTCCGTTCACCTGAACAAGAAACTCAGGTCTAACTCTAGTAATCTTTGAACCTGTGATTTTCAAATCTAATATATTTCGTCTCCAGTTCATCCGAACGAGAAACTCAGTCTAACTCTAGTAATGTTCGAACCTGGGATGTTCAAATATGATATATTTCAATTTCAACTTTAGTTCATCCGAATCGAAACTCGGGTTTAACTCTAGTAATCCTTGAACCCTAATGTTCAAATCGATATATTTCGTCTCCGGTTCATCCGAATGAGAAACTCAGGTCTATCTTAAGTAATCTTTGGGAACTTGAGTTTTTAATGCTTTATTTCAACTTCCGATTCTTTAGATTAATTCATCGTTTTTCTGATTCGTTTTCATTATTCATATTCACACTCCTTCATAAAAATTATTTGGATTTGGTGTGATATACGCGTCGAAATATGCGTAAACTATTAGATTTTTCTTTTCAACGTTATGAACTCCTACTTTACGATGTCACATGGTTCGGTAAGTTATTAAATGCACCACCTAATTTAAAAAAATGAGAGCCGTCCAATGAATTTCCTTGTGACACGTGGTAATATGTTAACCATTTGATCTTCTAAAACTAATCGAGATAGGTGTCGTAGTCACTAGTCGTCCAGGCTCTACAACACAAGAACAAGGGTGTTCTATATATAGTTATAGGAGAGAGAAAATCAAAATAAAAAACCTAAATCTAAGTCCTTCTCTGCCTCGCTCACCCCATCTTCTTCTCCTTCGACTGAAACCCTAAGACAGTCACCCCATCTTCTTCCTTTTCGATTTGAAACCCTAACACACTCAATCTAAGTAGAGTTATTACACTCGATCTACTTCATAACCAAATGTCGAGTTTTCAGAATCAACAACAAACCCAAGTGGAAGCAATAACTCCATATGCTCCACCCTTACCAGAACGCTGCTCTTTTCTCCATATTCTTCATCTCCCTCCAAATCAGAGAAACGAAACCGTAATCTATAAATCAATACTCTAATTTCATTGGAAATAGATACCCTATTTTTAATGGAACCCAAAAGAGATCTCAAGTTCTCTTAGGATTTGGATTGAAATTAGAGTTTTGATTTAGGGTTTTTGTTAGGGTTTCTGTTGATTTCATAGAAATTCTTTACCTTCGGTTTGATTTTCTACAAACTTTATCAGGTAAACCTACGGTTTGCAATTTATTTTCTCTATTTTTCAATGTTTAAGGTAGGGTTTGATTTTGTGGATAGGGTTTTAAGTATCATTTGTTTTTTTGTTCTAGCAATCGTAGAAGAACATTCAACATCTTCCCTTGCATTTGTTGAAGATCCTTGGGTATAACTTCTCCCTCTTTTTTCAATTTTTTGTTGACGAAGTTATAGAAGTAATAAGATTTTTTGTTAATGAAGTTATTAGAATTCAAATGGTTTTACACTTGTGTAAATGAAGTAATTAGATCCAGAATTTTTTTCTTCAGTTTCAGGGTTTTTTGCTAAGATTATGTATCTTTGATGGGTTTGAAAGATTTTATTGTTCAACATAATTGTATGGGTTTCTTAATGATTCTGATGTTGGGTTTATAATTTTTTAAAATCGGGAGAAGTCCTGTATATAATTTTCATTTGTATGCTTAGATCATCTCTGCTTATGTTCTGTTCATTATTTTCATTTGTTCATAATTTATAAAGTTCATAATTTATAAATTAAGTTATATTTTATAAAGTTCATAATTTATAAATTAAGTTATATTTGATCGTCAAATATAAATTGTAGTACTAATTTGATTATTCTTTCCAGTGTAATGGAAATGGTGGTGCTTGTGATTCGTTGTAGTATGATATTAAAGATGGTGGTGGTGGTGATTTGTAGTAGTATTGGGGCTGGTAATGGAGATGCTTGATCATCGAGGAGTGAGTAGGGGCCTCGGTTTTGTTGCATTCTCCATCCCGAGGAAGTCGCTAGAGCTGTAAGTTGTTATGGCTCTTTTATTTCCTTTTTTTCTCACAATTACGAAGTGATTTTGAGATTTACTGTACGAATGATTAAAAACATGTACCCATGGTGAAACAATCCTCGTAGGTGACGAAATGAGTGGGAAGATGATAGGTCGGAAACCTCTTTATGTTGTTGTCGTCAAAAAGGAGAGATAGGCCGCAGTAATCTACTGCTACCTCGAATTATTAATGTGTCCTTACGCTTCTTGGTCAACTAAAATACTCTCAAATTATGGGTTTCATATGCAGCAGGAGCCTCGAGGATTCACTTTTGTGCAGTTTGTAGATCCTTTTGATGCCGGGAGAGGCTCGGTATCATATGAATGGACAACTTTTCTGTGGGCATAGAGATAACTGTGGTGGTTGCTGCTGAGACGAGGAAAAGGCCTGAGGAGATGCGCCACCGAGGCAGGCCAACTAGGTTTGTTAAATGAATCTATACTTGTGGATCGTTCCAAATGCTTTAGAACATTTATTCGAGAAGCCGACACCTTTGTGCTTTTCTTCTTGCTGAGCGCCTTCAAAGTTATGGAGGTGGTGGAAGGCGATCTTATTATGATAAGAAACCAGTGGTGAAGTTTTCATTGTAGTTTATTTCTCGATCCCCGTGAAAAGCGGTTTTCCTTTATTGTTGTTGGTAAGTTTCTTACTTAGTGCTCTATGTCCTGTATGTTTTGGGCGTAGTATGTACTATCCCTTGAAATTTTATAAGTCGAGAATGAGAATTTGAGTTTTATTCTTGAGATTGTAGGTATCTGGCCTGAGTCGTAGAGCTTTAATGAGGAAGGATTAGGTCCTCGATCTTAAGAAAACCGCAATAGGTTGGTGGTGATCAGTTCAAGTCAAGATCTGCAGTAGGTAATTCATACCTTTTCATCAAAACATCAAAATGAATAAAAAAATTATACGTTTTAATCCATCATTTGACATTGAAGTTTGCAGGGAAATATTTGGTGCTCGTTTCTACTCTACTCTAACGTAACTTTAGAGTCCTTTGACAAAACCATTGTGCGGTTACCTCGTGACAACTATGGCCATGGACCAGCGTGATCCGAAATAGTTAATAATGTGAGCTTATTTGGTATCGTGTCTTATTAAAAAGTAGCCTTTGTTATCCTATGTGTTGGGTTTAATTTGTTATGAACAAAAATTTCTTACCAAACTGATTTATTTGGCGCAGGTAATGAGAAAGACGAGAGCTGATATAACTGATATTCACCGAAAAGAATGTTTGTGCGGTTATGTACTCCATTATGGCATGCAGCTTCTCCAAATGGATCAGTTAACTATACTTGGCAAAGAAGTAAGAATTTTTCTCTACTTTGATCTTATTTTAAGCCAATGAATTTCAAATTAACTGATAAAATTTATGTATGTTGTTGCAGGGAATATGATTTTTTCCTTTAGAAATGTTTATGGAGTGCAGGGTTCAGTTCTCGGTTACTTTCTTGTTTTTGTATCCTCAGTAAATCGAATTATGGGTTACTGGTAAGTAATTTCTTTTCTTGTTTTCGTTTCCTTAATTCATTTCTTCAATCTTACGGTTCTTGATTGTGATTTATGTTTAGTTATGGAATTAGGGTTAAACGAACTTTCTTGTATCATAACTTTGATCACTGCTTTAGATGGTACAAGATGGTCAGTTTCTGTTTTTTCGTAATGTAGGCAATAGATTATTCACTGATAGATAACTTCAGTGCAGTGTGATACTAATCTGATGTGAACATTCTATTGTTGGAGTGATTGAGAAGAGTAGTAAGCCTTCCCGAACAAAAAGACTTTGATATGCTGTAAATTGACATTTAGATGAAAATTATGCGGAGCCTAGATTAGGTGCTAGCTAGTTAGTGACTAACATTGCTCTTATTCTCCAGTAATGACGAGTGGCCAAACCTGTACCAAGTCATTTCAGTTGCCAAAAACTGCTTGCTCCCAAGGCTCAAGCCAACACTAGGACAACAGACAATTACTGCTCTTAATAAAATTTTACGGAACAATTTGTTTTCACTTTCTTGAATGATTGAATCGGTCATCCCGTCGGTCATTGATTTTTGAATACCATTTTTTTCTTCAAACTTGGGTTTATATACTAAAGGCTTGATGGCGAGGCACATCCGGGACAGATTACGCGTCATTAAAGGGTCGCATTACTTTGAGGAGCTTTATGGCGGCTCATAGTGTTAGCTTTGAATTGTTTTGGGTTAAATTTCATGAGTGGAATGATTATGTTTAACGAATGGAACGATTCTGTTGTACTTGTGTTCGTAATGAATGTATGAATCTTCTTTGAGAATGCATGAACTGCAGATTGAAAAATAAGAAATTGCAGGCCTGGGTTCCAAGTTCAGTTTTAATTGTATTACGGGCCTGTAAACTGGAAGTCCAGGTCCATGAAAATGATCTGGGCTACCCATTTTTTTTAATTGTAAAATGTAAAGAATTGTCATGGTTAAAATCGTGACACAAATTGTGAAGAAAAATAACACGCGTCATCATAAGCCGTGATGTATGACGACACGTGTCATATGAGTAATCTGTTATAATTAATGGCAACGCTAATATGTGTTACTTTAACCGTGACAAAAAAGGACACGTGTTGTCGAAGCAATCGTTGCAAGGATTCAAATGTTGATTATAAACGTTCCGTAAATGTGACTCTTTAAAACACGTGTCATACTCCGAATTGTGGTTAATAGAGAGTACTTGGTTAAAACCGTTAAGATAAATGTGACAAAAATGACACGTGTCGCTATCATAAAATTAGGTTAATTGTGGCTATTAATTATTGTAACGCTTTTTAAATGTGACCGTATCTCGCAATTGTCACGGATATAAACGTTACAAAACTCCATCACAATTATTAATAACGGCCTATTTGTCACAAAAGCTATACAGTTACAAATTTAATAAGTAACAGGTATAGCCTGTGACAAAATTCCTGATTTGGTGTAGTGTGAGGTGAGCTTAGTAGCAGTAGGAGAGGCAGAAAAGCAACAAGAGGAAGAGGAGTTGCATCAACTTCATCTACTGCTGCTGCATCATCTTCTCAACCTACAAATAGTGCTTCTGCTGCTGGTGCATCATCTTCTCAACCTACAAATAGTGCTGCTAGTAGAGGGTCCACAGGAAGTAGAGGTTCAAGAGGAGGTAGAGGTTCAAGAGGTGGTAGAGGCAGGTCTGGAAGTGGAATGCAGGTGCATCAAACACTGTCACAGAGCATTGCAGGTGTTGGTGGACTTAGTCAGACACTAACTTAGACATTCACAATTCCAAAACCCAAAGGAACTACAGTTCCTCCTGCTGCTACTCAATAAGTTCCTTTCTGTTTTTAAAAGAACTATCCACTTCTTTTGTATCTGTTTGCTTGATTTGTTCTTGGGCCCTTTGTTCTCTATGTTTTGGATTGATGAACACCCTTATGATATGGTCTTAATGTATGTTAATATTCTATGTTATTAACATGGTGTCATAATCATGAAAGTTTCTTTTTATTTAAAGTGAAGCTCATTACATTTGTAGATCTGCTATTTCCTTGCATAACTCTGCCATTTTCAGAGATGTTTGTTTTGCATAGGATTTTCCTGCATGGAAGACAGCATCAGACAGCCATTGAAAATCATCACAGTGGGAGCATTTGAGGTAAGCAATGTTATAGTTGTGTACATTATGGCAGAATAAAAGCTTCACAGTTCCCTTACAGTTCTTCTTCTTGCAGGCTTGGTTCTTCCATGGACAGTTATTGTGCACATGACTCTTGTCACCACAAGCAAAGCAGGAATGTGGTGTTGGGAGTTGAACTTTCATTGATGTTTTTGGGTTTGTGGCATCTGCAAACCACTCAAAGTATGAGCATACTGAGCATCTCAAGAACTTCTTAGCAGGATGATCTTCAGTTTCAGATTTCAACAACTTTCTCACTCCATTGCAAGGTACATTTTTACACCTTGTATATATCCATGGACAAGAAATAGGATCGTGCATTTCAATCTCACATAAACAACAAATGATGTTGCTTGATCCATCAGCTACACTGTTGCTGCTTGCCTCACTTGAATTGTTGCACCATTCACTTTTTCCTCCACCCATTTTGTGTTTCAACATTCTCGTCTCAATGTGCTTATTGGAATTTGAAGAAAAATATAATGTATGGAGGTATTCTCAAGTTGTTGGAATTGTTGATAAATAGCAATGTTTGCAGGTATAAAAAGAAAGGTGAAAATCATACCGTTGGTAACGGTCCAATTCGGCCACCAACTTGTTGCCACGTCATCCGCTCGCCACGTCATAGATCTCGCCACGTCCGCATCCGCCACGTCACGACCATTCCACGTCAACCACAAAAGTTAACTCGAGTTAAATTGGTTGAGTTAGGCAAGAGGGCAGTTTGGGGACAATTAACACCGTTTTTTTGAAAAAACGGTTATGTCGCCCAAAGTGTGACTGTTTTGTACATGATTTTTTAAAGTATGATCAATTTGTAACCAAATTAGATAAAGTATGACCATTTTGTAATTGGCCTAGAAATAATTGTCTAAAAGAAATCGTATGAGCCTTGAAAATTTGGAGTACAACAATCTCTTCCCTGTGTTATTTCATCTTCTATTGCAACCAGTTTTTTCCAACAT
>JAJJWW010015209.1:94532-206667 GCA_023531295.1 Papaver armeniacum
CTTACCAACAGAATTGGGTATCCTGTTTAATGCTTCCGCATCTCTCAACTTCCACTGTTGAATAAGTAGATCTGTTCAAGACCTTAAATATTGGTTTTGGTCGACCACTGTGGTTGCTCGTAAGATCATCTCATCTCATCACGGCGTCACATAGCCATCTTATTCTTCATTATCAACACCACCACCACCACCAGTATTATGTTCAGAGCCATCTACACATGCTACTAATACTTTGACCTTCATCTCTTCTTAATTTATCAGAACCTGCAGTTCTTTGCAACACTTTGAGTGCTTGCAACAAAATACAATTCAACAAAGCAAATATGATAAAAAGCAATCTACACAACCATTTGAATTCTAAGGACTTGTATTTTAATGATGATTTTGCAATGTTAAAGATATTTGAGTTCTTTCAGTTAAAAGTACTGCCGTAATTCTTCAAGAGGCAGAGACTTGAGTTTTTTTACAATCATACAATTGGATTATCCCTATCTTTAGAATAATACCATCGTATTGCAAGAAACATTGACCTGACCATCATGATTTGAATACCCAAACACTACTATTTTTTCCATTTGATAAACATTCCGACATTGGCTAATAACTCAGATAGCTGAAATGAAAACCCTTAAACTTGAGCACTCAATTACATTATCAGCGCAATTGCAATGAGAATGACAAGTAACGAGAATGCACCAGTACCCTTACGCCGGTTCACCATGATGCTTCCTGCAGTATTTGTAGTAGTGGTGCTGCTGGTACTACTGGTACAATTTGTCCAGCTAATGGTATGGTTGGTTATCGTAGTCCAACCGTTGTTGTTGGTAATGGTACTGTTGCTCTTGCTAGAGGTAGTACACTCGGCTGTTTCACAGAAAATCAAAGGATTTGTTCCTTTTATATACGCCATTAAAAAACATCAAATATGACAGATGTAGATTAGCATACCTGAGATCGTTATGAAAAAACAAGGAAAGATGATCAATAAAACAAATCCTGCAGCTGCCATTTTCTGCATCTCTCTTCTTCTTCTTTTAATCTTTTCAATCTTCAAAGTTTATGAATTAGCTAGGAAAAAGTAGAAATCCACACATGAGTCAAGCATTACATTTATTCTTCGTAAGTAAAAATGACGTACAAAGAAACTACAGCATTTTTATAGATCAATAAATCCACACATGTATTTAGACATTTTATCTGGTTGATAATTAATCATTCCTTTGCCTAAGGAAATTAGCCATTTTTATTCAGACACACCAAAACAGCTGATTAGGAGACACAAACTTAGAATCACATAAACGTACTTTGAATCTCCAACACCACCATTTCACATGTTCAAAATATACCCGATATATCTCTAAATTTGACTCTAAATTTGAAAGCACAAATGCAGAATTAACAAAAGGAAAAAAGACAGCAAGCACTTTTAGTAATTCATCGAATTCGTAAATATGCCTAGCATAACCTCTTTCCAACCAGCAACATAATCTTTCCTATCTTTCCTTGAACCTAGATTTCAAAGAAGCCATATCAATATAAAGAAAAAACCTTTACAAACACATGTAATTAGCACCGTGAAATCCCATTACGTGTTAATACCAAAATTGCCATCAAAATTCCCAAAGGGGCTTCACTTCAACCATGATATTCAGCAAGAAACTTCCAGTCCATATATCATTTCATAAAAGGGGGTCTTATTGTGTTTTTTGTTACACATGTGTCAGTGCGGGCTGGAGTAGATATGGTGGCAGACTTTGCAAGAGAAATGTTCATCTGAGGGGTTATCAACTTCTCTCATTCTATCAATCTCTCCTTGTGTAGTTTTCATATTCTATCACTGCCTACTTTCCAACACCTGACAGACTCCAATACTCTGATTTGGGAATACTGTGGAGGCTGCGTATGAAGTGAAGCATAACTCTGTGTATATTGTAATGAAGTTCATGCATCACGTTATCACTAACGCATAACCCAACTTATGGTCATTTTAGAGGGATCCAAAAACAATTTTCTGCATGTGTGTCTCTAAATTGTATGCAATCAATGTAAATGAAACTGAATTCTAAAAGCATCAACATTTTAATTCTTACCATCGCTTCTATTTTCTCTTTAATAATCCAGAGTCTTTAAGAAGATGAAATTTGCTGGTCTAAAAACATGAGTCAAGCAAGGAATGCCAACATTCATTGATTCTTTTAAGGAAAAATGAAATCAATGTTATATGACTTGATGGATGTGGAAAAAAACAACTGTATTTTAAGATTTCAGTAAACTTAGTTAGACATTTTATCTGTTTGATAATTAATCATCCCCTTTTAGAAGGAAATTAATATGAAACTTAAAGATTAAAAAATAAAAAACAGCTGATTTGGAGATACAAATACACAATTGATTGCATAATTTGAATCTCAGCAAATATGGAATATACAAGCAATTGCTTTCCCCTTTAACTGAGTAGAAGAAAATGTGAAACATACCAGAGAAGCTACCGGATCTGGTGGAATACAGATCTAACTCAGCAATGATAGCAGATTTGAAATCCAAGTATATGTAAACTTCAAAACTACTTAGATGTGCAAAATGTTCTCACCATGAAATGGAAAATGTTGAAACGGCGGAGTTGAGCTCAGAATAAAGCAATGTTTAGGTCGTTATCTATTTATACAAGTACAAGTAGAGAACGTAGTGAACCCTAATTTGGCTCCTAAATGGGCCTGAGACCTAACTATTCAGTCCAGACCTACCCAAACGAAAGTCAGACCCATTAACAGCGCCAGACATTTGTTACTCATAGGGGTGAGCATGGGCCGGTATGGACCGGTTTTCATCTCATCCGCATCCAATCCAATACTCTACGGATTTCAAATTTAGCAGACGCATCCAATCCAACATCCAACGGATTCGCATCTAATGGATGCATGGATGGAGGGATTGGATACGGATAATCCAATGGATTTGTTTTAGTTAAAATTTATAATAAATAAATAAGTGGGAGGATCCATGGACATTCTTAGATGGACAAGGTCGGACAAGATTTGCGCCATTTTCTCCTCAAAACCCAAACGATAATGAATTTAAGTCTAATATTTTGATGGTATATTCTTCTTATAAGACTCTACATTCCTAAAAAAAATGAGCACAATTTGAGATGTATAAAACCACCATCTACCCATTTGAATATCAGCCGTTCAAAATTAACGGTAGGAATTAAGATCAATAGATGGTCAGGTTTGCTATCTCGAATTGCATTCCTTTTTGGTATGAAGATAAAGTCTTATAATAGGAACATATCATTAAAATATTAGACTTAAATTCATTGTCGTTTGAGTTTGCGGAGAAAATGGCGCAAATCTTGTCCGACCTTGTCCATCTAAGAGTGTCCATGGATCCTCCCTCAATAAATAAAGCCAACATAAGTGACTTCTTATAGAACCTACATATCCTATATATGTATACAAATATATAAGTGTCATGGACAACATCCCAAGCAAAGACATTAAAAAATTCCTAATTTATCTATAGTATTTTCTAAAACTATATATGCCCTTAATTTAACGGATATGGATGCTCAACGGATTTTCTATGTTGCATCCAGACCCAATTCGTCATCCGTTGGATTTCGAAAATTCCATCCGCGTCCAACCCATTAGCGAATGGTTCGGGCATCCATCTGCAAAACTACGGTTGGTCTCGGTTAAATCCGCGGATCACGGCCTAAATGCTCACCCCTAGTTACTCGCTCTTTGATCATAACTTTTACTGAATCGAACTTCAAAAGTAAAGCAACAGCCTATCGGAATTGTTATTTGTAAAAATTGGAGGAAAAAATGGAAAATTTAAATATAGATGGAATTGGAAGCCAAAACCGGCCTGAAATTTATTTGGTACTAAGGGATCCCAAATGGTTATAAAAGTGCACGCACAGAATGAACTCACGAAATACTAACCTCCAATACCCTTTATCCTATAATTTTTTTTTAATGGCTAGAATATCCTCAGCTAATTAGTGTTAAAGATTAGACTAATAAAACAAAACTAGACTAATGATTTGATCTATATTTGGCTATTGTAAATCAAAAATCAAAGGAAAAACATATAATCATGATCATACGCACCAACAAACCAAAAATTTGATAATATAGTTCTTTTGTTGATGTTATTTATTTTTCTGAGGTATATCTCGTTAATCTAGACCGCTTATGTCAACTTTGAAGCATTTTTAACTTCCTTTCTCTGTTCACGTCAATTTTGTGTCCCAGTAAATTTGTACACACGCATATCCTTAGGAAATTATTTGTCAAACTAGCGCGGACTGCAGCCACTTCCGCAATTTAGCCTTAATTTGACCCGCAACTAAACAAAAAATTACAACCCTTCAATATAGAATATTTAAAACATCTCCAACGGTTAGATATTCATCTAGGTCTCTTATATATACCCTAGAAACAAACCCCTAAACCCTAAATTTCAAGCCGTCTAAGAAGTAAAACTTTCTCTTTCTTCATTTCTTTTAAATCTCAAAAATTTCCGGCTAAAATTTCTTCTTGAATCATGGATGATTCTTCAAGAGTATGTATATCTATTACTGGTCTCCTGATTCTTCAAGAGTTGTCTATTGTTTTGATTTAGGCTAATAATTTTTATTTTAATTTTGTTGCACAGGGTATTTTGAATTGCTGTCTTGACATGACCCCGCTTCTCTAATTTTTTAAAGGAAACCTGAAGTACTATCGTCACAACCAAATCATGAGTGGTTTAAACATCTTCAACAACAACACAACGATATACAGCATAATGATTTCTCCTCTCAACAAAGTAAAATGTTGACCAATCGTGCGCTTCGGATTACCCTCTCTTTGTGCCCAAACGAAATTTGAGGATTGTAGATGCTACTTGAGTCAAATCAAGTGACATCTAAAGAAGTGTTTGTATTTTCAACTGTTGCAATTTCTGTGTATAGTTTTGCACCGAAGATCTGTTTGTTTTTGTTTATGAGAAATTAAATGAACAATTAGGAGTTAAATGTTTATTTCTTAAGCATTGAAACATGATTTCAAGTGTTAAATTGTACTGTTTCTATAATCTTAATTCAAGTTATCATGTAAATATAGCCACACAATTTACCCATATTCGCACACCATAAAGTAGGACTAGTAATACTACTCCTTTGTACCTAGTTTTGATTAGGTGTCTGTTCCATTTCCAAGCACTGAACAGAATGAAAACAACGCAGTGCCTGGCCTAGCCAACCAAAACCAGATGTACCATCACATTAACGAAAGACAAAATCGAAGATTTGTTTCAAAATGAAAACTAATCTCTTTAAAGAGATTACCTAGCCATTCTTGTTTAGATTTGGGTTGGTTCATCTTCCCCCGTGGTTAATTATTATGGCACCAGTGGGCAGTGATTGAAGGCAGCTGCTACTCCCGTGGAATTTATTGTTCATCATAGATGACTTAAATTATGGGTAAACACCAGAAATTACAACTTATCATACTGCAGATCGAGGGAGTGGAAAACCCTCGTTATCAAATTTTCAACTTTTTTTAGATGTCCGGTGAGTAGATAAACCTTTCGTTTTTGCTTAACCCTGTGACCTATTTTGCTAGTAATAATTCGCATTCACTTGAGTCATAAGTGGAACCCAAACTGACGAGCCATTTTGGGGGTTTGTAGTCAAGGCCTAGGCTAAAGCACCACCAAAATTTAGATTTGATGGACATTTTAGTAATTCAAATACTTTTGCTGTTTATAAAAACAAAACCCTATTCTCTGGACACCAGAAATTGAGAATACAACAGGCTGGCGGCGCAGAACAAAAAGATCTGATAACACATAGGTTTTGTTATGGATACAATAGACAACACGATGATATATCCTCTCACGGTTCTAATTTTAATGGTTGAACTTTGATTTTATGCTGGCCGGTTCCCCAAATTATAGACTTTCTTCAAAATGGACATTCGAAAACAAAGTGACCATTCTAAACTTCCCACCAAACACTACAAGTCTCCACGTACAAGCCTTGGATGGAGATATCTAAAACATCTCCAACCGTTGGATCTCCATCTAGGTCTCTTATAAAGTAATATCCCATGAAAACATAGAAACATACCCTAAAACCACAATATGCAGCCGCCTTCAAAGTAAAACTTTCTTTTTGCTCATTTTCTTTGGATCTCAATTTTCTTTCTTCAGAATAATGTATGATTCTTCGTGAATCTGTTTATTACTCACTGATCTCCTAATTCCTCTAAAATTGCCGGAAGAAGATGAAGCCCTTGTCCTGTATTGTTCATGAAATCCACTCACACAATGATTTTCCCTCTCAAAACCAGAGTTTTTTCATTATTGTCATGTACTTTGGAAGAATCGACTGAATTTTTGTAAGCACTTCATTTTTTATTCTATTTTTAATTCTCTTTAGTTGTCTGTTGTTTTGATTTAGGCTCATAATTTTTATTTTTATTTTGGTTGCACAGGGTTTTTTGGATTGTTTTCTTGAGTAGATCTATCTTCCAGTGCGATAAACAAAGCATGAAGTATTACCATCCAGAGGATTTGGAGCTATTTCTAGTGCTACCTACGGACCCTAGAAAATGGATTCTCTTATTTTCTTTATTGTTTTTTTTCTTTTCTTTCAATTTTGGTTAGTTTATGGTTTGACTTATCAGATTTGCTTGTTTCTTTGTGGGTGAGTGTAGTTGAGATGTGTATGTACAGTGTAGATTCTAGATCTATGAATAAAAGATGTGCATGAAGAGTTGCATGCACAAGTGCTTTCAGAACATAGTAAGTAAAACTAGATCCATGAATAAAAGATGTTAGTAAAAGAATTGCATGCATGGTTTAGTAATCCTTAGTTTGGAAATGTTATTGATCAATTTCAGAACCTCGTGCTAGGATGTTACTCCTAAGAAATATTTTCTGGTTGCATTCTGATATGCGTGAAATTTTTGTTTTCCCTTAAGATCTGCCTTAGATAACTGTCCAAGCCGTATGCATCACCTGAATTCATGTACTCAATCTTTATGAGTGGGAAACAGATACAAAGATGCTACTGTTAAACTATATTGAACTACTAGTCGTGGTGGTGGTGGAGATAGTATGGTGAAAAACACTCATATGTATCACCTGAATGTATGCCACAAACTCTTGGGTGGTGTCTAGCTTGAACCCTTTTTTTACAATATCTGTTCTTTTTAAACAATGTAATGTAATTTCTATTAAATTTTACCTCAGAAAATTTCCATTGGGTACTTCAGGGACAAAGGACTAGGATTATGTGCTTAATCTTTACGAGTGGGTGTCAAACCGGCGAAATTTTGATCATACTTCTGATAAACAGGAAAATAATCTTGAACTGCGAAATTTACCTATGATCAAAGCTGCTTCACCTGAAATTCATCTTGGTTGTCATGCTTAAATTTGGGAGCCATTTCGGCCCTTTGCATTCTATGAATTTGCAGCATCTCAACCATCTTGAACTTACCTCAAATCGGCATCATGACACATCATTGCCATATGCAATCAATTTCCGAATGAATCATCAAACCCAACATGATATTAACACCGTATCCATCACGTAGCATTAATAATCCCGGATCCAACAAATATGAATGGATGCCATAAGAAACTGTGAAAACTTGTTCAGCTGTCCAAATTATTCTTCTTGTTGATGGCAACGTATCACACATGCAAGCACCAATGTCTTGACTGCTTACAACAAAATCTTTTGCTAAACCTTGTGCCAATGATATTCTCAAGGAAGTAGAGGAAACTCGACCACGAATTCTTCCATAAAAAAATAATTTTTTTATCCCACCGTCATTCTGGATTGTACTTCCTCGGTAAAAATCTTATATTTACCGAATAGCAACGGTGGTTTCCATTGGTATGTGAAATTGGGGTGATGATTGTGGTAGGAGAGGTGAAAGTGAAGGTGGTTCGGAGGCAGATGGTGGTGATCCGCAAAACAGGCAGCGGCAACAACGGAGGCAGTGGGGTTGACGGCAAACTGTGATGGAAATCTTGAGACCTAATATTTTTTAGGGATTATCTCTCGTGGGCTTATGTTTATATGATGTTTGGGCTTCTTAAAGTGTTTTACACAGTATTTATTTGGGCTCGTTTTGTTTTCCGAGTGTCCTTGGGGTATATGAGTTTTGGCGAGGCATTCCATCCATTTTGGTCTTTTGTAAGGGGGTTTTCCATTTTGGGATTTTATAGGCATTTCAACTTTGAAATGTCAATGTGGGTTGTAATTTGTATTTGGGTTTCGTACAAAAATTATTGTACGTCACATTTCTAATATAAATCTATTTACCGAGCAAAAAAATAAAAAATCTTATATTTACACTTTTTCAGTTAGAAAAAACATGAAATTTAGCATACATCTTATAGTCTCAAGGAGATATTTCCCCTTAGTTGTGCAAAAGAAGGATGGACTGCAGCTTGAGGTTCTCTCATGATATCTAGCATTCTGAATGAAATCCAAATACTTCCTCCGTCCCTAATTAGATGAGCTACTTGTAGTTTGTACAAATTTTAAGGCAAGGAGGAAAGTGGAGTATATATTTAAGTATTTTTTACAATTATACTCTTATGAGCAGTAATTAGTAAAATTTAGAAACGATTTATCTCTTAAACTATACTACGGTTTTTTATAAACTTTATATACCGCTGAAAAGCATTTTAAAACACCTATGCAACGAATATAAACATGACTATCAAATTAAACACATTTCTTATAAAAAATAATAATCAATTAAAAGGGTAGTTTTAGAAATATCCCCTTGGTTAGTGAAATAGCTCATCTGTTTGTGGACAAAACTAAAAACCAAATAGCTCATCTAATTAGGGACGGAGGGAGTATATATACAGTTTTTGAATTTCCACTGTTTCCATTTGAGAAAAGCTATATGTCAGGTTTCTAGAGTTCATTTGATGCCTAGTCTTATCTCAATAAGAGAATACATGTTTAAGATTGGTATTTTTAAAACAAGTCCAGTATTATTACGCTGGTTTCAGAACCGATATGTTATGATCCATGAAGTTGGATTATGTCAATTTACATGATTTAATCCTCAAATCAGTTGATTAGATCCTCTTCAGTAGATTCACTCCGTTATTGCGATTTGATCCTAATATTCTCCTCTTTACAGTGCTTTCTACTAGTATATTGTGTTCCCGAAGTCACAGTGAACTGGCAGACATAGTCACTTTCAAGCTCAATGACATGGTGGAATATATTTTGAATGACTTGGCACGGTCTTGAGGAAAAAGAAAATCCCCAATGGTGGAGTTCCCACTAACATATTCCAGGACCAATTTACAAACTAAGAACGGGCCCTAGCTCAGCTGGTCATCCCCGTTCCCCAAAGTTTAATGCGCTCCAGGAGATCCCAGGTTCGAGTCTCCAATGGCGTAATAGTGTAGGAATTAACATGGAAGATAGTGTTAGCTTGCCCCCTTGTGACACAATCTCATCCCCCTCCCGTCGTTTCGGCTCTCTTGGCTAGGTTACCCATGAGGCTCGCTGGTAGGTTAGCACAACAACCTGTTCAATTATGTCGTTGGAGCTTAGCTTGTTAGGCTTCCAACTAGTTTCATGTAATAATATTTATCCAATAATATTTATCCAATAGTTTCATGAAATTATAAGCTTTGTGTTTACATTTTGTAGAAATTGAGTAAAGATTTTTACAAGAAAAAAAAACAAAAGATCATCGTATTTGCTATAAATCAATTGAGAGGATAAATCATCTTCAACAATATCGTATTTCCTCGTAAACAAATATTTCCTCTTGAAGATCTCGATTTATGATATCATCAAATTCCATGATATAAACAGTGAGCTTTCCGTGGCATTTTCAACCCCAATCTTTTGTTTCGGTGTTCGGAAAGATTGGCTTGTAGCTCATGGAGACCTGTAAAATTCATCACAGGGGAAATTAATTTAAGCATTCAAAAAGTGTAGATAAAAAAATCCGTATAGTGAAACAACTTACCAATGAAACTTCATAGAAAGAAGATACAAGTTATAGAGATGTTGGTGAGGAAGAAAACAACTCCTAGGATATTAACACCATGAGAGGAGAAATCATTATGCTGCAATTTATTTTGTGGTTATCTCTGTGATCTCCACCAGGATCCCATACAGACCTCAAATTACATTCATACCTAAAACAACCCATTTCTGATCATCAGATCTTTCAGAGAGAACTTTGTTTGATGGTTCAATACCGGCCGCTTCACTCTCTCTTTCTCTTCCTATAACTCCAAATGGAATTCTAGGGCTTCTTCTTTTTATAGTCAAACACAGAATTGTGATTTACCGAAATGTCCTTAAATATCTAGCCTTCCCTTTGGTTTTAGCCGGGGCCTTTAGAGAAATTGAAAACGCCACATACATGCAATTGCTCTCGTATCATTTCTGAATAGAAAAACGCCATGGGGAATCTTGTTGGCTCTGGCAAAGGTTTTTCCCCTTAATTCTGCAAGGGATGGATGCACCATAGAAATATTATTATATTTGATCCAACTTTGAAAGACACACGCTGCATAAATGAGGCAGTGACATGCATCCATGTTGCACTTATGTATTCAAGAAAATATTTTGGATCATTTTTTAGTTCTCCTAGTTGATCATTTTTTAGTTCCAAGTCTTTTGTGGTGAATGCGAATTGCCACAGAAAAAGATGCCTGAAAATGCCATACATGCAATGGTTTTATCATTTCATTTTTAAACAAAAATTGGTTATAGGGAGTCTTGTTTCGCCATAGAATAGGTTTTTACCCTTAATTGGTGTAGGTGTAAATAATCCACAGACCCAGGTGGAGCGAGGTTTAGCAATGTCATACGAAAGACTCTCGGTTCGAAATTTATGGAAGGTGTGCCATGCACTGGTATGCAGTCGTCAGAAAGACTCTCCATTAATTTTGGGTTTCCTGTAACTAATCGGAAAACAATGATCCACGGTTTGTGGAAAACTGAGAGCCATATATAAACCATAGATAAAAGATAATTTGATACAAGCAAGAGATGGGAAATTGTATAAAACAACTGGAGACAGTATTAATTTTCTTACGCACGAACATTTGATTTGAGAACAATAACGTTTACACAAGCATAAAGTAAAATTTTCAAATGACTAAGTTTGTTTGCACAAGTTCAGTTTTTGTAAGAACATCCAACCCTACAAACTCCATTGACGTGTAAGAAAACATATTCAAGACCGTCTGTGATAGATATGACGGTCAGCAATCACGGTCAGGCATAGTGTAAATCTTAACCGTTCAATCAGATAATACAAGCAAATCAACGGTTGCCATTTGCCCTAATACAAACGGGCAAATCTCTATTTCTTATAAGAAAGAAAGTTTTTCCCTATTAAGTTTTAGCCTCCGTCGTCTCTGTACTCTTTAGTGAAGTTTTGTTATTATGAAATCCCTAAAAAATCAGATCTGAAATCTCTGATAATCAAAATCACCACAACCAAGTCATCATGAGCGGTTTTATACATCTTCATCAACAACAATATACAGCATAATGATATCTCCTCTCAAAAAAGTAAAAATGCTCTTAAGTGAACCAGTCTTACGGTTACACCAGCTTTCCACCTCGTGTCAAACATTTGTAATAAGCATAAGAAGAAGTGTTATGCTGTGAAAAACGGTGAAGATGGAGGCGAAGTTGGAAATGTTAGATGCATTTGGATGCAAACAAAATTTGAGAAGAAAAAGAAAATTTAGGATGATAGATTGATCTGTTGGGCAAATCAAGTGACGTCGAGGAAGTGTTTGCATTATAAATTGCTTAATGTTAGATGCATTTGGATGCAAACAAAATTTAAGGATGGACATAACTAACCATTCTTTAGAAATTCTGGGTTTAATGCTTCAGGAGGGAATTTACGCAGATCCCTGGCTTAGTAAGTATGATAATATTGAAAACGTTGTGCAGGTTCTAACCTTGATGGTGTTTGTTTCCTAAATACTGTTGCACATAACAGTCGATCTCTCGCGAGAATTATGTATAAGGACAATCGTGTCGAAGAAACCAAAAAGCATTTGATTTGAGAACAATACAATTTACACTAATATTTCAAATCAATACGTTGATCATTTGGCAACACCGTTTGGGATAGAAATCTCGGAAAGAAATTACGGTCAGGCATAGGGGACGTGTTGACCGTTCAATCAAATAATTGCAAGCAAATCAACGGTTACAGTTAATCCTAATATACACGGGGCAGATCTCAATGCCTAATAAGTAGAAAAGTTATGCCCAAAAATCTTCTCTATGGTGAAAGATGAAAGATAGAAACTCTGAAACTCAACAAACATCAGATCTGGAATACATCATAATGATAATCAAAATCATCACAACCAAATCATCATGAGCGGTTTAAACATCCTCAACAGCTACTATATACATCTGAAAAGAAGAGGAATGGAAATTGAGAATGGTAGATGCAGGTTTTGTGACAACATCGAGGATGAGTCAGCTAACCATCTTTTTATTAGTTGCAAGGTTGCAGCTGATTTATGGCAGCATTTTTTAGGTTTGCTTGATTCAACATGGTCTCCTCCCAATTCAGTAATACAAGTTCTGAACGACTGGAAGCTCAAATTTAGTTTAAAACCGTCGATCTTCATCAAGTATTGCCTGCCATTTGCGATATGGTCTTTGGGCTGAAAGGAACAATAGGGTGTTTAGGACAGAATCAATCACTTATGAGAAGTTGCTCATTAACATTAAAGCAACTCTATACAACTGGGCTTCCATGTATAAAGAACTTAGAATCTTTACTTTTGATGACTTCATGTGTAGATGGGAAAAATTTAAAGACAACATGTAATCCCGTCGCTCAACTATTGTTAACTCTTCTACTTTGTAGTTTTCTTGTGCTTTCTCAGCACTCTTGGAATGAATTTTGCTGTTTCGAAAAAAACAGCTACTATATACATCATAATGATTTCTCCTCTCAAAAATGTATAATATTCTAGTTCCATGCGTTCGTCTGTCACTCCTCGGCCTCTTGTTAAACTTTCGAGCAACACCGTATAAGAAGGTAATGAATAGTGAAGAACAAAGTGAACGTGAAGGAAAAGGTGGAAATTCTAGATGCATAGAAGCTACGTGAAGCAAATCAAGTGACATCGAGGAAGTGTTTGCATTTTCAACAATTGCTATGTCTATCATCCACAGGTAAGGAACTGGATTTTGTTTTCTCATCTCCACTTAGGTATAAATTAATGTTATTTCTCTATACAAATTTCTTTACGTTCCTTACACTATAATATAATTTTGAAGCTTAAATTGTGATGAATTTTATAGGTATACATTGAAAAAATTACTTCAAGCTGTTCACGGAAACAGCAGCCAATTGATAAAAGATGGGTGGTAAATGTTTTGATTGATGAAGTAGGAAGAAGAATGTGGAGACCCGTTCATGCAAACCTCAATGACTACCACCAGGAAAATAATCTATCATTTGATGAGAATGAATCTAATGGAGACTGTAAATCAAGATCTACCCAAAGGAATATCTGTATGCTTACGAAGAAATTGCTGTCTGAAAATCTATTCGGAATTATTTTGATAATGAAGATGTTTGTATTTTAAATGATCTTGTTCTTGTGGAATCATATTCATTTAAATTCTTAAAGGAGTGCAAATTCGAAATTTTAAAGCAAATTCATACACACTAGTCTGCTTATATGTATGTACAAATTACTTAACAAAATACAACGGATTCTCCTCTGTAATGCTTTTATGTATATTTAGATGCTTCATAATTTCCTAAAGTATTAAAAACTAGAGTGCGGGGAGCTGGTGATAGAAGGGGGTGGGGTTGTTTATCAACTGCGGTAAGTGGAGGTGTTGATCTATTCTTTTGGATGTATAATATGTTGTCGAGGATCCATATCTTCCACACTTTGATTGGGCTCATTAATACTACTGTTTGCATCTCAGGTCTTGGGATTTGCTGGATTTAACAGTGGGATATCAACTTCTGATATTACTGTTAGCAATGAGCTAGTTAGTGGCGGTAATGAAAATCTTGATCCCATTTTGTAATGTCCCACTCAAATCTTAAAGATTCATGTTTATGGTTTAATGAGCCATTTTTATTTTTATTTTGGCAAAGCACACAAGCAAAAGAAAAGGGGGACTAAGCCAAAAACTCATAAGAAAAGAACGAGAAAAAGAAAACAAAAAAACCTAATAAACGTGTTACAGTTATCATCGAAATATATAGGTGGACAGATTTGATCTATCAATACCCAAAGCTGGAAGATGGTGGTTCCGTCCACCATTTAGAGCTTCAATAGGCTCCCCATTTAGCCAGTAAATCAGCTACCGTAAGAGTACCTGAACTGGATCGTATATAAAAACCTTAAGCAATTATCCCAGTACACTGCTAATTTCCATAGCACCAATGAAGGATCTGAAAGGGATCTAATGACATCCATATAATCCCATTCAAACCATAATCGAGACATTCTCCTATTCCGAGCACTAGTGGAAAATAGCAGTTTCACGACCGACAAAGCAAGTCATATAACTCGTATCTATGACTTGCTTTGTCAGTCGCCGAAAGGGTCGCTGTTTGAGTGTCTTTTCATCTATGACGTGGCTATGCGGGTCGCGGTTCAACGACTGACTTTAATGGTCAATGAGTTAATCAGTCCTAGACATAAAGCTTAATATTGAAGCAAAATAGATTCAGAATGGCTGTCTAGCCTGACTGAATCCGACTAAATCTCAAATGAAAATACAAATGAAATCAAATGAAAACTAAAATTAGAACTCAAACACTAGTCCAGAAGGGGTTATAAATAACGTTTTTAAATGACGGGTTAGTTATGTGAATAGGATATTACAAATAAATTCTGTCATATACCATAAAAATAGTTGGATCCATCAATTAACATAAAAAAAACCGTCATTCTCAAATGTGGTAATTTACTAGGTGTGTGATTTAATAATAAACCAATAAATTACGAAATAAATCCGACACATATTTATAGGTTTTATACACCCATCACTAGTTTCCTATTGTGTGCCCAAAAGTGGCTAGCCACACGTATCTAGAAGAATGAAAATGGTTAGCTATAGGTCTTCCCATAGTGCGATATTGGTTCCACTAGTAATTGGGCCGGTATAATTAGGCCTAGGCTTGAATTTCCCCCCACAATCCAATCGGAGGTATCAAGGCTAAGGTTATAGACGAGTATGTTTCCATCTCGATCTAAACTGACAAACCTGCCTGCACTCTCTTTCCTTGTTTCCCATCTCGTTCTTCTCTTCTCTTCGAAGAAAAAAAGTTTTTCTCCCCTCATTATTTTTCTGAAATTGAACCTCACTCTCACCAATGGAGTTTAATCATCACCCTCATATCAAAATCAAACCTTGTATCAGTTGGTAATCAAAAGCAAATCCTTTTTGTAACCCTAAATCTAGTTGTTTTTCTCCTGAAATCCTAGGGTTTGAGTAATGGAAAGAAGAAGATATGTAAATGAAGTCAACTCATTTTCAACCATGATTTAGTTTTTACTTGAGATTATTCTTATTTGATTAGATTAGATTTGATTGGTATTATTTAAATCGACCTCAAGATATGGATTCATCACTAATGACATCAAATTTCGTCAACATCAGTAGCATTCCTTACAGATCTTTGGTATAATTTCTTTTCACCTTATGCTTGATTTGATTTTTGTTAGCTAGGAATATTATTGGTATCGGTTAGGAATTGGTTTTTTATTTTTATTTTGTGAGATAATGTTGATTTAGGTTATGTCAATGATTCTACTGTTGATCTTTGGGTTTTTATATCATGATCAAAGTTAGTAAGAGCTATTACTGCATAGGAAGGGTATGCTAAATATTGAATTAAATTCATCTCTTGTGTCCAGGAAATCTATGAGAATTTCATTTTTATTTCAGGTGGTGTATACTGTGTGCAGAGTGGACAAAAGGGCGTCGATTTTCGACTCGAGTTTGGATGTTCTCAAGTTCATTCAATATTTTAGCTTGTATGTATAAAACTTCCATATTGTAATATGACTTATACAATTAATATTACCGGGTTTAGTTAATTATTTGTGTTTAGACCTGTGAGATGTCACCCTAACAAAGCGCTTCCGCACGTCCTATATATTTTATGGCGGTTGTAGGTTGAACTTGAACTGTAGATAGGTTGGTGAAGGGTTGTCCAATGTGCTCTGAATGGTTATGATTTATTTTAATCTAAGTCAAGGTAATATCTCATTTTCATTCTCGTTTGCTGGAACTTTTTTTTTATCATACATTTTTTCGTTGATGTTTTTGATCAGGGAGTTTTTACATGTTCCGATTGGTTCGTTTTTGGGTAGGCACATCTTTCCTGGAAAAGTTAATGGAGCCGTTGGCGGTGACAGTTATAATGTGAAAGATGACGGACCTTCGAGAATAAAAGTATAACATACATACAGGTGATCTTGTATCTTCAATTTCACAAGTGCAGCAAGCAGCTGCCTTCTCACAAATATTCTTCCAGGTACTGCAGCATCATTTCTTATCACTTTATATTGGTTCCTACTTGTTTGTACATTTCTACATCCAGATGGTGATGGTGTAATTTGTTTTCTTACAGGATCTAAAGATTCAGTCTTTAACAAAAAATATTAGAGTAGTATACAGGTTTGTTTCTTCATTAGTTTTTGATGCATCTTAGTTTTAGTACCATACTTCTCTTCTTTGTTTGTCTTTATCCATTTTATAGTTGGCTAATTAAAGTTATTTTGCGCTCCATTTGTTGCCACGAGCAGCAGGGAATGAATTTACAAGTAATACCATTACCCTGCAACATAGAGACCATGCTGTATTATTGTTTGATATCTTCTTGCTTAATGCACAATCTCGGAGTTATAGTTTTTAATTTTCACCACTTCTTGTAGAGGCTTAGATATGTCTATTGTCCATGCTGCACCACATCCCCATTATTGCAATTATCTTCCTTGATAATTATAGTAAATAAATGTATAAATTTATTAATTGGAGTTCGCTAGGCTCCTTGAACTCTTCACAAGTTTTAGCGGTTTGGAATATCTCTGGAAATTTAAATATATCACCTAATGAATGCAGAACTTGTATTTTGTCTCTTGAAGTTGAATTTTATCTGAAATTGTGTTCTTCTTTAGATATTAAATAACCTTCTTGTTCTGGTTCCTTTTACCACGCCTGCTTCAATATTATTCATGGGGGGTCACAATTAGTCTTGTCCTCTTACAGATGATGATTCTTTCAAAGTGGGATTAGTTGGTTCCTTCGAATTGGTTCACATCAGGAAGTATTTATACTAACTTGGTATCTTGTTATACAGGAGAGTGGGTTCCCCGCACATTCATATTACTATTTGCATTTTGTAAAAATTCAGGAAAAGGGCAGTTGCAAAGGCAGTGTTGATAGCGCAAAGCCTCCAAACGATGACGATTTGAGTGCCAGGTTGATGAAATTATGGACGCAAGTGCAATGTTATGCAATTTAGATGGCATACTTGGATATGTTTCAGTTGGTTAGGGGCCCAAACACTTGCGTAAACCAAATTAGAGTGGTGAAGCTAGGTAACATTTTAGTAAATCGAATTCAACGGAAAAAGATCAGTTTTAATATTTGGATGTAATTTCAAGTTGCTTATGTTGTATGATGAATATACATTTTATCTGTATTCAGATATTTGATGTAATTTTCAGTAATAATTAATATAAAGTTAATCTTGAAAATGCATTTGTATATTCGGTGTCAAAACGTAGTAAGTTTTCAGATTTAGCTGAATCAAAATATTCTTCTGATTCACCAAATCTGAATACCAAAATCTGAGTCAGTTTCTAGGAAATCACAGTTCCCAACTGTTACTATAATTAACAAACAGAAAACGTGATTCTGTATCACAGAGTTTATTCGTTACAAAATATGACGAATTATGGTCGTCATACTTAATGACGTTTTCTGTTTGTCATTTAGAAAAAGTCACACCAAATAAATAACGGTTCGAATGACAGATGAAATCTGTGATAAATCACGTTTTATAACGGGTTCCTTCCGTCATTTATAAGCCTTTCTGGACTAGTGAAATGACAATCATATCAAACTAAAGTGAGAACCAAATTCAAATCAAATTAAACTTGCACACAAATAATCATTCAATTTAACATTCATTTGTTCAGGATTCAACTTACACAAAAAGGATTAAGATCTTGAAATCTGACCAATGTAAATCTTACAAGAAAAGTAACACTCGGTCTTGTCAACACTATGTTCAAGGAACACTGTGTCGAAGAAGCCACAAAGCTAGCTCTTGGTCAGTTGGTTTGTCCGAGTAGGATCTATTAACTGGTGGCTACATTAGGGTTGGAATGAAATTTTTCACTTATACATATGGTCTCTGAACTTGTGAATGCCATACGGTATCGATGGAATTTTTCTAGTATATGAAGAATAAGGGATGCTCCTAACTTCTTTCAGTTTATTGTCAAGCATACAATTTATACTATTCAAGTACAAACAACGAGTTTCAGGGTTCTACTATCTGTTGCAAGATAAAACATGGGCAACGACTGCAAACACCAAAATTGTGGCGAAATGTTTAGTTTCTTGTTCTTGGATCGGTTGAATCAGGCGGATCCAGATGCTCATATGCTCCCTCGTACATATGGAAACCAGGTGGAACTATAAGTGTAGCAAAACCGAGAATCGTGAATGATAATTAGCAATCGATGAGTCAAATCTGTCATACAAATCCAAGTTCAGGGACCAACTAACTCATACCACACTGACCGGAAAGCGCTTTATTACTGTCCATCGAGTCAAAACTGTTAGCTGCCAAGGAGTAGGAATTATTGTATTCACACCAACTACCGGAGCTGCTTTCAGTGGGATTTGAATATTGTATGGACTAATACTCGTCCTATCACCTTTACCCCAAATCTTCCTCTTGGTGTCCCATTTTGGCCTTTCAAGTGCACTAATTGGGGCAGCTATGGAACCGAAGTAACTCAATAATGTTTGTAGTTGCACTTTTATCCCAACCCTATATACACCATCAGCATCATCTGTGATTATTATACCGGTCAGGAATCACGGTCATGCATAAGGTACGTTAGAACCGTTAAATCAAATTATAAAAATAAATCAACGGTTGAAACATTGCCCTAATATAAACGGGTATCTCTGTTTGCCTTATAAGTTCAAAAGTTTTGGCCCAAATATCTTTAGCCTCTCTGTCATGAAAGATACGAAGCCTAAAAATCAGATCTGAAATTCTCTCTCTATGTATATCAAAATCACAACCAAATCATCATGAGGGGTTTACCATCTTCAACAAATTTAAAGCATAATGATTTCTCCTCTCAAAAAAGTATAATATCTTCATTCCATAAAGGTGCTATTTGAGGTAAATCAAGTAAGACATCTAGGAAGTGTTTGCATTTTGAAATTAAGTGAGACATATAGTTTTGCCTTGAAGATCTGTGACTTTATTTATATTTTGATGAGAAATTTGGCATCACGAATTCTCCTTTTGATGAGTTAAATGTTTGTATGGTGAGGAACTGTATGCTAGTTCATGTCCTGCAGCAATGCGTTTTTTGGTGAGAATAAATATATTTCAAATTAGTTTTAATTTTTAGTTTTCCGTTAAATTACTGTTCAAGCCGTTTTTGCTTTCTTTCTGCTCCTGATATATATTTATGGATGAACTATGTATCACCTGAATCTGTACTTAATCTTTATAAGTGGGGGAAACAGGATCCACTGTTCGAATCAGATGAAGATAGTTTTGTTTTGGTAGAGAAATAGTTTCATAATTTTATTTCGAGAGAAATGAAAAAAGGATCATCATATAATTTGATGCAAGCAAGAGATATAATTAAAATCTTCATCAGTTAGGGTTTATTAAACTTGTTGTGGTTAGATTTGTTCGATTTCAAGGGAGAGAGACAGTTGGGGTAGTTTTATTGAGTTCCGATGGTGGTGTAGATAGTATGTTGAAAAACAGTCTGGAATAGCTCCTGAGAATCGCTAACCCGAATGTATACCGCGTTCTAGACATATTTTGGTGCAGTAAAGTTTAGAAACTCAAATGGGGTTACTGTTGATAGATAGGAAATGGTGTACCTGATTGCTTACTGCTTACTGCGGTGTTAGTTGTTCGTGTTTGTTTTTTTTTACCCGTAGCAGCATATATTTGTTCCATTGAAAATGCCTTTATATTACTAGTGTGGAACACAAGGAAGATAATGTCGATGCTATGGTATCACTTGGCATTTAATCACGGCATCTTCATGCATAATGGAGATCCCGAATTGTATAAGATAACTGGAGATACCATCTGAATTCCCATTTACATTGTTTTCTCCTTTGTGATACAATCTAGATGCTCGTATGCAGGAACATTTGATTTGAGAACAATACTATTTCCACAACCAAAAGGATACTTCAAATGAATAAATTTGTACGCACACGAGCTTACTTGTCCACTTTTTGTAAAAACATCCGACCCTATAAACAGATTCAAGAATCACGGTCAGACAAAGGTACGTGTTGATTGTTCGATCAAATAATAAAAACAGATCAACGATTATTATTAACCCTAATATAAACGGTAGCTAGGTCTTTGCCTTATAAGTAGGAAAGTTTTGCCCTAACATCTGGTTAGCCTCGGTCGTCTCTACGGTGAAGTGAAAGATAGAAGCCCTAGAAATCAACAAAACAGCAGATCTGAAATCTCTCTTATGATTAACAAAATCATTTAAACCAAATAATCATTTAAATCAAGACATAAATTATCATTTTTGTGGTAATGACTTTAGGAAATTGTCTAGTTCGCATAAACAATCTGATGTTGGATGTGATAAATAGAGGTCAGGGATAGTTTGTATACGGTTTAATACAATTACAGCCGCCTATGTTAATTTCAGATACAGTAAGGAAAATTATAATTCAAAAATGTATGAGAAAGACTGTAAGGCAGAAATTGTATGAGAAGCACATGAGTAATTTCTCCTTTAACTAGCATTATGTATTTTCCTCTCAGAAATTTTCTTTTTGCCGCAACATATCCTCCAATCATGGTTTAAAACTTAGAAGCAAATGTAATTGCATTATTCTAATCGAATCAACTCTTGATATTGTAATTGCAAGAAACACAGATACACATATAATTATCTAAAATCCAATCCCTTTTTGAACCCAATTAACTAAATAATAACCATTGACCTGACCATCATGATTTGAGTACCCAAACACTACTATTTTTTCCATTTGATAAACATTCCGACATTGGCTAATAACTCAGATAGCTGAAATGAAAACCCTAAAACTTGAGCACTGAATTACATTATCAGCGCAATTGCAATGAGAATGACAAGTAACGAGAATGCACCAGTACCCTGACGCCGGTTCACCATGATGCTTCCTGCAGTATTTGTAGTAGTGGTGCTGCTGGTACTACTGGTACAATTTGTCCAGCTAATGGTATGGTTGGTTATGGTAGTCCAACCGTCGTTGTTGTGGGTAATGGTACTGTTGCTCTTGCTAGAGGTAGTACACTCGGCTGTTTCACAGAAAATCAAAGGATTTGTTCCTTTTATATACGCCATTAAAAAACACCAAATATAAGACAGATGGAGCTAGAAGAATATATAGATTAGCATACCTGAGATCGTTATGAAAAAACAAGGAAAGATGATCAATAAAAGAAATCCTGCAGCTGCCATTTTCTTCATCTCTCTTCTTCTTCTTTTAATCTTTTCAATCTTCAAAGTTTATAAATTAGCTAGGAAAAAGTAGAAATCCACACATGAGTCAAGCATTACTTAGAGTTGGAAACTACAACATTTTTATAGATCAATAAGTCCACACATGTATTTAGACATTTTATCTGGTTGATAATTAATCATTCCTTTTCCTAAGGAAATTAGACATTTTTATTCAGACACACTAAAACAGCTGATTAGGAGACACAAACTTAGAATCACATAAACGTACTTTGAATCTCCAACACCACCATTTCACATGTTCAAAATATACCGATATATCTCTAAATTTGACTCTAAATTTGAAAGCACGGATGCAGAATTAACAAAAGGAGAAAAGACAGTAAGCACTTTTAGTAATTGCGCCTAGCATAACCTCATTCCAACCAGCAACATAATCTTTCCTATCTTTCCTTCAACCTAAATTTCAAAGAAGCCATATCAATATAAAGAAAAAACCTTTACAAAAACATGTAATTAGCACCGTGAAATCCCATTACGTGTTAATACCAAAATTGCCATCAAAATCCCCAAAAGGGCTTCACTTCAACCATGATATTCAGCAAGAAACTTCCAGTCCATATATCATTTCATAAAAGGTGGTCTTATTGTGTTTTTTGTTACACATGTGTCAATGCGGGCTGGAGTAGATATGGTAGCAGACTTTGCAAGAGAACAACTTCTCTCATTCTATCAATCTCTCCTTGTTTAGTTTTCATATTCTATCACTGCCTACTTTCCAACACCTGACAGACTCCAATACTCTGATTTGGGAATACTGTGGAGGCTGCTTATGAAGTGAAGCATAACTCTGTGTATATTGTAATGAAGTTCATGCATCACGTTATCACTAACGCATAATCCAACTTATGGTCATTTTAGAGGGATCCAAAAACAATTTTCTGCATGTCTGTCTCTAAATTGTATGCAATCAATGTAAATGAAACTGAATTCTAAAAGCATCAACATTTTAATTCCTACCATCGCTTCTATTTTCTCTGTAATAATCCAGTGTCTTTAAGAAGATGAAATTTGCTGGTCTAAAAACATGAGTCAAGCAAGGAATGCCAACTTTCATTGATTCTTTGTAAGGAAAAATGAAATCAAAGTTATATGACTTGATGAATGTGGGAAAAAACTACAACTGTATTTTAATATCTCAGTAAATTAACACATGTAGTTATACATTTTATCTGTTTGATAATTAATCATCCCCTTTTAGAAGGAAACTAGTATGAAAACTTAAAGATTAAAAAATAAAAAACAGCTGATTAGGAGATACAAATACACAATTGATTGCATAATTTGAATCTCAGCAAATATGGAATATACAAGCAATTGGTTTCCCCTTTAACTGAGTAGAAGAAAATGTGAAACATACCAGAGAAACTACCGGATCTGGTGGAATACAGATCTAACTCATCAAAGATAGCAGATTTGAAATCCAAGTATATGTAAACTACTTAGACTGCAAAAGATTCTCACCATAAAATGGAAAATGTTGAAACGGCGGAGTTGAGCTCAGAATAAAGCAATGTTTAGATCGTTATCTATTTATACAAGTAGAGAACGTAGTGAACCCTAATTTGGCTCCTAAATGGGCCTGAGACCTAACTATCTAGTCCAGACCTACCCAAACGAAAGTCAGACCCATTAACAGCGCCAGACATTTGTTACTCGCTCTTTGATCATAACTTTTACTGAATCGAACTTTAAAAGCAAAGCAACAGCCTATCGGAATTGTACCGAGCAAAAAAAGGGAGGAAAAAATGGAAAATTTAAACAAAAATTCCTAACGTACCGAGCAAAAAACTAAGCCAAAATCGGGCTTCTCACAAATTTTCCAATGACCCCACCCCTGCTAATTCCCTGCCACGCGGGATCCTCCCCATGTGAAGGGACGGTTTTTGAATCGTTCATTTACACGGTACGTGTAGAACGACTGAAATTTAAATATATATGGAATTGGAAACCAAAACCGGCCTGAAATTTATTTGGTACTAAGGGATCCCAAATGGTTATAAAAGTGTACGGACAAAATGAACTCGCGAAATAGTAACCTACAACAGTATAATTTTTTTTAATGGCTAGAATATCCTCAACTAATTAGTGTTAAAGATTGGACTAATAAAACAAAATTAGACCAATGATTTGATCTATATTTAGCTATTGTAAAACAAAAATCAAAGGAAAAACATATAATCATTATCATACGCACAAACAAACCAAAAATTTGATAATACAGTTCTTTTGTTGATGTTTTTTATTTTTCTGAGTACGTCTCGTTAATCTAGGCCGCTTATGTCAACTTTGAAGCATTTAACTTCCTTCCTCTGTTCACGTCAATTTTGTGTCCTAGTCAATTTGTACACACGCATATTCTTAGGAATTTTTTGTAAAACTAGCACGGACTGCAGCCACATCCGCAATGTAGCCTTAATTTGACCCGCAACTAGACAAAAAATTACAAGCCTTCAATACAGAAAATCTAAAACATCTCCAACCGTTAGATATTCATCTAGGTCTCTTTTATATACCCTAGAAACAACCCCCTAAACCCTAAATTTCCAGCCGTCTAAGAAGTAAAACTTTCTCTTTCTTCATTTCTTTTAAATCTCAATATTTTCCGTCTAAAATTTCTTCCTGAATCATGGATGATTCTTCAAGAGTATGTATATTTATTAAAGAAAACATGAAGTATTATCATCACAACTAAATCATGAGCGGTTTAAACATCTTCAACAACAACGAGATATACAACATAATGATTTCTCCTCTCAACAAAGTAAAATTCCGTCGAATCGTGCTTCGGATTACCATCTCTTTTAGCCTTATTAAATTTTTCCATTACAGTGTACAAGGACAAGAGCAAAAAACAGTGAAGGTGCAGGAAATAGTGGAGACGTTAGATGCATTGTGAAGTGCGCAAACGAAATTTGAGGATTGTAGATGCTACTTGAGTCATATCAAGTGACATCTGAAGAAGCCTTTGGATTTTCAACTATTGCACTGAAAATCCGTGTGTTTTTGTTTATGAGAAATGAATAATTAGGAGTTAAATGTTTATTTTTTAAGCATTGAAAAATGATTTCAAGTGTTCAGTTATAAAGGTCGAAAAACAAAGATTTGAAATCTATCTCTTTCAAAATCATCACTACCAAATCATCATTAGGTTAAACATCTTCGACTACAACGATATACATCATAATGATTTCTCCTCTCAAAGAAGTAAAGTATTTAGGAACCAAGAATTCATCTACCCTCTGTATGGCTCTTGTTAAATGTCAAAGCTAATGTATAAGACCAAGAGTTCACCGGAGTGGAAGGTGAAGGTAGAAATACTAGGTTCATTATGATTTCTCCACAGAGCCGATCCTGTGTCTAGAAGGGCCCTGTGCGAAATTTTTCGTAGGGCCTTTTACAATGTCGAATATTTTGTAACAAAAAAAAAATCAATAATTTTTATTTAACAGACTAAATTGGTTATCAGACGATAGATGGAAACAAAGACTTCCTTTATATTCAAATGAATTATAGGGGCTCCAAGAAAAGAGTTTTGAGGGCTCTTAAGGATTCAAATATCCTACAATGAAGATAAGGGGACCTAATTCATAAGAAAAATACTAAAATACCCTTAACCTACTAAATATTGAAACCTAAAACTAATTTATTTTTATTCCATTTCTTTAATTCTTCCATTTTCTTTTTCCCATCGCCTATTTCTTTGATTAATTGTCAATTCCCAAAATAATTCATTATCGATTAACACTACTTAATCCATCTCGCAATGACTTCAATAAGGTAAAAATCAAAAACCCATCTTATTTTATTAGTTTTAATGCATGGATAAGCGGAATCGATCCAATTACGTTTTTGAAAAACAGTTTCAAAACTGTCTACGGATGGGAAATATGAATTTTCCCAACCGTAAACACTGCCTACGGTTTGGAAGTATGAATTTTCCCAATGGTAGGCATTTCTATCTACAGTTGGGAAGTATGAATTTTCCGAAATATAGACAGTACTTAAATTAAATACATTGCAAAAATAAGTGATGTGTTTTCTTAATTTTAAAAATCTAAGAAAATTAATCTTGAACGTGTATAACACATAATCAAGACCGTGTGTTATAAATAGTCCAGTCAGAATTCACGGTCAGTCATAGAATATAGAGCACCCGTATAATAAAATTAATCGACGGTCAGGAGAAACCCTAGTCCAAACGGGCAAATGCCTCGCCTTATAAGTAGGAAAGTTTTGTTAGTGGATCTCATTTTGCTCTGTCGCCTCTGTACGGAAAAAAAATACAAGTAAAAGCAAACCCTAGCCGTCGTAGAAATAAAGGAACAGATCTCTCATCCATGATTTGCACCACCCCTAAATCAGCTACAACAATGTATTCACACAATGATTTTTCCTCTCAACACTGTAAAATGTCACTTGCTTTGGTTCTTTCTCGGTGGCCTTTCATCCTTCTGAGCCGTTATCGTTAATGGGCTTCTTTGATAAAGTTGTCTGGTAATATGATTGATTTCTTGATTCGTCGTGTTCTTTTTTTCCCAATAATTTGATTTTTTGTTGATTGCCGTTATAGAGGACTAATTTTATTGATCAGTATTTTTTATTTTATTTTAGTTTCGCGAAGAATACAGACACAAATTTGCAATAGAGCTTCTTCTGAAGCCCAATTCTAACCGGATTGGCAAGGCAATCTCTGTGTTTGCAGTACATGAAGTATTGGAAAGGATTTAAATGGTATCCACGGGTTCTTACTTGCCTCAAAAACAACGTACTTTACTTTCATGAATGTCATTTTCAGAGGGAAACTTCTTGTGTTTGATTGAAGTTTACAAGATGATTTTTTGCACCATATAATTTGCTGCAAATTCAATTTATGAATCAATTTGCATGTATCATTTGAGTTGGCCACTTTTTGTAAGAACATCCGACCATATATACATCATCATTGTGCATAAAAAATATAATCCGCACCGTCTGTCAGCAATATCGGTCAGGCATATGGTAGGTGTCGACCGTTCAATCAAAATAATGGAAGCGAATCAATCGTTACAACTAACCCTAATATACACGGGAAGATATCTTTGCCTTATAAATAGGAAAGTTTTGTTCCCAGAATTTTTAGCCTCCGTCCTCTCTGTTGGGAAAGATAGAAGCCCTAAAATTCAAGAAATACCAGATGCATTTAGACGCAAACTTTCCATCAAATATCTGTGTGTTTTAATTTAAACGGGAAGCTATCTCTGCCTTATAAGTTAGAATGTTGTGTCCCCAATCTCTTCCATCTCCCTAGTGAAAAATAGGAACCCTAAAAATCAGATTTGAAATCCTCTCTGTCTATGATTATCAAAATCATGACCGGTTTAATCATCTTCAACAACAAAATCGATAGATATGCAGCATAATGATTTCTCCTCTCAACAAAGTAAAATATTGTGAAATCAAATTTTTATTGGATTTCTATCTTATTGTGTGGAAACCTTAGATGCATTTTGAACTGTGCAAAATTTGAGGCTCAAATTTATGTGGAATCTATGTGAGTCACATCAGCTGACATTTCAAAAGTGTTTGGATTTTCAACTGTTTCAATGTCTGTGCATAGTCAAATCATGTGAAAGGGGAATCTGAATTTGAGTGAGATGGAAGAATTAGTACCAACAGCAGCAAGAAAGTTACAAACTTCTGCACACTAACTAAGATTTATGTATAAATCGTTTATACGGGTGAAGATGCTGGGCCTAAAGGCGTAAATGAGTCCTTGGAATATAGAATGTTTTTATAGGAGATTGATACACGTGATTAGTTAATGTAAATTTCTTAAACTCGGTTTACTAGTAAATCAACTGACATTTCAAGAAGTGTTTGGATTTAATGTCTGTGTATAGTTCTGCCTCAGATTTGTGTTTTTATAAAAAAAAAAAAAAATGATGAGAAATTCGGTATCACAATTCCCCTTTTGATAAAGAGTTAAATGATTCTTGTTTAAATTTTCATTGATATAAATAAAATTATGAACTTAAATTGGTTTTGGGTTCGAAATACAATAGCTTCAAATTGGTTGTTCTGCAATGCATTTTGAAAACTTCTTTACCACTGCATGTCAACAAATTTATTTCAATTTAGTTTAATTTCCCTTTACATATACTCCCCCGTTCCAATTTACTTGTTGTTTTAGGGTTTCTTTTGTGTTCCAAATTAGATGATAGTTTTAACATTTTCCCCCTATTCTGATTAATCTACCCCTGCTTTGGAATCACACAAGAGAATTAATACTCATCGTAATCAACACAAAAAATTACTCTAATTTTTAAATATACCCCACGGAGGATATATACTCAATCTTGGAATATTTGGTAGTACATTCCAAGTAAATTATTACGGGATTAATAACTTTCCTAGAATCTAGAAACTCAAAATTAGGCCATTTAACACTTTAAGTAGGAATTAATATGGGTATTATTGGAAAGATTTTATTCTCTCTGATATTTCTTAATTTCCGTAAAAAAAACTCTACAATGCCAAGTAAATTCGAACGGAGGGAGTATACAATAGCGTCAAATCTTTGAGATTTCTCGACCTTTGGATCATTATCTTAGTTCTCACCTGTGTATATATACCCTTCAAATCATTATACCCTAGACCCAAGTATCCTGCCGGGCCAGCCGTCAATAAAATAAAAAACTCTCTTTCCCCATTTTCTTCAGATCTCTGAATTTTTTTGAATAATGGATGTTCTTCAAGAGGAATTTGTTTATCTCTCAATGATCTTAGAATCATTATTCTTACATCTACTACTGATCTTCTTATTCCTGTGAAATTGCCGGAAGAAGATGAAAATCCTGTGGTCTTGTTGATGGAATTCACCCACACAATGATTTTCCCTCTCAAAACTCAAGTTTTTCGAGACTAGTCATCTTTTTGTAAGCTCTTCATTTTTATTTTATTTTTTCAATTAGGGTTTTTGTTTTCATTACTTGTCTATTGTTTGATTTTAGGCTCATACTTATTATTTTTTGTTGCACAGGTTTCAATGGATCATTGTCAAGGGTACAAGCCTCTTCGGCTCTTCTAATTAATCAAGGATTTTGCAACATGAGGATCTGGAGGTGTTTATAGCGATCCATTATAATATCATCAAAGTAAGTTGTTCTCCTATTTTCTTTGTTTTTGAATTTTACAAATAAGTTTGTGGTTTTGAGTTATCAGTGTTTGCACTACGTTCCAGTCACATTTGATAAATTCATCTTTGGTCTTTTGGATGTAAGTTAAGTTGTAGCGTATCCCACTTTTGAGTTTTGGCAGGTGGCTCACTAAAGCTACTGCTGGTATCTCAGGTCTTGCGAACTGTTGGATTCAAGTACTGCAGGCAATCAAATGCTAGTATTGGTGTACGCAATGGAGCTAGTTGTTTTTCCTTGGCAAAACAAGCCTAAAATTACAGGAATTATCTAAATTACAGGACCACTGAAGTGACAAAGAAGGGAGTGTGAGAACTTTTGAGACCTCGGCGAGCTTTTGATCTGCCTCATGATGAGATCGACTATTTTGCTTTCAATCGCACAAATTAACCATGGGGCAAGTAACTTAATGCCATTACATGGGGGACACTCATAGTGACATTGTTGAACAAAGGAAGTCAGTCTTACTTTGGAGTTGTAGATGGAGCTGTTGAAATGGAATTGCAATTTGGTTTTATTATGCAATGGCTTATTAGTCCTTAGGTTTCTCGGTTCTCTAATACTTTGAGATTTTATTTATTTTTTACTTCCTTTTTTATGCTCGACGTATTTTACGGTTTCAAATGTTGATCGTTAAACTTTTGTGTAATCAAACGGATATCCATTGTATCCAGAGTTTCTATGTTGAAGTCTTTGATTGTTGCATTTTATTACTAGTCATCCATCACCCACTACTATCCATTAGGCTTTGCCTATAATTTAAAAATATAGCTAAATTTCCGATGTATCCTTTTGGTTAAGCTAGTCGTATAGCACGATATCTCGCTATTGGAACTTGTTGCTTGGATTGGGTTTGCCTCACTGAACTCGCTTGATTGCAATTGGAAAGAGTAGTAGTTCACTTGGTTTTACGAAAACTAGCTCAAATATGATTTTAACTCGGCTCATACTAATCAAAAAAATAAGGAAAACTTGTTGATCGGATTGAGAATTTTCAACAATGAGGTAAAAACTAGGTGATCGGATGGAGAATATACAACAATGAGCTATCTTAGCAGCCAATGAGCTATCTTAGGATTTAAGATCCTCAGTTACGTTCATTTTACCCTCTCGTTGATTTGATTCCATATGAGGATTCGGAAAGGCCCAATGTAATTCAAATGTATATGTCCTTGTTTTCATTCCCATTTCCATATAATCAGAGCTGCTACACTTGAAATTCATCTTGGTTGTCATGCTTAAATTTGGGAACCAACTCGGTGCTTTGCATTCTATGAATTTGCTGCATCCCGGCAGAATCTTGAACTTACCTCAAACCGGCATCATGACAAATCATTGCCATATGCAATCGATTTACGAATGATCAGTTGGGTGTTTGTTTGCAAATCCCAAATTATAGGGACCAAGAGTATCTGCTGACAACCTGTATAATGTGTTGCAAACTAGAATAAGAGCTTTAAGCTAGATGGTTAGCTGGAAATGTTGATACTGATGTTATGTGATAGGTACCCATGGGTAGAGGTGTAAAACGTGCCGGCCCGTCACAGCCCAACACATGAAGTCGCGTGCTTCACGTGCCATGTGCTGTGCTGTGCCAACGATTTAAACGTGCTGTGCTTTCCGAGTCAAAAGCTAGGCACAACACAGCCCACGGGCACATCACACGAATAAACGTGCTGTGCTGTGCCGTGGTGGCACATGTGCTATAAAAAATTTGAATCATTTAATGTATACATTAAGTCGGACATTATCACAAGAATTTAATTAGAAAACATATCATTTGAAATTATTTCAAGTAAAATTAACAAGTTATTCAATAAAAAGAAATAGCCCATCAAATATAAAATTGGATTATTGTCATGTAAATTAATGATCTAGTTAAATATAGATGACGACATTATAACAACGATATTGAAATATATTTTCCAAATATTAAGGTATTATATGTGTTGTTATAAATAAGCCAACATAAAATGTTAAAAACTAGCTAGAATAGTGACTCTTTTGTGAAATATACAAAAAATGTGATGTATTATGCCTTGTTATTTGGTGTATTTGTACATGTTATGACGTGCTCTCTTAACGTCGGGCCGTTTGGGCCACGTGCTTATCCGTGCCGCGTGTTGTCTTTTTGTGCTCTTCGTGCCAATTAGTCAAACCCGGCCACGTCCCATTTAACTAACGTATTGTGCCGTCTTGGGCTAAGTCACGTCTTTGGGCTGATTTTGTGCTCAAATTATAGCGTCTTTGTCTTTGGGATGTGCTCGTCTTTCATCCTATGCCCAAACTCCCCTGCTAGACCAATTTACACCTCTACCCATGGGATAACAAGACCTCCACAATTGACTATTTTGGGCCATTCATCTGGGGAAGAAAAGAACCATTTTTTGGGGACCATAACCTTTTTTGGGGGGACCATTGTTTTATTTTGGGTAAGACATTAGAAGTAATTCTAGGTCACCCCTTATCTAAATATTTATATTAATACCAAAACTACCCTACGATTATATTTGGTTAATTATTAGTTAGTGTTAATATTAGTTAGTGTGATTAGTGAAATGATTTTGAATAAAAATTTGAGATTAAAAAATCAGATTTTAAAAAAAGAAGTAGAATTATTGAGAGAGGAAAGTTAGAGAAGATGAAGAACAAAACCATGGAAAATAAAAAAATTTTTGAGTTCACTAATCTAGACTACTCAAGTGATGATTCAATTGATGATAGCTCATCTAAATCTACATCTCCTTCCTCTCCTAGAGTATATGTCAATCTTCACAATGATCCGGATATGGATTATTTCTTAGATGGTGAATATATTCTTCCCCAAAGCCAATCTCAAGATGGTGAAAACGATGGATTTTACCAACCACAACCGGAGGAAGACTATTTGAGTACCCAGGTATGCTCTAAACTTAGGTAATGTTGGTTGAATTGGTCCAAATCTTCAAAAAAATGTGAATTTTAGAGTAGATTTGTGCTTGTTCGGTTAGCTTGTGTGAAGAACACGTAACCGAACTCATCTGAAAGTGTAGTTCGGTTGGTTTTTATACACACGCAGGTTACCGAACTATCCATTAATGGAGGTTTTTTGAAGTTCGGTTAACGGAGTAGTAACCGAACTCTGTAAATAGGATTACAGTGTTATGTTCGGTTTGGCCGAAATGTAACCGAAGTTTAGGGTCTATAAGTTTGGTTAGTTCGCAACCAATAGCTAACCGAACTTACGTAAAATAATATTTCACATTGGTGTATAAAGTTCGGTTTGTTCGCAAACTTTATACCAACCAACTATCTAACCGAACATAAGTACAATAAAATTATGATTTAGTGTACGTAAAGTTCGGTTATCCCGATAGAATTATCATGTAACCGAACTTTGGGTCCATAAGTTCGGTTGGTTCGCAAACTTCATACAAACCCACTATATAACCGAACTTACGTACAATAAAATTTTGATTTAGTGTACGTAAAGTTCGGTTAGTTGTCAACTTGCTTGACAAACCAAACTTTGAGTTCGGTTTTCCCGATAAAATTATCATGTAACCGAACTTTAAGGTATATAAGTTCGCTTTGTTCGCAATTTTCATACCAACCAACAATCTAACCGAACTTACGTACAATTTTAGTCTACGTAAAGTTCGGTTATCCCGATAAAATTAAAATGTAACCGAACTTATTTCTGATTGCAATTGATGTTGTTCCATTTCTTGTAGATTGAATGTCAACCTATACCAATGGATAATCAACCTTCTCCTGTTGGCATCTTTGTTTGAAGATACATCTAATCACTATGTCAATGATTTAGTTTTTGATGAAACTATTGATGCGAAGAATTGGGCCGGAGACCATGCCAAGAAAGCCATGTGCGTATTAGTTTTGAATGGAAAAGAAAGCCAAACTCGTTTTGAAATGGTTTGTGAGAGAAGTGGAGATCCCAATGTTAGTCACAAGAAGAAGGGTTATGTGTATAAAGGAAAGACGACGAGGAAGAACACAGCGTGCTCAAAGAAAACTAAATGTCCGTTCAAGCTAGTATTTAGTAAGTGCAAAAAAAAGAAAGGATGGGTTCTATCTATGGATAAGGTGGTAGGCCATCATAACCACCCTCGTCCAGGATGATCTTGAAGGACATGCAATGGCCGCTAGGCTCACTCCTCAAGAAATGGAGAAAATAGCTAAATTTAGGAGAATGGGAATTACACCACTTAACATGCTTCGCTTACTAAAGGATGATAACAAGGATAATGTATCATCTTTGACGACCATTTACAATGCAATTGAGACAATTAAAAGGAATGAATGGAAGGATAGAAAAGTGATGCAACAATTCTTTTTGGTAGCTAAAGAGAAAGGCTACGCGGTTCAAAAGAAGGTAGGTCCTGAAGATCAAATAACGCATCTCTTCATTGCGCATCCGAAGAGTGTTCAATTGGCTCAATCCTTCCATCAAGTTCTTATAATGGATTGCACTTACAAGACTAACAAATACGAGATGCCATTGTTGAATATTGTTGGTCATACCTCGACGCATCTCTTTAAAATGCTTTTCAACGGTATATAAAGTTTACGAAAAACCGTGATATAATTTAAGAGATAAATCATTTCTAAGTTTTACAATTATTATCCATAAGGGCATACTAGTAAAAAATACTTAAACACACTCCCCTTTTCTCCTTGCCTTAATAATTGTGCAAACTACAAATGGATCAACTAATTTGGGACGGAGGGAGTAGTCAACTTCTTGATTTTTACAAATGCCTAACCGTGCACCATATTAGAGTCTCGATTCGTATAATGCATGTAATATTCAGCGGTAATGAGTTTATTTCTTTGGTAGCACATTACTTAAAAGATGGATATTGTAGGGAGTTAACCATCCGAATGTATAGAAGGACACCATCCGAATATATTTCTAATATACCCTAAGTAGTAGTACAGTGTTAACCATGTATCTTTTAGGAAAGCATTGTTTTGGAATTTTTGAATGAATGTCATGGAACCGTGCATGATTTAGAAAGGGGATAGGATGACTTAAAAGAGAGACACCATTTGAGCAATCGCATGGTCGGATCTCGTTACTTAATGGTGTCGCGGCGCTAAAAAAAATGGTATCCCTATATAAATCGTTCGATTTTGAAGACCAAAATCATTGTTTTCATAACCACATTCAACCTTTTCAGAAATCTTCCATGTGTATAACATATAATGTGAACCGCGCACAATGTATGAGCCGGTCAGAGTTCTGGTCAACCATCGAGTGAATAGAAAGTAATCGATAGTCAAAATAAACCCTAATCGAAGCGGCGATTCTATGCATTATAAGTTGGAATGTTTGGTATCTCCATTTCATTTTGGTCCGTCATTTGTGTAGTGAAGAAAAGCAAAAAAGAAAACCCTAGCAGCCGCCAGCCGTAGTCACACCTAAATCAACTTCAACAATTTATTCGGCACAATGATTTTTCTCTCAAAAATCTAAACTAGTTCTTCAATCACTATTTCTTTGATGTGTTTCTTCCTAGGAAATTTTGATGGTAATAATATGCGTTTCCCAAATGATTTGCCTATTCAATCATAGGAAGACGAGTTGGCAGCCTGCCACGATGATCTCGTTGGGACCACAAAGGTTATCTTCAAAAAGCTTCTTTGTCAAAACCCCGTCCCGACCTCGGGAGTGGCAAAACTGACTTGAAATCTTTAAAGATGATGTCTAGTCTTCATCAACTCCAAGAAAGCGGCATCTGACATGCCGGAAGAATGACTAGTACTCGGAGTTCTCATCAGTCTTGAAGTGTGCATTTTGAAGTGTGCAAACTAAATTTGAGGCTCAAATTTATGTGGAATATATGTGAGTCACATCAAGCGACATTTCAAGAAGTGTTTGGATTTTCAAATTTGTTTCAATGTCTGTGCATAGTCAAATCATGTGAAAGGGGAATCAATTTGAGTGAGATGAAAGAATTAGTACCAACAAATGACAAGAAAGATACAAACTTACGCACACTAACTAAGATTTATGTATAAATCGTGTATACGGTCGATGTCAGGCTCATCAATATGAAATGTTGCTACGCGCGTGAAGATGGTGGGCCTAAAGGCGTAAATGAGACCTTGGAAGGGAAAATATTCTTGAACCGCAAAATTTACCTATAATCAAAGCCGCTTCACACTGAAATTCATCTTGGTTGTCATGCTTAAATTTGGGAGCCAACTCGGCCCTTTGCATTCTATGAATTTATAAAGCATCTCAACCATCTTGAAATTACCTCAAACCGGCATCATGACACATCATTGCCATATGCAATCAATTTACGAATGAATGATCGGTTGGGTGTTTGTAAATCCCAATTTATATGAACCAAGAGTATCAACCGACAACCTTTATAATGTGTTGCAAACTAAAATAACATCTTTTAGCTAGATGGTTAGCTGGAAATGTTGTTACTGATGTTATGTGACAGGTACCCAAATCCATGAGGGATAACAAGACCTCCACAAACTTGTAGGCACAGGTTGAGTTGGCCACTTTTCCTAAAAACATCCGACACCCCCTGCGTATAAAAATATAATCCACACCGTCTGTGCCAGATATCTCGGTCAGGAAGGGTTACGTACTGTCCATTCAATCAAATAGTAAAAATAAATCAACGATTGCAATAAAACCTAATATGAACGGACAAGTATCCATCCTTTATAAGTAGGAAAGTTTTCCCCCATTATGTTTAGCCTCCGCCGTCTCTATAGTGAAAGAGAAAAACCTTGAAATCAACAGTAGATCTGAAATCTCTATGATAATCAAAATCAGCACAGCCAAGTCATGAGCACATCTTCAACAACAACAACAATATACATACATCATAATGATTTCTCCTCTCAACAAAGTAAAATACCATCAATCCATGCTTCGTATAGCCATCTCTTTATGCGTTATCAAAATTTTGATCAACAGTGTACAAGGCCAAGAGCACATCTATGAACAACAGTGAAGGTGCAGGAAAAACTGGAAATGTCAGTCTTTGTGTATAGTTTTTTTTTTTTTGGAAAGTGTTTGTATTTTCAATTTTGCGGTGTCGTGTATAGTTTTTTTTTCTTCTTTTTTTTTTTTTAATCTTCGTGTTTTGATTTGTTTCTTCTTTTTTTAATTTTATGGTCTATAACAGATCTGACTTAAATTAGTTCAATAGTGAGGAATAGCTCTGCAATGCATACTGCATCTCTAATAACAACAAATTTATTTCAAATTAGTTTAATTTTTTGTTTTCCCTTTAGATCAGTTGAGATTGGATCTCGAGAACTAACTTTGATGCCTCCTTTTCGGAAAAAAGACTAGTTTTCAAAACACATATGAAATTTATGCCATTGTTGTGCCTACTAGACCAAACCTATATTGGGCTTAGTTTTTCAAATTTGTGTTGTCCATTACACTTGGTATGGTAAAATGGTAACTTTTACTTTCACCGACGTCGCCATTGGTGAAACTTCATTTTAGAACTCGTAGAGAACTTGAGAATATGGGTTAATTTGACTATTTGAGCAAATCTATTAGACTTAATCAAAGACATAATTCGGGGACATTGTGAAACACTTGCCGTTAATTTTTGAAACAAAGGGTTTTTATGTTGGGATCTTGCAACAATGAACAGCACATTAGATGTATCGAAAATAATATGTAAAGAACTAATGCGAAACAACTCTACCAAAATAACTTGACGAGGGCAGAATCACAGGTTCAACAAGTTGTCCTTAACACATTAGTTCGCGGGTATACTCGAGTTGAGTAATGCTAAACCCCTCACAGCGAAGATGTGTCCGGGGATAAGACTGCCTCGATATAACTTGAGTTAGCACAACGCAAGTTACCCTCTCTTCGAACTCAAAGAACGGGGATGGAGATAAAAACGCCTGGAGAAAACCTAGAATAAAAGAAGAATTTTTCGGTGTTCTCAAAATGATTTTCGAGTTGTATTTATAGGATGAAATACTTGCAAATCAAGTTAGGTTTTGGTTTTCTTCAAAAACAAGTAAAAGGAATTTTACCATAAATAGAACTCTTAAGAATTAATTTTCTAAAGAAAAACTAGCCAAAAAATAAATCCGTGTAGGAAAGGAACTTGGTGCATGGCATACGCGCATATCGCATGAGTAAAAATATGTATTTTTGCCCACCCGCTCCACCCACGTTTTACAATTCATACATAAGTGTATGGTTATATAGTGGAGCTCATCTTTAGTTTTCCACAATGTGGGACTAAAGGTTCCACTTCATTCACCCAAAAATGAGTGAGCATCCTTAGACCCTTAGGTCATTAGATCAAACCACACCAAGACCATAAAACCTTTTAATTAAAACTCATTTTCTCCAACAATCCCCCACATGAATGAAATCTCGGGAAAACGAAAAAAATCGAGTAAGGAAAATACCATTTAGGCAAAGGTGTCCATGAGGTCTTGAACCCTTACTTAGTGAGAAGTTACAGGAACTACTAGCTAAACGGTGAACCTAGTCTTGGTGATAGCGTTGGTGTAATTCGCGACAACAGCCACACATGATATTCTCCTGGTGTTGCTAAGTTCGGTGCCGTTTTGTCCAATTTGGCCCCTGGACATATCCTGTTTCTCGAGAATGCTCTAGAGAATTGGCTCAATTCTCATAGAAGCCCCACTTCCACATTCGGATAGGTAAGTTCCATCAAGAGTGTTTCTTGCTACACCCCACTTCAATCTTAATTGAAACTATGGAACTCATTAAGACTTATTTAAAAATCATCCTCCACATGCGGTCACACTATCACATCAACACCATAGGAAGGGACAGAGAATGAAATTCTCGATAGTGTTTACCTTTACCCACCATGAATTAGTTGTCTCATTCGAAACCTTGATCTTGGAATCTCCGTCAGCAAGGTTGAGTATCCTTCATGGCAAGTTTAATTTTTGAGCCTAAGCCCCATCCCCCTCGATGCTTTACTAACTATCTCCTTGGACAAACCTTTCGTCAAAGGGTTCGCGATATTCTCCTTGGACTGCATCCAATCTATGGAAATAACGCCTGTTGAGATTAGTGTTTTGAAAGTATCATGTCTTCTACGAATATGTATAGACTTTCCATTGTAGAAGCAACTCTTAGCTCTACCTATCGCTTGATTTGCTGTCACGAGTGTATAGATATAGGCGGCACAGGCCTATGCGAGAGGAATATCTTCTAAAAGTTTCTTAGCCATTCGGCCTCCTCTCCCGCTTTATCTAACGCAATAAACTCCGATTCCATAGTGGACCGAGCTATACATGTCGGTTTGGAACTCTTCCAAGATACGAGGCCTTTTCTCGCTAGAGTGAATACATATCCACTCGTAGACTTAGAATCCTCTCGATCTGTTATCCAGAGTTTGCATCGCAAAATCCCTCAAGGACAACCGGATATCCTTTGTAATTCAAACTAAAGGTCATTGTGTACTTCAAGTACTTTAGCACTCTAATAAGTGCATCCCAATGTATCCGCCCGGGATTACAAGTATACCTGCTTAACCTACTTACGACATAAGCAATGTCCGGTCTCGTACAATTCATCAAATACATCGAGACTTCCTATGACTTTCGAGTATTCAAGTTGGTTAACTCCTACACCCTTATTCTTCTTGAGACGACATTTAGAATCATAAGGAGTACACAAAGTTTCTGATTAAACCGATTAAATTTCTTAAGTATGGATTCAACATAATGAGACCGACTCGGACTATAGCCATTAGAAGTTTTTCTAATCTTCATCCCTAATATGACATGTTGGGGCCTAAGTCTTTCATGTCAAAATTCTCATTCAACAGCTTTCTTAGTGGAATTAATAACTTCCATGTTTGTACCTAGTATAAGCATATCATCAACATACAAGCATACAATCACACAGCATCCTTGACAAGTTTAGTATAAACACACTTATCAGATTCATTAATTCTAAAACCACTAGAAATCATCACATGATCAAATTTTTCATGCCATTTGTTTAGGTGCTTGTTTCAATCCATACAAAGATTTAACCAGTTTACACACTTTCTTTTCACAACCTTTAACTACAAAGCCCTCGGGTTGTTCCATATAAATTTCTTCATCTAACTCACCATTAAGAAACGCTGTCTTTACATCCATTTGATGTATCTCTAAATTATGGATGAAGCTATAGCAATTAACATCCTAATGGAGCTAATTCTACTCCTTTGGTGAATAGGTGTCAAAGAAATCTATACCTTCTATTTGTCTGTAGCTTTTAGCTACCGGCTAGCCTTGTATTTTTCAATAGTTCCATCTATCTTACGTTTTCTTTTGAAAATCCATTTACAACCTATGGCCTTACACACTGGAGGTAAATCTACAAGTTCAAAAGTACCGTTTTCTCGAAGGGAATCCATTTCACTAATGGAAGCTTCTTTCCACCACGAAGCTTCCGGACAAGTCATGGCTTCTCTATAAGTCTCGAGGATCGGACTCGGCTAGGTATGTAATGCAACCGGGGATAGGTTTTCTCGGTTCTAACCCTTTTACCTCTTCTAGGTTCCACTTAAGGTTCATCTTCCTCTAAAGGTAATAATTGACTAGTTGAAGGAACATCTAGGGGATCATCTAAACACCTCTTTCGAGAATCACGTTTCAAAGGAAAAACGGGTTTCAAAAAACTCAAGCATCCCTAGACTCCATGATAGTATTCAACCCTATGTCGAAATTTCTAACTCACAACCATAAACCTATGAGCACTAGAATGCTCGGGGATACCCTATAAAAACACAATCAACGGTTTTGGGTCTATCTTATTTTTCTTAGGAGGAGGGATGCCCACCTTTGCCAAGCACCCCCACACTTTGAAGTAATCATAAGATGGTTGTCTACCTTTCCATAACTCATATGGAGTTTTATCCGATCCTTTAAAGGGTACTCTGTTCAGGATGTAATTGGCGGAGAGGATAGCCTCCCCCCACAAATTCAAAGGTAATCTGAACTAATCAACATGGCATTCATCATATCCTTAAGGGTACGGTTCTTACGTTCGCCTACACCATTGGATTGAGGTGAATAAGGGGCTGTAGTCTCATGTATTATGCCATGTTCTTCACGAAATCTCCTACGGGAATTTCATACTCACCACCACTGGTCGGACCTAATAGTTTTAATGGTAGTATTCAATTGGTTTTCGACTTCACTTTTATATATCTTAAAGGCTTCTAAGGCATCATCCTTCCTCTAAGTAAGTAAACATGGCAAGTACTTCGTACAATCATCTATAAAAGTAATAAACCATTTCTTACCACCTCTTGTTTGAACCGACTTCATATCAACTAGGTCTCGAGTGGATTAAATCTAAGGGTTTAGAGTTTCTCTGGACATTCTTATTGAATGATTTCTTAGCATGCTTAGATTCTACGCAAATCTCACACTTATGATATTTATCTAAAGTGAATTTGGGTATGCGACCTACGCTAGCCAATTTATGCATTGATTTATAGTTTACATGACCAAGTCTACCATGCCAAACGTTCAATGACACACACATGTAGCGGAAGAATCATTCAATTTCAATTCAGACAGTTACATTAAGTTTATATAGACCCCCGAGTCTTATAACCCTTACCCACATAATCATTGCCCTTAGTTACTATAAGTTTTCCGGACTCAATTGTAACTTTAAAACCCTTATCATCTAAAAACAACAAGAAACAAGATTTTTGCGGATGTCCGGAACATGAAGAACTTCATTCAATGTGAGAGTCTTTCCGGATGTGAGCTTCAGACCGACCTTTCCTTTTCCTGCAACCTCGATGCGGATGAGTTACCCATATAGAGTTCTCGCCTTCCCCTACCCTCTCGGTAGGAGGTGAACAGTCTCTGTTCCCACAAACATGCTTGGTAGCTCCGAGTCTACCCACCAATCCATCACATTGGTCACCGATTAACTTGAGACACCACGTGAGAAAACTCCTCTTTGCTTTTCTCAACCAGAGTTAGCATTATTCTTCTTATCCTTACGTTGTCTACAGTGAACCGCCATATGACCAAGATTTCCACACACCCAACAAGGACCCTTAATTTTAATAATGCTAGATTCTGGTTTACGAAACGTACCTTTCTTGTTAGGTCCATTTCGAGTTGCGATTGTTGTTGTCACCTTTTCCAGCTTTGGATGGCTTATGTTCCGACATATGAGCTTTGTTAGACATATCCCTTGCAAATGACACGTTCTTGTCTTTGGTGCACAACATCTCTTACACTTGAATCTTCTTTCCCAATTCAACCATGTTGATCTCGCCTTGAGTTTCATGCCTCGGCTTTTTCTTGTACTCAGACCAAGAAGATGGTAACTTCTCAATTACCGCAGACACTTGAAAAGTCTCATCAACAACCATACCTTCAACAAGAATCTGGTTAATAATTTGTTGAAGTTCGAGGAATTGATCAACAATGGACTTATCATTCGTCATCTTGAACTCCATAAACTTTGCCTTTGAGAAATTTCTTGCTTCCTGCCCAGTCTCACTTGGTACTTTGCTTCTAACGATTCACAACTCATAAGCGATCAAGTTCTCTTTAGCATTGTAAAAATCATACATCGCATCTTCCAAACCGTTCATGATATGATTTTTAGCCGGAAAATTAGACCTCGTGTTCATATTGACCTCCTCCTCGGACAAATTTTCAATATTGTATAAGTCATCACCGGGAACCAGTACATAATCCAGTTCATGATGGCTCGGATAAAACAACATCTTGGATTGCCATCTCTTGAAATCCTTTCCGTTAAACTTTTGTGGTCTTTCTACATCGTTGATTCCCATTGTTACAAGGAATACTAATGTGTTAAGATTGTTGGGATCTTGCAACAATGAACAAAGACGTTAGATGTATCGAAAATAATATGTAAAGAACTAATGCGAAACAACTCTACCAAAATAACTTGACGAGGCGTAATCACGGGTTCAACAAGTTGTCCTTAACACATTAGTTCGCGGGTATACTCGAGTTGAGTAATGCTAAACCCCTCACAGCGAAGATGTGTCCGAGGATAAGACCGCCCGATATAACTTGAGTTAGCACAACGCAAGTTACCCTCTCTTCGAACTCAGCAACAGGGATGGAGATAAAAACGTGGAGAAAACCCTAGAATAAAAGAAGAATTTTTCGGTGTTCTCAAAGCAGATTTTCGAGTTGTATTTATAGGATGAAATACTTGCAAATCAAGTTAGGTTTTGGTTTTCTTCAAAAACAAGTAAAAGGAATTTTACCATAAATAGAACTCTTAAGAATTAATTTTCTAAAGAAAAACTCGCCAAAAATAAATCCGTGTAGGAAAGGAACTTGGTGCATGGCATACGCGCATATCGCATGAGTAAAAATATGTATTTTTGCCCACCCGCTCCACCCACGTTTTACAATTCATACATAAGTGTATGGTTATATAGTGGAGCTCATCTTTAGTTTTCCACAATGTGGGACTAAAGGTTCCACTTCATTCACCCAAAAATGAGTGAGCATCCTTAGACCCTTAGGTCATTAGATCAAACCACACCAAGACCATAAAACCTTTTAATTAAAACTCATTTTCTCCAACATTTTATACAAAGGGATAGCAATTACTTTCTTTTGATTTTTCCTGAGGTACATCTGGTTTATCTAGACTGATTATGTCGACTTTGAAGCGCTTCATGATCCCTTCTTTTGTTCAGTTGCATTTATCTTAGTAACACGTAATGCAGCTAGCCACTTTGTCAATTTGGTTACGACAACTAATTAGTAAACCACTATTGATGCCGCGTGAACATCATTCCAAAGAGAGACCTAGTCTAGGTCAAATCTTTGAGATTTCTAACTGTTGGATCAATATCTTAGTTCTCACATGTATAATTGGCGAGTACAATAGCTCGGGATACAATGAAGTCGACAACATTGTTGGATTCAAAGGTTGTACTCCCTTGACCCAACCAAGAACAATTTTGTAATTGATTAATTGATTCTCAAGATGCTTACAGAGAAAGAGAATTTGATGTTGTTTCAGATGCTTTCAAAGGAGAATAATAACCACTATTTAAAGAGTATTTGCATCTTTTCAAGATGCATGTTCATATCCAATAGACACTTCCATTCAGTATCAATGGTGGCCTTTGGGAATGAAAAATTCAATTAGAATCCAAATTGTTTTGAATTCAAATCAAGTCCAAAAGGAAATCGACGAGTAAGAAGTCCGGTAGTTTTATAACAAAAACTAAGGTAAGGCCATTTAAAAAAAAAAAAAAAGCTAGGTGAAATATCTTTTGAAGTCAACTCATACTAGTTGATCGGATTGTGAATTTCGAAGTTAATCATGTGTAACAACTAAAATTTTCATTTCTTTTGCGTATCAAGTACGTGATAATTAGTCAAGCATATGAATGCAAAGGGCTGTAGTATACAACCACAACCTTAGAATGCTCAAATACACAAGTGTACTTGAAAATTTATTATCAATATTTGGATCCACCAAATTTTTCATTTATAATCAATATTTTGTTCTATCTCGAACCTGATTGAATGTCATTTTTCATTTCAATCTTATTGAAGAATTTGGGATATACGATGGTCAAATTAAGTTCAATTGTTTGGATGAACCCACCGCAAGTTGGTGATTGTTAAGTCCAGTACCCACTGAAAGTTCGTGAATTTGGGGGGTAATCTAGTAGTATCAATAAAATTGTTTAGGAGGGTAAACTAAAAAACCCCTTGTTGTTTTTCTTTTCCTACAAATCTGCCTTACATTACTCAAGCCATTTGTGCATAGTTTTTCCTTGGCAGAACCTTATAAAATTGTACACGACTAACATACCTAGTAAATAAAGCATTATAAAATTGTTCATAGTATTATTAACTTATCAATCCTGGTTAACTTACCCTAAAGCATTTTGTTATTGGACTTGGTTAGAAATCTTATAGGGATTTAGAGTCTCCTCAAAAATACCCTCAAGAAGCAAATATATAGGTCGTTCTGAAACTATCAATTGATGGACTTATCGAACTAATACATAACTAACAAGTAGCCACACATTGCTGAAAACTTCAACTAAAGCTAATAAGTCTTTAGTTTGCACACCCTCCCATAGCTAAGTTAAATAAGATGCGGGTTATGGGAGCTCTTGGGGATTTCTTCGGATGACTTTATGTGAATAAAAATATGTTATCCTTCCATTCACTAGTTGGTGATCCAAAGTGATTTGCTTGATTTTACTTGGGAAGATGTACCAATGACATCGCATAACAAAGTCCATGAATACATCTTGTTGGCAACCAATGCGAAATCAAAATGAGTCATTAAACAATGTACCAAAACCATGTAAACTCGGTAATATAAAAGCTATGTCTCAATTTACCGACTGATAAGTTTAATTTTGTAATGGTAAAACATCCACGAAATCATCCGAATTACCTTGGAGCTTTTGAAACTATCCTGAAATCATTTTAGTGGGAGGTGATGCCTTGGTGATATTGTCGCATACTCCCACATGTCCATATGCCACACAAAAAAGGGAGTATTTCAGCTGGAGGAAACTTGGTTTTGAGAGGAGATATCATAATGCTCAAGGGTACTGTAGTTGTTCTTCCTCCTCCACCGGATTCCCATATGAAACCACTTACTATTCTGCATCTCAATGTAGATCAACAACTACTGAGAAGATGATATATGAGGAAGACTTTGATTTTGTCTTCTATAGTGGGATTTGATAATTTTTATGGTCCGGGATCTGTGGGCGGTTTAGGGAGAGAGATATGGAGAGGAGGAGAACGAAGAAGAATGTTTAGGGTTTCGCTTGGTTGGTGTTAAATAATAAGTTCGGTCAAAGAAAGTCAAAGAAAGGTAAGGTCATGTGACTCATAGTCTCTACTCTAGGTACGATCCAGTAAGTTGTCTAGGGCCTGATGTAAATTATTTTAGACCTCAAATGCGTGCTTTTCTACGATTTTGTGGGTTCTCAATATCCGGCCAGATACACAGTTTTCCCGGCTTTTATCCGACTCATGGTTTAGTAAAATGATGATCCCTTGTCATAGACACAATTAATCATAGTAGCATGCAGCTACTATTTTGTTGTCTCTAGAACAGTGTATACATGTTTGTCCCACGTGTATAACACATAATCTAAACCGTCTGTTATAACCGGTCAGAATTCACTGTTCAGTCATAAAATACAGAGCAGCCGTGTATTAAAAATTAATCGACGGTCAGGAGAAACCCTAACATAACCCGGGCATACGGCTCGCCTTATAAGTAGGAAAGTTTTGTAACTGGATCTCATTTTGCTCTTTCGCCTCTGTAGGGAAGAAAATACAAGTAAAAGCAAACCCTAAGCCGCCTTAGAAATGAGAAGCAACAGATCTCTCATCTATGATTATCACCACACACCTAAATCAACTCCAACAATGTACTCTCGCACAATGATTTTCCTCTCAACAATGTAAAAGTTCACTTGCTTTGGTTCTTTCTAGGTGGCCTGTCATCCTTGTGAGCAGTCTCCACTAACTGGCTTCTTTGAGAAAGTTATTGATTTCTTGATTCCTAAATGTAAAATTTCACTGGATGGTAAAATTATTGATTTCTTGATTCCTTCGTTTTCTTTTATTCCTAATAATTTGCCTATTCAATCACAAATTTTTTGTTGATTGACGTTATAGAGACTAATCTTATTCATCATTTTTTTTTTTTTTTTTGATGTAGTTCCGCGAAGAACTGAGATTTAGAAATATGCAATAGAGCTTCTTCTAAAGCCCCTTTCTAGCCAAATAGCAAGGCAATCTCTGTCTGGTGTGTGTTTGAAGTATGTATCTCCTGAATACAATGGGGAAGTTTACAAGTCAGACTATAACAAGTCAAATGATGATTAAGCATCATCCGTGGGAGGCTATACTGGAAATACTAAATTGTTGGTTCAATGGAAGTGAACAAAGATGAAGATGGCCGAAGCTAAATGAAGACATATAGTATGTTTGTATCTTGAGTAGTCCCATGCCTATACAATGCTAATGATGATTTTTGTATACTAGTTTGATTATTTAATTCCCCTTATAAATATCAGTAGTCTGTTATTTGTGCATAGTTTTGCCTTAAAATGCTACTCCCTCTGTCCATTTTTATCTGTCCTAATTTCTACTTTGGTCTGTCCATTTTTATCTGTCCGCTCTGTTTATAAACATACTTTTCCCCTGAACTATCAAATATACCCTTTCTTTTTTATAATTATAAAATCATTTTTAATATAAACTTAATTCAAAATCGTAAATATCATCACCATATATAAGGAAAAAATCCATTCAATATTTTTTTATATTAATTGCCATTTGCCATTCCTTTTTTAAATAAAAACATTTATGGGTAGTTAAAAATTCCTAATATTAGAAGGAGTAATTGATTATGGGTACGGGTTAACATGGCTATGTATATGGCAAAGAATTAAAAAAATTTATGACAAAATCTCAAATTCATGATAGAGTATATCTAAAAAGGAAATAATCTACAATTTCAATTTTTCCCCTCTCAACTAAAAATTCCAAAGGCTCCAAAGTTTTAATGCGGGAAACCAAAATCAAATGGAGGAAATAAAAAATTCTTAAATTTTGGAGTATAAGTTTGCTTTTATTTCTTTACAATATTTCCTAAAAAAATAATACTATCCAAATTAGAATTTTTAACACTAATAATTTTAATTTTGGTAATAACATAATATTAAATAGGCTAGTCAAGGGATAGTCATGACATTTTACATGATTTCCTTAATATCTTGACAAAGTCAAAACGGACTCTTAAAAATGGACGGAGGGAGTAGTATTTATGAACTCTTTGGAAATCCACCAATGGGTGAGAAATTTTTTTCAGGACCCCACCCTGTGTCACTGTAAAAAGTGCTTCGAAATAGTTGAGCTGATGCTTTAGAATTGTATATGAAACTATATAAAATCTGGGTCAGCAATTTTAACGGGCAGATGAATTTGACTTAAGTATGAAAGTTTTTCCCCAATATTTTTAGCCTTCTTCGTCTCTGTAATGAAGTGAAAAATAGAAACCCTAAAAATCAAGCAACATCAGATCTGAGATATCTATGATTTCAAAATTATCACAACCAAATCATCATGACCGTTTTATACATATTCAACAACAACATACACCATAACGATATCTCCTCTTAAAAATGTAAAATATGTGTTATCAATGCATCGCTCATGTTCATTCATTTGTGTGTGTGTGTTTTTTTTTTTGTAGAAAAGGTTTAATACTGATTTTTTTCTAACAGATTTGTGTATTTATCTTCGGAAACAAGGTTTAATACTGATTTTTTTTTGTTTTGTTCTTCTGCAGATGAGTTCAGACGAAAGTAACGAGGGGAACTTTTATTCTCTCGATCCAGATAGCAATTGTTGACCATATCAAATACTTTGTTTTTGGAAAAGAGATACTTTCACTTTTTCATTTTAGCCTAAAAATAGGTTAAATTTAAAAAGTGAAAGTATTTTTTTTTTTTAGAAACGGAGGGAGTATTCAAGAAGTTAAGGCATCAAAAAATTGGTGCCCCCATCTCACCTCGAATTGCTATCTAACCCCATCTACCTAATGTTTTGCTCAATCCGGTAAAGATTCCAGATCGTATGACCCATCAGAAACCCCAAGGAAAAAATGGCTGACCTATTTGAGTTAGTTTGTGTTTTTCTTCATTTTTTTTTTTAATTAATAAACAGAATAGTTTAAGACTTAAACCTCCATAGTGTCATTTATTTGATTATTTTTCTTTTTTTTGGACTGAAAAATGATCTCTTGTGGAACTCATTATACACTTTCTTTTTATTGGTTTGGTTTTTTTTAAAGCATGTTTTTTGGTTCGGTTGGTTAATTCCCTTAATTAGTTCATTTGAGTCTTGCTTTTTATTCATATAAATTATACCTAATTTATTGAATTTTGTTTTTTTTTCACATTTTATGCTCAAGCAATTTCAGTTGAAAAAGAAATCTTCTCCCACGCCATGGAAAGAAGCCGGATTCTCGAGATATCAAGACCATTTCTGATTAAGTTGAAATTTCTCTTTAACCCATTACATAAATTGTTTATCTTTACCAATATCAACAGTATGCGACCCAGTATTCAACTTTGAACAACAGTAAAGGTGAAGGCAAAGGTGGAAATACTAGATGCATTCAGACCCAAACGAAATTAGAGAAGAAAAATAAATTTTAGGACGATAGATTGCTATGTGAGGCAAATCAAGAGACATTGAGGAAGTGTTTGCATTTTGAAACTGTTGCAATCTCTGTGTATAGTTTTAAGATATTTGTGTTTTCCTATTTTATTTTATGAGAAATTTGATATCACTGTATTCAATAAACTTATTTCAAATTAGTGTATGGTAAGGAGTTCAATGTTTGTATGGTGAGGAACTGTATGCGTTTTAAAAAGTTCTTGTTCTTCACCACTGTATTCTTATTTCAAATTAGTTTAATTTTTTTTTGCTTTCCCTTCAGATCTTCCTTAAAATTACACTGTGTAAGCAATTTGTGCATATTTTTCTCTTGAAGATCTTTGCATTTTTTAAGGGAAATTTCGCATCAACATATGTTCCTTTGCTACAAAATTGTTAGAAATAATATCAATTTAATAAAGGGTTCCCTGTGACTAATCGAGAACATTGATGGTAACTTTCTAAAAAAGTGGCCGAGGGATTCTACCTTCAATTCTTTGGTTAATGGCTAAATGTCGAGCATTCTTTAGAAATTTTGGATTTAAATTGTTTCTGTTTGGAAACACCTTTTATTTTTGCTAAGTTGAATCCAAAACACAATGGCTCTCAGCAGCAACAGTATCTAGCCAATGAGTTGAGATTGAACACTGTAAGTAACAAAATGTATCGCACTGCACGATCGACATGGTGAGACAAAAGTTTTTTTTTTGCGGCTATAGAACGGTCTTTGGAGGGGACTGTCTGGATGTTGTTCAAGCTATCTCTAGCTCTTGTTTGGCTAATTTTATTACCCGGTACATGAAGCCTGTCCTTTATGAGTGCAAATTTTTTTTATGTCAAGTGATGCCAACTTTAGTTTTCAAGTATGGCAAGAAAATGGGGTCTAACCTCTCCATTTGCTTAACCCCGTGACATTGCAGTTCATCCATCCCTTACCCAATTAAATTATTTTTAAAGGTAAAAACCTCTCAGAAAGACAACAAGACTCCCTGTGACCTCTTTTGCTACTAATAATTCGTATTCACCCAAGTCATGTGGGGAACCAAGAGTGACAAGCCATTTTGGGGGTTTGTAGTCCAAGGCCTAGGGTAAAGCCCAAGCAAAAGTTAGACTTGATGGGCATTTTGGTAACTCATATTCATGTTCCGTCTAGTAATAATTCGTATTCACCTGAGTCATGTGGGGAACCAAAAGTGATAAGCCATTTTGGGGGTTTGTAGTCCAAGGCCTAGGCTAAAGCCCAAGCAAAAGTTAGATTTGATGGACATTTTGGTAACTTATATTCATGTTCCGTCTATAAAACTAAAACCCTAGTCTCTGCTGTTGAATTGGACTTAAGAAATACAGAGTGATTGTGGAGAAGAGAGAACTCGCCGGCGGCGCTGCATCTCTTAAAGAAGAACCAAATCTCCTAAGAAGATCTGATCACAGATGGGTTTTTCTCATGAGCGTCATTTTGGGCAGCTTCTAAACCTTACAAGTAAGAAAGCTTCATACCTACATCTCATTTTTCTCCGTTGTCACAGTAGTGAAGGAAAGAAAAGAAAAGCAAATCCTAGCCGCCGCAGAAATGAACAGCAGCAGATTTACTACAACAATATTTTTGCATAATGATTTTTCCTCTCTAAAATTTAAAATAATACATTATTAAGTTCTTGTTGGTGGCCTTTTCATCCTTGTTCTGATGGTAATATTATCATTTCCTGATTCATTATCTCCTTTTGATTTCCCTAATGAGATTTTATTCGATCAAAATTTTGTATATAACTCATGTTTAGGTCGCAATTCATTAGATTATAAATCTTGATTAAATTTTGTGTTGATCGACCTTATGGAGATCGACATTAAATGTGTTATCAGTAGCAGATCTCTTATCTATGATTAGCTCTCACTAATCTTATTGATTATTTTTGTTTGCATCTTCTCTTCACCATCTTTAGGGAGTTCTATCTTTAAAGATTTTTTAATGTTGCGCTTTTTAACCGTTAAAGATTTTTTCTTGAGGCTCTATTTCTTTTCGTTGTCTATAATGAGACTGATGCAAGATTGAAGTTGTCTCTGATGTATTTCCTAACTGGTGGAATTGGATATGTAAACATGACTAGGAAATTCAAGCATATCTAGCGCATAGGTTTTGAGAAACTGAATATGCTGACGACAATCTTTCGGGCTCTCAATTTTGTTGTAACTTTAGCAAGAGTGTTCTTGTAACAATATAGTATTGTTTATATGCATCTTGATTGAGTCAAAATTGTGTGTCTAATCAAAATTGTGTGTCTAATCTTTATTTGTTTGTGTTAAAGGGATTGTTTCAGGTACCAGCTGTAGTTTCTAGGCATGTTAAGCCTCCTACAGATTATGTATATTAGACTGCTGAAGAAGTAGAAGCATTGTTTGATGCGGTTGCTAAGCATGAGTTTGCTCCTAAGCGCTGGAAAGCCATTATAGACATGCTGAATTTGTTGTTAGTCTTGGAAGACTGACGAACAATCAGCTTAAGGTGTTCTCCAGCTTTTTTCTATTGCTTTGTTTAGAAGTTGTTAATTAATGTTCAATGTTGACCTGTATCTTTTGCTACCGGTGAGGATATTTGTTTGTTGAGTACAATCCACAATGGGTTCCTGTGATACAATGGGTTGTCAAATGATGTGTATGATTTGGTGCATTTTATTTATATGAAATTTACATGGAGAGTGTCTATACTGTAAATCAAGATATTCCCGAAGGAATCAAGATCTATATTGCTATTTGAAAATGTACTCAGAGTTATTTGGATGAAGATGGTTTATATTCTGAATTGATTCACAGATAATCTTTTTCTTGTGGAAACATCTTCATTTAAATGTCAATTGCAGAACCTCATGGCGACGATGTTATCTCCTAGTAACATTTGGATGCCATGAACAGGACATAGTATGAAGAACACCTATAATAACCATGTTCTAGTCATATTTGATAGATTCATCTTTACTCATTTTGATGTATGTTTGGTTGTAGAGTATCTGTATCTTTATCAGAGAATTAATACTTATCATAATCAACACAAAAAATTACTCTAATTTTTAAATATACCCCATGGAGGATATATACTCAATCTTGAAATATTTGGTAGTACATCCCAAGTAAATTGTTACGGGATTTATAACTTTCTTAGAATCTAGAAACACAAAATTAGGCCAATAAACACTTTAAGTAGGAATTAATATGGGTATTATTGGAAAGATTTTACTCTCTTTGATATTTCTTAATCTCCGTGAAAAACTCTACAACGCCAAGTAAATTCGAACGGAGGGAGTATACAATAGCGTCAAGTCTTAGAGATTTCTGACCATTGGATCATTATCTTAGTTCTCACCTGTATATATATACCCTTCAAATCATTATACCCTAGACCCAAATATCCAGCCGGGCTAGCGGTCAACAAAATAAATAATTCTCTTTCCCCATTTTCTTCAGATCTGATTTTTTTTGAATAATGGATGATTCTTCAAGAGGAATTTGTTTATCTCTCAATGATCAGCATCATTATTCTTACATCTACTACTGATCTCCTTATTCCTGTGAAATTGCCGGAAGAAGATGAAAATCCTGTGGTCTTGTTGATGGAATTCACTCACACAATGATTTTCCCTCTCAAAACTCAAGTTTTTCTCATAATGTTATCTCCTGTGAAAAGGGAGACTAGTCATCTTATCTTTTTGTAAGCTCTTCATTTTTTATTTTATTTTTTCAATTAGGTTTTTTGTTTTCATTACTTGTCTATTGTTTTATTTTAGGCTCATACTTATTATTTTTTGTTGCACAGGTTTCCATGGATCATTGTCAAGGGTACAAGCCTCTTCGGCTCTTCTAATTAATCAAGGATTTTGCAACATGAGGATCTGGAGGTGTTTATAGCGATCCATTATAATATCATCAAAGTAAGTTATTCTCCTATTTTCTTTACTTTTCTTTGTTTTTCAATTTTACAAATAAGTTTGTGGTTTTGAGTTATCAGTATTTGCACTACGGTCCAGTCACATTTGATAAATTCATCTTTGGTCTTTTGGATGTATGTTAAGTTGTAGCGTTTCCCACTTTTGAGTTTTGGCAGGTGGCTCACTAAAGCTACTGTTGGTATCTCAGGTCTTGCGAACTGCTGGATTCAACTGCAGGAAATCAAATGCTAGTATTGGTGTACGCAATGGAGCTAGTTGTTTTTCTTTGGCAAAACAAGCCTAAATTTACAGGAACTATCTAAATTACAGACCCTGAAGTGACAAAGCAGGGAGTGTGAGAACTTTTGAGACCTCAGCGAGCTTTTGATCCTGCCTCATGATGAGATCGACTATTTTGCTTTCAACTGCACAAATTAACCATGGGGCAGTAACTTAATGCCTTTACATGGGGGACACTCATAAAGCTGACATTGTTGAACAAAGGAAGTCAGTCTTACTTTGGAGTTGTAGATGGAGCAGTTGAAATGGAATTGCAGTTTGGTCTTATTGGGCAATGGCTTATTAGTCCTTAGGTTTCTCAGTTCTCTATTACTTTCAGATTTTATTTATTTTTTTACTTCCTTTTTTATGCTCGACGTATTTTCTGGTTTTAAATGTTGATTGTTAAACTTTTGTGTAATCAAACAGATATCCATTGTATCCGAGTTTCTATGTTGAAGTCTTCGATTGTTGCATTTTATTACTAGTCATCCATCACCCACTACTATCCATTAGGCTTTGCCTGTAATTTAAAAATATAGCTAAATTTCCGATGTATCCTTTTGGTTAAGCTAGTCGTATAGCACGATATACTGCTATTGGAACTTGTTGCTTGCATTGGGTTTGTCTCACGGAACCATTTGACTGCAATTGGAAAGAGTAGTAGTTCACTTGGTTTCCGAAAGCTAGCTCAAATATGATTTTAACTCGGCTCATACTAACCAAAAATAAGGAAAACTTGTTGATCGGATTGAGAATTTTCAACAATGAGGTAAAAACTAGGTGATCGGATGGAGAACATACAACAATGAGTTATCTTAGTTTGCTTTTAAATGGCCTTTGGATCTGAATCTTCACAAGGTTTATTTTGAAGGGGGATGTCCGGCTGTTAACTTGGCCACTTTTCTGTAAAAATATCCAACCCTAGATAACATCCTTGTGTATGAATACGTAATCAACTCCGTATGTGATAGATTTGTCGGTCAGGCGTATGTGCCAGTTGGGAACTCATACAACCAGTGATTTAAGATCCTCAGTTACGTTCATTTTACCCTCTCGCTGATTTGATTCCATATGGGTATTCGGAAATGCCCAATGTAATTCAAATGTATATGTCCTTGTTGTCATTCCCATTTCCATATAATCAGAGCTGCTACACTTGAAATTCATCTTGGTTGTCATGCTTAAATTTAGGAACCAACTCGGCGCTTTGCATTCTATGAATTTGACGCATCCCATCAGAATCTTGAACTTACCTCAAACCGGCATCATGACACATCATTGCCATATGCAATCGATTTACGAATGATCAGTTGGGTGTTTGTTTGCAAATCCCAAATTATAGGGACCAAGAGTATTTGCTGACAACCTGTATAATGTGTTGCAAACTAGAATAACTGGAAATGTTGATACTGATGATATGTGAGTGATAGGTATCCATGGGATAACAAGACCTCCACAATTGACTATTTTGGGCCATTCATCAGGAAGAAAATGCAGGGGTTGGGCCGTTCAAGCAGGAAATGGTCCAGTTTGCACTCGCGTTCATGGAATTTGAATGTATCCGAGCCCACATACTTCCACTATTTGGAATTTGACCCGCAACCAAACAAAAAATTACAAGCCTTCAATACAGAAAATCTAAAACATCTCCAACCATGGAAGATGTTCATCTAGGTCTCTTATATATACCCTAGAAACAAACCCCTAAACCCTAAATTTCCAGCCGTCTAAGAAGTAAAACTTTCTTTCTTCATTTTTTCTTAGATCTCAAAAATTTTCGTCTGAAATTTCTTCCTGAATGATGGATGATTCTTCAAGGGTATGTATATGTATCACTGGTCTACTGATTCCTCAGCCTTTTATTTCTCACTAGTTGTCTATGGCTTTGATTTAGGCTAATAATTTTTATTTTAATTTTTTTGCTCAGGTTTTTTTGATAAAGAAACATGAATTATTATCATCACAACCAAATCATGAACGGTTTAAACATCTTCAACAAAAACGATATACAGCACAATGATTTCTCCTCTCAACAAAGTAAATTCCGTCGATCTTGCCATCTCTTCGTACAAGGAAATAGCACTTCTGCAAGAAAGTAAATTTGAGGATTGTAGATGCTACTTGAGTCAAATCAAGTGACATCGGAAGAAGTGTTTGTATTTTCAACTGTTGCAATTACTGTGAAGATCTGTGTGTTTTTGTTTGTGAGAAATGAATAATTAGGAGTTAAATGTTTATTTGTTGAGCATTGAAACATGATTTCAAGTGTTAAATTGTACTGTCTCTATAATCTTAATTGAAGTTATCATGTAAAGATAGCCACACAAATCACCCACAATCGCACACCATAAAGTAGGACTACTAATGCTATTTTTTTTCCCTTTCAGTAATGAAATGAATATTGTACCTAGTTTTGATTAGGTGTATGTTCCATTTCCAAGCACTGAAAAGAATGAAAACAACGCAGTGCTTGGCCTACCCTACCAAAACCAGATTTACCATCACATTAACGAAAGACAAAATCAAAGATTTGTTTCAAAATGAAAAATAATCCTATTAAAGAGATTACCTTGCCATTCTTGTTTAGATTTGGGCTGGTTCATAATCCAACACTTGCTAAGGGGAAGGAACGAAGATTTACTAACAAGTTCCTAAAAATAGAAAAGAAAACATGCGCGCATTTTTCACAGCAACAGAAGAACAACTTCGGAAGTTCATGAATTGGAAAACTTGGTTGATTATTATGGATACAATAGGTTTGATTTTATGTTCAGCAAGAAAATCTGATAACAGATAGGTTTTTGTTATGGATACAATAGACAACACGATGATATATCCTCTCACAGTTCTAATTTTAATGGTTGAACTTTGATTTTATGCTCCCGGTTCCCCAAATTAAAGACTTTCTTCAAAATGGACATTCGATAAAACATGCTTGCTTCCTTGTGTTATCCGAGTGTGTATTCATTGTTTTCAAATTAATTGAGATGGATTAGTGATTGGATTAATAACTACCGTGACAACATTAAAACGGACTTAATTAAACAAAATGTTCAATTGAACATGACCGAAATAAAAGCTAGTAGCATCGCCGGTCAATGGCTCGAGGAATATCGATCATTTATGGAATTATAGGAACGGTTGTCGACAGGCATCTTACCCAATTTTACGATCCCATGCATAACAGCAGGATCTCTCTCAGCAGAGTCCCTTTCAGTAATGAAATGAATCCGTTGAATTCTTTAAGTAATTACTCGAGATACCTCATCTCATTGTACCTAGTTTTGATTAGGTGTCTGTTCCATTTCCAAGCACTGAACAGAATGAAAACAACGCAGTGCCTGGCCTACCCTACCAAAACCAGATTTACCATCACATTAACGAAAGACAAAATCCAAGATTTGTTTCAAAATGAAAAATAATCTCTTTAAAGAGATTACCTTGCCATTCTTGTTTAGATTTGGGCTGGTTCATAATCCAACACTTGCTAAGGGGAAGGAACGAAGATTTACTAACAAGTTCCTAGAAATCGAAATGAAAACATGCGCATTTTTCACAGCAACAGAAGAACAACTTCGGAAGTTCATGAATTATAAAACTTGGTTGATTATTATGGCACCAGTGATTGCAGCTGCTACTCCCGTGGAAATTATTGTTCATCATACATGACACAAATTATGAGTAAACACCAGAAATTACAACTTATCATACTTATCGAGTGAGTGGAAAGTATGACTCAAATTTTCAACTTTTTTTAGATGTCCGGTGTGTAGATAAACCTTTCGTTTTTTGCTTAACCCTGTGACCTCTTTTGCTAGTAATAATTCGCATTCACTTAAGTCATAAGTGGAACCCAAACTGACGAGCCATTTTGGGGGTGTGTAGTCAAGGCCTAGGCTAAAGCACAACCAAAATTTAGATTTGATGGACATTTTAGTAATTCAAATACTTTTGCTGTTTATAAAAACAAAACCCTATTCTCTGGACATAAGAAATTGAGAATACAACAGGCTTGCGGCGCAGAACAAAAAGATCTGATAACACATAGGTTTTGTTATGGATACAATAGACAACACGATGATATATCCTCTCACGGTTCTAATTTTAATGGTTGAACTTTGATTTTATGCTGGCCGGTTCCCCAAATTATAGACTTTCTTCAAAATGGACATTCGAAAACAAAGTGACCATTCTAAACTTTCCGCGAAACACTACAAGTCTCCACGTACAAGCCTTCGATGGAGATATCTAAAACATCTCCAACCGTTGGATCTCCAACTAGGTCTCTTATAAAGTAATATCCCATGAAATCATAAAAACATACTCTAAAACCACAATATGCAGCCGCCTTCAAAGTAAAACTTTCTTTTTTGCTCATTTTCTTTGGATCTCAATTTTTTTTCTTCAGAATAATTTATGATTCTTCTGTTTATTACTCACTGATCTCCTAATTCCTCTAAAATTGCCGGAAGAAGATGAAGCCCTTGTCCTGTATTGTTCATGAAATCCACTCACACAATGATTTTCCCTCTCAAAACCAGAGTTTTTTCATTATTGTCATGTACTTTGGAAGAATCGACTGAATTTTTGTAAGCACTTCATTTTTTATTCTATTTTTAATTCTCTTTAGTTGTCTGTTGTTTTCATTTAGGCTCATAATTTTTATTTTGGTTGCACGGGGTTTTTTGGATTGTTTTCTTGAGTAGATCTATCTTCCAGTGCGATAAACAAAGCATGAAGTATGACCATCCGGAGGATTTGGAGCTATTTATAGGGCTACGGACTCTCTTATTTTCTTTATTGTTTTTTTTTTCTTTCAATTTTGGTTAGTTTCTGGTTTGACTTATCAGATTTGCTTGTTTCTTTGTGGATGAGTGTATTTGAGATGTGTATGTACACTGTAGATTCTAGATCTATGAATAAAAGATGTGCATGACGAGTTGCATGCACAAGTGCTTTCACAACATAGTAAGTAAAACTAGATCCATGAATAAAAGATGTTAGTAAAAGAATTGCATGCATGGTTTAGTAATCCTTAGTTTGGAAATGTTATTGATCTATTTCAGAACCTCGTGCTAGGATGTAACTCCTAAGAACTATTTTCTGGTTGAGATCTGCCTTAGATAACTGTCCAAGCCGTATGCATCACCTGAATTCATGTACTCAATCTTGATACAAAGCAGAAGAAGATAGACTGATAGTTTTATTTTGGTTGAGAAATAGTTTCATAATTTCTATTGAGAGAAATGAAAAAGGATCATCAAATAATTTGATACAATCAAGAGATATAATAATTTGATACAAGCAAAAGATGCTACTGTTAAACTATATTGAACTACTAGTTGTGGTGGTGGTGGAGATAGTATGGTGAAAAACACTCATATGTATCACCTGAATGTATGCCACAACCTCTTGGGTGGTGTCCAGCTTGAACCCTTTTTTTTACAATATCTTCTTTTTTTAACAATGTAATTTCTATTAAATTTTACCTCACAAAATTTCCATTGGGTACTTCAGGGATAAAGGACTAGGATTTTGTGCTTAATCTTTACGAGTGGGTGTCAAACCGGCGAAATTTTGATCATACTTCTGATAAATAGGAAAATATTCTTGAACTGCGAAATTTACCTATAATCAAAGGCTTCTCTTAAATATAGCCCACGCCTTTATTAACCATAGCTCATATAAAATAAGTCCTTCTTCCAACCAAACAAATTCTTACAATTATTAACATAACCCACAAGATTATGCACAATTTTTATATATAGCCCAAAATTATATCAAATCCCTAAATCAAAAATTAAAATTAAGCTAATCATGTAATTTTCATAATTAAATCTGTATAAATCTACAATATAATTGATGATTTTAAGGATACTCAGTAATTGTTATCACAATTGAGAAAAAGAACATCATCTAAGAAAAAGGAATTTGGGCGTCAAGTATCCTAGTTCTGCTCAAAAAATATGATGTACCCAAATCCAACAGTATGATCACCAATCATCATTCAATAATGTAACGCAAGTGATTCCTCAGGTTTTTTATCTTCATGTGACGGAAGTGATGACAAATGCAGTAACATGATTGAAGTCATATTTCTGGCAATAGGGGATTATCATGGAACTTGGAACTATATGATTTATCTCCCGATGCATCACTACCCGTGAAACCCCATTACATTATACGATCAACTTGTAACTATTCCAAAGCCTACAGGCTACAGCTTCACCTCATTTTATTTTGTTTTTAAATTTGTCTTGATACTTTCTTGAGCAGAGAAATACTAGCTTTCTTTTTGATGCATAATCATGTATTTAGTTTGAATCTAATAATAATTTAGGGTTTATATTTTGATTTTGAGGAAGAAGCAGGATTATTAGTGAAACATAATTAAGACGTGTTTGGTAATTTTGATTTTTCATTTTAACTTCAGCTTTTTAGGCTATGGTTAATAAAAGCGTGGGCTACGTTTAATAGAAGCCTAATCAAAGCTGCTTCACCTGAAATTCATCTTGGTTGTCATGCTTAAATTTGGGAGCCAACTCGGCCCTTTGCATTCTATGAATTTGCAGCATCTCAACCATCTTGAACTTACCTCAAACCGGCATCATGACACATCATTGCCATATGCAATCAATTTCCGAATGAATGATCAGTTGGGTGTTTGTAAATCCCAAATTATATGAACCAGGAGTATCAACTGACAACCTTTATAATGCCTTGCAAACTAAAATAACAGCTTTTAGCTAGATGGTTAGCTGGAAATGTTTTTACTGATGTTATGTGACAGGTACCCAAATCCAAGAGGGATAACAAGAACTCCACAAACTTGGGGTCGTGTTCTAAACCACGGAAGTGTAATTAGATCTAACACAAGTATCGGGCCATTCATCAAGAAAAGACTATTATTTTGAGTTACCATAGAATTTTGGTTGCATGAAAGAGATGCGGGGATTGAGAAATATACCATCCATTCACACAATCACAATGAAATTTTAAACAATAAATTTGTAGGCACAAGTTGAGTTGGCCACTTTTCCTAGAAACATCCGACACCACCTGTGTATAAAGACATAATCCACACCGTATGTGCCAGATATCTCGGTCAGGAACCACGGTCAGGTATAGGGTTACGTACTGTCCATTCAATCAAATAGTAAAAAGAAATCAACGATGGCATTAAAACCTAATATGAACGGGGAAGTATCCATCCTTTATAAGTAGGAAAGTTTTCCCCCATTATGTTTAGCCTCCGACCGTCTCTATAGTGAAAGATAGGAACTCTTAAAAACAAAATCAGATCTGAAATCTCTGTATCTATGATTATCAAAATCATCACAACCAAATCATGACCGGTTTAAACATCTTCAACAGCAACAATATACAGCATAATGATTTCTCCTCTCAAGAAAGTAAAATAGTTTTACATCATGCACTCGTGCATTATCAAATTTCTGAACAAAAATGAAGCTGAAGGCAAAAGTGAAGTTGAATGCAAAAGTGGAAACTTTCCATCCCAAATTCATCCATTTGTAAAATAATTCTTCTATTCGCTTCTTAAAAACTCCAGAAAATGCTGAATTCTAATTCAAAAAAATCAATATCAAAATCTAGATCTACTCAGAATTTCTATAGATAACCTTTCATGAACTCGGTATTTGCAAGACTTAATTTACTGTCTATAAAGAATACCCTGGTCTTAGTAAAGTCGTCATAGCTCTAGGAAACGTATACATTTTGACAACAAACTTAAGTTTAATTTTTTGTTTTCCTTTGAGATCTGCCTTAACTGCATCTTCAATAATGTAGATCGTAAAATGATTGTGTCTGTGCGTTATCAAATTTCCAAACAACTCTATGTAAGTCCAAGAGCTCGAAAAAGTGGAAATGTTGGATGCATTTTGAACTGTAGCAATCGAAATCTGAGGATTGTGGAATCTATGTGAGTCAAATCAAATGACATTTCATGAAGTGTTTTGATTTTCAACTGTTTCAATGTCTGTGTATAGTTCTGCCTTGAAGATCTGTGTTTTTATTTTTTTTGATGAGAAATTTGGTATCCAAATTCCGTTTTTGATAAACAGTTAAATGATGTTTGTTTAAATTTCCTTCATTGATATAAAAGTATGAACCTAAATTAGTTTTGGGTTCGAAATACAGTAGCTTCAAATTGGTTGTTCTGATGTATCATAATGTCTATCTATAATTAACCTTCGCCTAACAAAAGCCATGAGCAAGCAGCTCATGTATCATGAACTTGGTATTGGCAAGGATTTTATGGTCTAAAACAGATCTGCCTTAAATTAGTTTAATAGTGAGGAATAGCTCTGCAATGCATACCGCATCTCTAATGACATCAAATTTATTTTAAATTAGTTTAACTTCTGGTATTCCCTTTAGATCAGTTGAGATTGGATCTGAGTACTAACTTTGATGCCTCCTTTTCAGAGAAAAGACTAGTTTTCAAAACACATATAAAATTTTCATTTCTTTTGCGCATCGACTAGGTGATAATTAGTCAAGCATATGAAATGCAAAGGCTGTAGTATACGACCGCAACCTTAGAATGCTCAAATAAACAAGTACTTGTAAATTTATTATCAATATTTGGATCCACCAAATTTTTCATTTATAATAAATATTTTGTTTAAAATTAATAGTTGAATTTTAACTCAAAATCATAGTTGAGTCTGTGAATCATAGTTGAGTCTGTGAATCTGCTTGTTGTTTTGAATTAATAGTTTGCGAATTAATTGAGTCAGGTAAACTCAAAAAACCCCTTGTTGTTTTGCTTTTCCTGCAAACCCCTTCACAGAACCTTATAACATTGTACCTGACTAACATACCGTAAATAAAGCATTATAAAATTGTGCATAGTATTATTAACTTATCAATCCTGGTTAACTTACCCTAAAGCATTTTGTTATTAGACTTGGTTAGAATCTTATAGGGATTTCAGGCTCCTCAAAATACCATCAAGAAGCAAATATATAAGTCGTTACAGAACTATCAATTGATGGACTTATCGAACTAATACATAACTAACAAGTAGCCACACATTGCTGAAAACTTCAACTAAAGTTAACAAGTCTTTAGTTTGCACACCCTCCCATGGCTAAGTTAAATAAGATGCAGGTTCTGAGAGCTCTTGGGGATTTCTTCATATGACTTTATGTGAATAAACATATGTTGTCCTTCCATTCACTAGCTGGCTGATCCAAAGTGATTTACTTGATTTTACTTGCGAAGACGGACCAGCAACATCATTCTGCATAACAAAGTCCATGAATACATACTGTTGGCAACCAATACTGAAATCAAAATGCGTCATTAAACAATGTACGAAAACCATGTAAACTCAGTATTCTGTTTTAACATACCGAATTCTATTGTCGACAGGAGTCACTATTTTCTGAGAGGAAAAATCATAGTTGCATTAGTGAAGGATTCATAGTGCCTCCGTATATAAAAGAGCTCCTCCACTAAGTTCACTAGCAGTAACCAAATGAGCAAAAGACCAGCAAAATTTCAGCATGACAACCAATATAAAAGCTAAGTCTCAATTTACCAGCTGGTCAGTTTAATTTTGTAATGGTAAAACTACAATCTCAATCTAAGTAACAGTTTTGATTCATATGTTCGGAAGGAAAAAAAAGGATACACATCCGAATTACCTTGGAGCTTTTGAAACTATCCTGAAATCATTTTAGTGGGAGGTGATGCCTTGGTGATATTGTCGCATACTCCCACATGAGACCGTTCATCATCAGGAATCTCCCTTTCTAGAAATTAAATGGATGTCTCCCTTTTCATGCCACAGATAAAAAGGGAGTATTTCAGCTGGAGGAAACTTGGTTTTGAGAGGAGATATCATAATGCCGAAAGGCAATGTAGTTGTTCTTCCTCCTCCACCAGATTTGCGTATGAAACCACTTACTATTCTGCATCTCATTGTAGATCAACAACTACCAGAAGATGATATATGAGGAAGACTTCGATTTTATCTTCTATAGTGGGATTTGATAATTTTTATGGTCGTTAGTAAACTATCAAATGTTGGTATTTCATATCAAAATCACATATTATCCAGCAATCTTCAAATGCAGCGATAATCGGAAATCAGGATAAGTTTTTCATTTGTCAACCTTTACTTTTACCGTCACGTTTTCATCGATTTTTATCATTTTCTGTTGCATTTGTATCTTTAGTTGCAATTCCATTGCACCTTTTTTGTGGTGATCATGCACTTTGAATCTGGTTCTGTAGGTACGCACATTTTGTGAATCATCCATTGGCTAACAATCTCAAATGCCCGTGGGTCTTGTTTCCTCTCATCAGGTAATTTTGTATCATATGTGTTGGAAAAAAAAAATTAGATTTTGAGATTTGGAGTTCAACTTGGTGTGACCATTTATTCAGCAACACGCACCTGAAATTCGGAATTCATTTAATGGTACACTTGGGGGCTGGTCTGTATGTAGCAATTGTTGGAATATTTTCAACTGTGCTATCCAAGGGGGGTCCTGGGGGGCGTAGCCCCCCAGGCTGTGGTCGAATCTTTGATTCCAACAGACGCCATTCATGTCTGTTGATGAAGAGACGCCATTCCCAACAGATGCAAAAACATCTATAAATAGCATCTCCTTTTGCTCGTTTATCATCGTATCAAAAACAATCTGTTTTCTTCTTCTCTAATAGCATCATCAGAATCTTATACAGTGTGATTCTTGGTCGGGTCAAGGAAGTACAATCCTTGAATTCGATTACGGTGTTAGGGCTTCATTGAATCCTAAAGGCATAATTCGAGAGACCTGTTGTACTCGCCAATTTTATTGGGAAAGGTCGAATTATTGTCTAAAAGAATCGAAAGAGCCTTGAAGTCAGGGGTACACCATTGTTTGGTTTCTGTTTTTCTTTATTCATCCTCTTGTTTTTAACCCAATTTTCCAACAGCAATTGCGTCCAACATTGATGCAGTATACTTTGTTTAGATCTGATGACAAAAATGATCTCAATAGCTTCTTCCCAAAATTAAGAGAGATTGATACACATTAATTGTTATAGATTAAAAGGTACATTACCGTACGTCGAACTAAGTTGTGTGAAGATGCTCTTCTGAAATGTTCTATCTCCATTTTTCAGTGATCTATTTTGGCATGATTCTCCATCTATCCGACACAAATGCAAATATATACCGATACCATAACACAATGTTATCCCCTAGAAATTTGATTTTAGGATTTCTAATAAATCATAAATCTATATTTTCCCTGTTATTTGCGAGTCATATTTTGTGTTTCCAATTGTACTCATACGCATTATGCTTAAGAATAGAAAATTAGTAGCGAAGTGGCAATCAAGATGGGAAGAAATTAGACGATGAGTATCGAGTTGGGTAAGAGCGCGTGTTAATATATGTTGGCTTTAGTGAAGAGTCGCGACCTTAGAATGGATGCACATAGCTTTTCATGAAAATGAAGCAACTGTTTAAACCAAACTCAAACGGAAAGACATATCTATTCATACTGGTATGTAACACATGACAGACGCTTTCTTTCAACCAAAAGACATCTATTCATACTGGCAAGTAACAAATGACAAACGCATCTTTTGTAAAACGTTTTCTCCATGTGGCTTCTTAAGCCTTAATATAGTTATGCCACGTCATTTAAAAATGTACGACTGTATGCTGATTTGGAGTGCGAATTCGTGCACACTCCTTAACGAGTGTATATTTCACATTTTAATCTCTATCTATTAGGAAATATACATACTATTCTGTACATATCCTGTTGACATCATTAGGAAATTCATATATACTAAGTTAGGCAAGATATCATCTAAATGAAGTAGGATATTATTTGTTTGCTTTTATGTGCTGGATACAGCATCTATATATTACCGTGTACATGTAAAGGTTCAGCAAGATTGAGTAAATTGATTCTTTTCTTCTCAACTTCTTTATGGCATCCGAGCCAAAAACGAATTAATCAAATCTTTTATACGAAGTTTTTCTTTCTTTTGTCTGAGCCGAAGCTTTGCATCATGACTGGGAAAGACTCTAATGGGAAAGACCCGACATCTAATGGTGAAAGAAAAATTGATTCATCTTCACCATACTACCTGCATCCTTCGGATCACACGGGTATGGTTATTTCCCCGGTGAAACTGAATGGTGATAACTATGAAGAATGGTTTCGATCAATGCGAAATGCGTTTCGAGCCAGACGAAAATATTCCTTTTTGGATGGAAAAATTACCCAACCTAAGGAAGATGATCCTGATATTGAAGATTGGTGGAGTGTTAATTCAATGCTTGTTGGATGGATTGCTACATCCATTGAGCCGAATCTGCGGTCAACTATTACTTACTATGAGACTGCCAAGGAGCTTTGGGATGATTTGAAGAACCGATTTTCGATTGGGAATGGACCAAGGATGTTGCAATTGCGTTCAGATATAGCCAATTGTAGGCAAGATGGACAGGCGATTGCTGCTTATTTTGGACGACTGAAAGTTCTATGGGAAGAACTCAGTAACCACCTTAAACCTCCCATGTGCAGCTGTAATAAGTGTACATGTTTACTTGCTTCCCAGTGGGATAAACAACGAGAAGAAGAACGTGTTCATCAATTCTTGATGGGTCTTGACGATACGATATATGGGACGGTCCGCTCTCATATAATTGCTCAAGATCCTCTCCCGTCACCAAGTCGCGTATATGCATTGGTTGTGCAGGAGGAAAGACACCAAACTATTGCCAGGACAAGAGACGTATGTGTGGAAGCTGTGGGATTTGCAGTACAAGCCCCAAAGGTGACAAAGGGACCTGCTGCTAGGATGACTACAATGTCTGCATACAAACCAACTTGTAAGCATTGCGGAAAATCTGGTCATGAAACAATCAATTGTTTCAAACTCGTTGGGTATCCAGATTGGTGGTTAGAAAAACATGGGAAAGGAAATGGAGGGCGTGTACAACAAGGATCAAACAGTAGTCAAGGAAAGCCAAGGTTTGTTGTTGCCAATGCCACTATTTCGCCTACAGGTGGAGGTGAACACTTTGGTGGTGTCTCTATTTCAGCACAAGATCGGGCAACAGTAATGAATACTCTCACAGACTCTCAATTGACCGCCATCGCAAACATCCTTAACTCATCGAACAAGGAGAGTTCGAAAGAGAAATTTTCCGGTAAGTGGATACTTGACACAGGCGCATCGAGACATATGACCGGACATAAGGATTTATTGCTTCACTTACAGCGGATAGGCTTGTCACCTATTGGACTTCCAAACGGCACTTACTTGCACGCTCAGTGCGAGGGAACTGTTGTGTTTGGTCCTAATTTGAAACTAAATCTTGTTTTATTTGTGCCTACCCTTAATTGCAATTTAGTTTCCTTGGGATGTCTGATTAATGACATGAAATGCATGGTGACATTGACTGATAAACTATGTTTGATTCAGGATCGCACTACGAGGACCTTGATTGGAGTGGGTGAGCAAGAGGACGGGGTCTATATTTTTAGGAGTGTGACACCAGCTACGGCAAATCGAGTAACTACAAGAAATACTTATTATTTATGGCATAGGCGTTTAGGTCATGCGTCGAACAAAATTATTTCCCTACTTCCTAGTGTTAATAAAAGCGATTGTGAAAATTCTCGTGGTGAACCATGTGATGTTTGTTTCAAGGCAAAACAAACTCGTGATGTTTTTCCAATCAGTATGAATAAAGCTAATGATTTATTTGGTTTAGTTCATTGCGATGTGTGGAGTGCTTATCGTACTTCTTCTTCTTGTGGTGCACATTATTTTCTTTCCATAGTTGATGATCATTCTCGAGGTGTTTGGGTTTATTTAATGGCACATAAATCTGAAGTGACCCAAATCTTCAAAAACTTTTGTGCTATGGCTAAGACTCAATTTGATAAGCAGGTTAAAGTGGTACGAAGTGATAATGGTACGGAATTTCGACCATTAGTTCCTTACTTTGCTGAACACGGTATCGAATTCCAGACCTCATGTGTCGATACACCTCAACAAAATGGACGTGTTGAACGCAAAAATCGTCATCTACTTAATGTCGGGAGAGCTCTACGGTTCCAAGGTAATTTACCATTAAAATTTTGGGGTGAATGCATTTTGACTGCTGCATATATTATCAACCGTACACCAACTCCGTTGCTTAATGGGAAAACTCCGTATGAATTGTTACATGGGAAGCCTCCTTCGTATGCTCATCTGTGAATTTTTGGATGTTTGTGTTATGCCCGTTTAGTGTCTCGAGACAAGAATAAATTTAATCCTAGAAGTCGTCGATGAATTTTTGTTGGATATCCTCATGGTAGAAAAGGTTGGCGAGTATTTGATTTGGAAAACCATGAATTCTTTGTATCACGCGATGTGGTATTTTTTGAAGATAAGATTCCTTATCATGAACCGACATTGGATAGTCCACCAACTGATATTGAGCAACCTTATAGATCATCACTTATTGAGGACTGTCAAGATATGGAAATAGAGTGCAATATGCAAACGTCACCTACTTCCTCCACTACTGGACATGAGTGTCCTCCGTCCAATGATATGGATGCAAGTAAAACATCTTCTACTGATATAAGTTTGCTACAGGAGAGGGGGAGCATTAATTCTACGGATCATTCTTCTCTCCCTGTTGACGTGGAGAATGAAAATCATGAAACTTACATTTCCGTCGGAGTGACAGATCCAGAATTCCTAACACTCGTCTACGTGATTACGTACGCAACACGGTTCGAGTTATAGACCCCGCATCAACCTCCTCACTCCAAACAACGTCTTCAGGTACGCCTTATCCAATAGCTAATTATGTTTCTTGTGCTAATTTTTCGGCGAATCATGCACATTTTCTGGCAGCCATTACTACTTGCATTGAGCCTACTAGGTATGCTGAGGCAGTGCAAGACCCACGTTGGATCGAGGCAATGATCAAAGAGATTGATGCGCTTATTAAGAATGGTACATGGGATATTGTTGATCTTCCTCCCGGCAAAAAGGCGATTGGTTGCAAATGGGTATATAAGATCAAGTATAATTCAGATGGTACTATTGAGCGATTCAAAGCTCGTTTAGTGATTCTTGGTAATAATCAAGTGGAAGGAGTTGATTATCACGAGACATTTGCGCCGATTGCTAAAATGGTTTCTGTTCGGACATTTTGGCGGTTCTTTGTTGCTCGTGATTGGGAGTTACATCGGATGGATGTAAATAATGCTTTTCTTCATGGTGATCTTGACGAGGAAGTGTATATGCAACTTCCACCTGGGTTTTCTCTTGCTTCTCCGGTAAAGTATGTCGTCTCCGTGAAATCTTTATATGGTCTTCGTCAGGCTCCTATAACTGGTTTGCTAAACTTCTTTGGTGCTCTGAAATATTTTGGGTTTGTCCAATCATATGCGATTACTCACTTTTCACATTGAAGCGTCATGATAGTGAGCTTCATGTTTTAGTGTATGTTGATGATTTGATTATTTTCTGGAACAATTCCATTTGCAATTGCTTCTTTTAAAGCCTATTTGAGTCGATGTTTTCATATGAAGGATTTGGGCATCCTCAAGTATTTTCTCGGAATTGAGATTTCTCGGGGACGTGATGGCTTGTTCTTGTCACGAGAAAATATACATTAGATATACTATCTCGAAACAGGGACTTCTCGGGGGCGAAGCCAGTTAACTCTCCCATTGATGAGAATCATCGTCTAGCTCTTGACGATGGGCCTATGTATTCGAATCCGTCTCAATATCGTAGACTTATTGGGCGCTTGATATACTTGACTATTACTCGTCCTGAACTTTGTTATTCAGTTCACGTTTTGGCCCAATTTATGCAATCTCCTCGTATATCTCATTGGGATGCTGCGGTTCGGGTTCTTCGATATCTCAAAGGTCATCCTGGTCAAGGTATTTTTCTGCGTAGGGATAGTGCTCTACAACTTAATGCGTATTGCGATTTACGATTGGGCTTCATGTCCTCTTAGTCGTCGTTCTCTTACGGGTTATTTTATATTTTGGGAGGCTCTCCTATTTCATGGAAGACTAAGAAGCAACACACCGTATCACGATCTTCGAAGCGAATATCGTTCCATGGCTTTCACCTTGTAGTGAGTTGACATGGTTAAGGGCTTTATTAAAGTCTCTTGGTGTTTTCCACTCGCAACCGATGCGTCTTCATTGTGACAGTCAAGCTGCACTTCATATTGCTGCCAATCCGGTTTTTCATGAGCGCACCAAGCATATCGAGATTGATTGTCACTATATACGTCATCATATTCAGGCCGGTGCTATAGTTACTTCTCATGTTCATACAACGGAACAACTGGCTGATATTTTCACTAAGGCACTTGGACGTCCTCAGTTCGAGTTTCTTCTTCGCAAGTTGGGTGTTCGAGATCCTCATGCTCCAACTTGAGGGGGAGTATTAGGAAATATACATATTATTCTGTACATATCCTGTTGACATCATTAGGAAATTCATATATACTAAGTTAGGCAAGATATCATCTAAATGAAGTAGGATATTATTTGTTTGCTTTTATGTCTTTGGATACAAGCATCTATATATTACCGTGTACATGTAAAGGTTCAGCAAGATTGAGTAAATTGATTCTTTTCTTCTCAACTTCTTTACTATCCTTGATTTAATTTAGGGAGTTATGTAATGAGGGTCGTGATTCTAAACATGGAGGGTGATGGGGCCATCCGTTAAATAATCAACCAATCAGAAGAATATGTGAAATATACATTCGTTAGAGGAGTGTGAACAGATTTGCACTCGCTGATTTGGCCCTCTATTAATTTAGAATCCTTGGGAGTGAACATGGAGTTGACACATCAGCCATAACATTCTCCTTTATATAAAGAAATATTGATAAAATCCAAAGTACTCATATCATCACTTTCTCTGTTCCTAGATATGATGATATCCAGCTTTAACTTTTCTTTTTTTTTTTTTTTTTTTTTTTGTAAAAAATTAAAAGTAAATTATTCGTTCTTAATCATATTATCACTGGGATTTTTTATTGTCTCCTCTGAAGACTAAAGGCTCACCTTCCATCATGGCTTTCACTACAATCTCCCCTGTAGATACTCCACAAACAGAACTTAAGCAAAATTAATGGTGCAAAACAGACGTAGCGATGACTAAAGGCTTACCTTCCTTCATGGCTTTCAATACGGGTGTTCTTGAGCCGAAATAGTATTATGCTCATTAGATAAGATAAGCCTCCCAAGTAAGCTTAGCATCTTAAGTGATACCTTTTTTTTTTTTTTTTGAAGCATTCTTAAGTGATACCTTGTCTTTAACTTTTCTTCTTCTTTTATGAACTAACAAAATTCAAAGTAATCATATATCCAAATTCAATCATTTGATTCGGTTGTGCTAAAAGCAATCGATTTAGTCTCTGGCCTGGGCCTCTGGCTTTGTAAAGCTAAAATTTAAATAAATTAACTTTTCTTCATTTTTGTTGCAGTTCGAGTTCAAACCTTGTAAATGAAACAAGCTATTTTGGGTACAGTGATTTTGAAATTACAAACTTACCAACGATAAGATTCATAAAACAAATTCACCCAACGTGCTCCCATGTTATCTGGTCGGCAGAATCTTGGATCGAAATGCAGTGCACCATTATCAACAATCATCGGATTTGTTTATCCAGAGTAATTCAAAAAATATCAATTTAATTAGCTTGGATTGTAGGAAACGACCAGGACCTGTTGGGCGTTGATCTAGAGGTTAGGGGTATGTATACCATAATAATCGAGCAGCACGCGAGACAGAGTTTTTCTTGAAAAAGTAGTAGTATAATAATCTCATTAAATAACTTTTGTTTATGTATTAGTAGTAAATTTTGTAAGTAGCCAAATATTCGACTTGGATTGTTGGATATGCTAATTGCAATTCTCTACAAATAGATGATAACACGGACTCTAATAAAACATTCCCATAAATCTTCTGCCTTCTTCTCACTCTCTGCTATTGCATTGATCATATTCAATCTCAATCTTGTAGCAGTCTTGTGCATTTCTTTTCCTTTTTCTGTGTGCTTTCTTCGTACTTCTGAAATCTTAACCTGCCTGTTCCTCAGGGAATCAATCTTGATAGATCTCAATCACATAATCTGTTTAATTAATATTCTTCTATATGGCGCTCGAGTGTATTCTTGTTACTGGTGCATCTGAAATATTGAAAAAGCTGACTACTGTAGTTGGCAATGAGAGCAGTTTGGCTTGGGGTGTCAAGGATGAGCTCAAAAGGCTTAAACAAACATTGGAGATTATCGCGGCTGTAATATACGATGCAGAGAGTAAGCAGACAAACGATGCTACGGTTTCACTTTGGCTAAAAAGGTTCAAGGATGTTTCTTATGATGCTGATGATGTCCTGGATGAATTTTCTTATGAAGCTATGTATCGATCTCACAAGAACAGTAAGGTAAAAGTTTTCTTTTCATCTTCCAATCAAGTTGCCTTTAGTTTCAAAATGGCTCGTAAAATCAAAGGTGTCAATACACAGTTGAATCAAATAGCAACTGATATGGAAAGATTTCATTTTCAAACTAATAGCAGTACTAGCAGTGGTGGGTACGAGCAAAACCGGCAAACTTTTTCATTCTTTGGGATGTTTCAAATTTTGTAGGAAGAAAGAAAGATAAATCAGAGATAGTAAGGATGTTAACAATGACCACCATATCGTCGTCAACATCATTACAATCATCTTGTGTAAATTCTAAGATAGATGAAAAGTCTCCGTCATATCCATAGTGGGTATGGGGGAGTCGGAAAGACCAGTCTAGCACAATCTATCTATAACGACAAATCAGTAGAAACCATTTTGTGAAAAAAATGTGGGTTTGTGTTTCCGATGATTTCGATGTGTTTAAAATTTTAAAAAAGATTATGGAGTCTGTCACTAATTCTAGATGCGAAGATTTCTCGAACCTTGATGTATTAGTAAGAAAAATTAGAGAAAATTTAGAAGGGACAAGATATTTTCTAGTTCTCGATGACTTGTGGAATGAAGATCCCATGGAATGGAATAAACTAAAGAGTATTCTAGACTTCGGCTCCGTTGGAAGCAAAATTATAGTCACCACACGGAGTCAAATAGTTGCATCGGTGGTGCAAGGTTTAATTCCTCCTTACAATCTAAATGTATTATCTGAAGCAGAGTGTTGGTCGATTATCAAGAACAAAGCTTTTCTCCTGGTGGAGCATCTGAGACTCCAAATATGAAAACTATAGGAATGGAGATTGCAAAAAAATGTGGAGGTTTGCCACTTGCGGCGAACTTTTTTGGTGGTCTTATGCACTCACAAAACGATGAAAGGCAGTGGTTGTCATTCAGAGACAATAAAAGCTTAGAAACACTAGAAAATCCTAGTGGCGGTATCATTCCAATATTGAAATTGAGTTATGATTCTTTACCATCCCATTTAAAGCAATGTTTCTCGTACTGTTGTTTATTTCCCAAAGATTGGAGATACAATAGAGAGACACTGATTCAATTGTGGATGGCCGAAGGGTTCATTCATCCATCTAATGGAGGAAATCAAAACTCGCTCGAAAATATTGGTAATGAATACTTCCTTAGTTTGTTGTCTAGCTCTTTCTTTCAGGATGTGAAAAGGGATGAAGAATTAGGTGACATTGAATCGTTCAAAATGCATGATTTGGTACATGATCTTGCGTTAAGTGTCGTTGGAAGTCATGAAGTTACAATTCTGAATACATGCGCAATGGAAAATGATATATCAATAATCCGTCGGCTACGGTTAATCATGGAAGGAATACCAGAAACAGGTTTTGATGCATTGAGCAATTCAAGAAAATTGCGGACGATATATTCCCAAGAAGAAGTTTTAGGTTTTCCGAGTCCACTGAGTAACAAGCGTCTCCGTGTAATACATTGGCTAGATGGTGCTGATAAAAATCTGAAAACTCTATCTTCCAGTTTCAAGTTTAAACACATGAGGTATCTTGACCTCAGTGTTTCTAATCTTGAAGATGTTCATGCTAAGTCCATTCATCAACTCTACAACCTCCAAACTCTCAACCTTAATCATTCCAAAAATGTTCAAAACATTCTCACAGAAGGAATTGGCTCTTTAATTAGTTTGCGACATCTGCATCTTGTTGGTTCAGACGCAAACCTTCTACCTGATTCTATTACTATTCTCACCAGTTTGCAGAGTTTAAATATCAGTGGGTGCAGAAATATCAGTGTCTTACCTATAAATATTGGGAATCTCCGTAATCTATCATCCCTTGATATTTCGGGTATAGGTATCTCAGAGTTACCCGATTCAATGTCTCTCCTCTATAATTTAACCAAGTTCAAATTCAACTGTTGCTATCGATTAAAAGCACTACCTCGTGACTTTAGAGCTTTGACACAACTAAGGTCACTTGAGTTGCTTAACACTGGAATAACAGAATTGCCCGAGTCTTTGACTAGCAACATCTGTAAATTAGAGTATATAGACTTTGGAGGTGGGTGTCAATTACCAAAAGACATAAAAATTGGGTGGAATTGAGACATCTGGAGTTCTGGGGAAGTCAGATTGATCGTGTAATAATGCCTAGGGTATTGAAAATCTAACTCGCTTGGAAGTAATATTTCCTTTCATCGTAAGGAAAGAAGATGATGTCTCCAGCGACACCTGCAGTTATAGTTCAACTTCTTCCTCTATTCAACAATTAGCAGATCTCAACTCCCTTCGGAAGTTATGGATACGAAATCTAGAGAATGTGAGAGGTGGTAAAATTGATGCCGAGAGGGCAAAGTTAAAAGACAAACAGAGCATTCAATATTTGAATCTAAAATGGAACACTTTCAAAAAGAGTCGTCGACTAATAATTCTGTTATGGTACTGGAAGGTCTCCAACCTCACCCTAGTTTGGAGATACTGTACATCGAAGGTTTTCCTGGTATAAAGCTTCCAAAGTGGATGGGATCATCTTCTTGTCTTCCTAATTTAGTGGAGTTATGGTTTCACGGTGGCAAGAGTTGTACAAAATTAGTAGGCCTGGGTCAACTCCCGTGTCTTCAGATTCTTCAGATTCGACAAATGAATTCTGTCAAGTGTTTAGGTGTGGAGTTATACTATCAACAAAGAAGAAGAAGAAGAACAAAGCAAAGGTTCTGCAATAATAACAGCAACAACAACATTTTTCCTTCGTTAACTGAGTTTGAAATCAAGGAGTTGAAAAATTTAGAAGAATGGTTTGCACCTGATAATTCCTTCCCTTGCCTTGAGAAAGTAAAGATAAGTGATTGCCGTAAGTTGACATGTATACCGGATTTACGACTATGGTCTTCTTCTCTCCGGAAACTAGATATCCAGGCCTGCAACAAATTGAAGGAGTCGATACCTTATGATCTCAAGAAATCCCTCCCATTTGTTGAAATTGAAGACACGGATACGCCGAGTGTGTTCACATACTGATAACACATTCTTCGCAGGAACTGAATCAGTTCTCCGGGGTTATTGTCCTTCAAGAACAGTGATATTCTAAATTTCGGTTTTGTAAATGTGTTTATGGTGTAAATCTGTTTTGTAATGATTATTTCATTAAGTTTGTTGTCTAGCTCTTTCTTTCAAAGACTCTCTAGCTATGATTAACTGACATAAGGTGAGTCTGCAAGAAAAATTGCCAGTGCAGAATATGTGATGACGATTCCTTCATAAACGGTTTTTTTTGTAAAACCACAAGAATCCCATTGATGTAATCTCACTTGAGAGAGCCTACTGAAAGGAACACCCAAGCTAGTGAGACGTGCGTAAAAGCTTGACTAATCAAAATAGCAAATTTAAAACCATCACAGAACATAAAACCCCATAACTGATCGCAATCACCCTTTCTCTAAAAACTTGATTGGGCGGAAAAACATTAGATCAGAAATTTATTTCAGTCTTTAATTTAATTCCCTAACCCGGCTATCTTTCTTTATAATAAAGAGACCTCCAATATAGTCACATGTCTTCCTCACAATTACTCTTGATTTTGGTGAAGCCACCTAAGCACTAACTATCCCCTGTCAACGCTATACGATTGGATCTACTATAAGACAAAAAACAGTTGCAACCCCAACAGTTATAGCGTTTAAAGGACACAACAAGCAAGAGTGCAAATATGTTCACACTCCTCTATGAGTGTATATTTCACATATTCTTCACGATTAGTTGATTATTTAACTGATGGCCCCATTACCCTCCATGTTGGATATTTTCAATAACATAGAAAACAAAACATTTTTCGTTTTTGGTTTGCCACTATCACGGGGAGCGTCCGGTGCAGAATAGATGCAATGGATTTTTGTTGGAGATGAAAAGGCATCTCCAAAGGGTGTGATGGTTCACAAAAGACACATCCATTCCCATAAGGCACTATTGATGTCTTTTGGTAGTGAAGAGGCATCTCCAATAGGCATGAGTTCCCTATAAGTAGTGATGATTTGTTTTCATTCAAACAATGAAAAAAAAACATAAAATACTTTCTGTTTTCTCTCTTCTAAGCATCATCAGAATCCTATAAGTAGTGATGATTTGTTTTCATTCATACAATGAAAAAAACATAAAATACTTTCTGTTTTCTCTCTTCTAAGCATCATCAGAATCCTATTCTTGTGTGTTCTTGGTTGGGTCAAGGGGTACAAACCTTGAATCCAATTACGTTGTTATAGGGCTTCATTGTATCCTGACGGCAATATTTCGCATACCTGTTGTAATCGCCAATTGATATTGGGAGGGTAGAAATAATTGTCTAAAAGAATCTTAATCGAGCCTTGAAGCCGGAAGTACAACATTTCTCTTAGTTTTTTCATCCTATGTTTTAGCCCTAAATTTCCAACAGTTTTAGACAATTAATTTTTGACAACGGAGGCTGAAACTAGTTTAAGTTCAAAATTCTGGAAAAAGATGCTACTAGTAGTGTTCCTTTTGGAACCTTAGTGTTTGGAACGAGTACAGAGGGTATAATGATAAACCAATCTTGCAACGGACTTCTGTTGTGCAGTAGCAAGATACCGAGGAATAATTGGGGCCGTAGGTATTACGTCTACAATCCCTGTACCGAAAAGTACAAACTCATACCCCGCAGACGCGGTTTTGATATTCTTGCTTTAGTCAGTTTGGCTTTCGATCCATCTAAATCACTTTTTTTATAAAGTCATAAGTTTATGGGAAAGACAACGTGGTTATCAAATTGAAATATACTCTTCCCAAACTTCCTCTTTGAAGATTTGCAGAGAAAATGTCCGAATACATGTTCGTATGCCATCACGCAACGGTGTGTACTGGAATGGGTGAATGCTGTGGTGACTCCTCCCGGTCTCAAGGGATTAGAAAAGTTCTAATCAAAGAGTTGGGAACGACGAGAAAACCGTTCAGCGTCTTTCAAATTATCAGCCAAGAAAGAAACGGTTAGTACTATCCCATAATTTTATATATCACATATATATTTGATATTTTAGTCGTGCATGTGTGATTTTTGAGATCACAGTTACCCTTAATTAAGTATGGACTAGGTAACAAAAAGCAAAAACCAGAAAGTACGTAGTAACTGTGCATTACCGTATGGATTTGAAGATTCCTTCCTTTAGGAATTAAGTGTAAACAAGTCCATAAGATTTATGTGATAGTGCCTTTTGGGTACATTTGACAACATTAATGGCATAGAACCTAACTTGCAGAATCCCTGCACTAAACAGAAATGAGAAGTTTTATACTTAGTGCACCATAATCACTTCCATAACTTGTTGGTACCACATTGAACCTTGTTTATCCTTTCAAAACATAGTTGGGTTTTCGCATATGGGTGATCAACCTTCTTCATTGAGGACCTTAGTCCCATTTTCATATACTTCATTGAAAACCTTTTCTTTTGGGAGACTTTCCATAAATAGGTGCGCAAGTTTTCTACATTTCCAATGGTCAATTTGCAATTACTCCTTTCTTGAGTAATTGACTTACCGTTCAATGTACAAGACTTGTATGTCTTGACTTTTCATTATAAGTCTTTGTTAGAGACATTATAGATCATCGCCTGATTCACAATTAATCAAGACCGCTTGAGATGGCTTCTTCCAAAAATGGGATCTCTACAAGTTAGGTTCTATGCCATTCCTCCTCATTAATTGCATCCATTTATGCAATAAATTTTGACAACATTATTAAAAATGTTCCTATTTAATTTTACAAAATAACTGTACTTCTCTCTAGTGATCCTAATTAACATTTACGGTTAATTCACAAGAGAATCATTATAGACTTGCATACACAGCCATAGAAAATTTGTAGGTAATTTACTTGCTTTTCACCAAGCACATTATTACGATGAGTAACTCCTCTACTCATGCCCAATCTTCTACAAATTTATACCCAAAAACATAGACCATATACATTTAACATTTTACATTATGTAATGCAAATGTTCATAATTTATGCATCGGTAATATCATAACATCGTTGGATATTTAGTATGTAGCCCAATCTTCCAATAAGTTACATATTCACCGGGAATTTCACTTTTCTTTCAATGTCATTTAAGACATTCCATTTTCCATATTATGGAACCTATAATTCTTATCGCAAGAATTATGCTCATATCGCGCAATTGGTATATCGACAATAATAGCGATCTTGGTTGTAAAAATTAACAAGCTGGAAAATACATGACATTGTCATAAATTTCTCCCAGTCATGATAATTCTTAAATACGCAGAAAAGCAAATAATTTCTTAACCGTCATAAAGAGCACAATTGCTTGCGGACTTGCATTACACCATAATTTCTAAATAGAAATCTTCAAATCCAATGCATTGGTACAAATACCATTCTTTGGACTCGGCTCTCTTCTGTATCCTACCTTCCGATGGTATCGGTTCATTTTAGTTCTAAGCGCAAATCAAAGTGTACACAAAAATTTTCTATTTCAGAAAAATTCAAATACCAAAATGACTTATCGTATTCATCATATCCACAGAGGAATGATCACGGTGATCTCAATAAAATTGACTTTACCCAACAAGATTAAACTCTAAGACTATTTAATCAATTCTAAGTCTGCATCCCATGGATAAGAAAGCACAATAATTTTACAGAAGTCATCCAACTTAGGAATCAAATAATTAGTTATTTGTATGTGTCAAAAAAACACAAAACCTGATGCATTCATGTGAAAAGATAACTTCATGAACTTTTGAACATACCAACCACCATGTAGTTTAATATGTCTTATGCTATATACTAAGAGACTAGAGAAATGACGCAAAGATTAAACTCATGCTACAAACAGAACTTGAATCTTATTGTCCATGCTCACACATAATTCTAAGAGAAGAATTCCTTATCTTAGGAATTATGTGTGAGCATGGACAATAAGATTCAAGTTTTGTTTGTAGCATGAGTTTAATCTTGCGTCATTTCTCTAGTCTCTTAGTATATAGGATAAGACATATTAAACTACATGGTGGTTGGTATGTTCAAAAGTTCATGAAGTTATCTTTTCACATGAATGCATCAGGTTTTGTGTTTTTTTTGACACATACAAATAACTAATTATTTGATTCCTAAGTTGGATGACTTCTGTAAAATTATTGTGCTTCTTATCCATGGGATGCAGACTTAGAATTGATTAAATAGTCTTAGAGTTTAATCTTGTTGGGTAAAGTCAATTTTATTGAGATCACCGTGATCATTCCCTGTGGATATGATGAATACGATAAGTCATTTTGGTATTTGAATTTTTCTGAAATAGAAAATTTCTTGTGTACACTTGATTTGCGCTTAGAACCAAAATGAACCGATACTCATCGGAAGGTAGTATACAGAAGAGAGCTGAGTCCAAAGAATGGTATTTGTACCAATGCATTGGATTTGAAGATTTCTATTTAGAAATTATGGGTGTACGCAAGTCCGCAAGCAATTGTGCTTCATGACGGTTAAGAAATTATTTGCTTTTCTGCATTTAAGAATTATCGCGAACGGGGGGAGAAATTTTATGACAATGTCATAAAATTTTCCAGTTGTTAATTTTACAACCAAGATCGTCATTATTATGTCGATATACCAATTGTAGCGGGATATGAGCATAATTCTTGCGATAAGAATTATAGGTTCCATAATATGGAAAATGGAATGTCTTAAATGACATTGAAAGAAAAGTGAAATTCGGTGAATATGTAACTTATTGGAAGGTGGCGCGCGACCAAATATCCAACGATGTTATGATATTATGCATAAATTATGAACATTTGCATTACATAATGTAAAATGTTAAGCAGACATGGTCTATGTTTTTGGAGTATAAATTTGTAGAAGATTGGGCATGAGTAGAGGAGTTACTCATCTAATAATGTGCTTGGTGAAATAGCAAGTAAATTACCTACAAATTTTCTATGCCTCAGTGTATGCAAGTCTATAATGACTTCTTGTGAATTAGTAAATGTTAATTAGATCACTAGAGAAGTTACAATTATTTTGTAAAATTAAATAGGAACATTTTAATAATGTTGTCAAAATTTATTGCATAAATGGATGCAATTAATGAGGAGGAATGGCATAGAACCTAACTTGTAGAGATCCCATTTTTTGGAAGAAGCCATCTCAGCGGTCTTGATTAATGGTGTGAATCGGGCGATGATCTATAACGTCTCTAACAAAGACTTATAATGAAAAGTCAAGACATACAAGTCTTGTACATTGAACGGTAAGTCAATTACTCAAGAAAGGAGTAATTGCAGTTGACCATTGAAACAGAGAAAAACTTGGCAGACCTATTTATGGAAAGTCTCCCAAAAGAAAAGGTTTTCAATGAAGTATACAGAAATGGGACTAAGGTCTGTGAAGGAAGGTTGATCACCCATAGCAAACCCAACCTATGTTTTGAAAAGGATAAACAAGGTTCAATGTGGTACCAACAAGTTATGGAAGTGATTATGGTGCACTAAGTATAAAACTTCTCATTTCCCATTTAGTGTGATTCCCAAGAAAAAGGGATGGATGAAAATCCTTAATAAGTCTAACTTTATCACAAGGTGTCTCGCAGAAACACCTTCGAGACTTACCTATATGAGTATGGAAATCGAGGTCGTTTCCTAAGAGAATAAGACCGTTCTCTAAAGCAGACTCATGAATCCGGGATATAGCACATGGCCATTAACGTGTTGAGCTACGTAACACACAATCTCCGAAATCGCATGTGAGAGATTAGGTTTTATCACATGGGGTACTTGGTTCAAAGACTAGTTTTCACCGAACCTCGATAAGGCTTTGAATTTCTTGCACTAAGTGAAGGTTCAAATCCAAAAGATACCTATCATTTATGTCTTTGTTTTCAACGATGATGCTTATTTCCCAACTTTGCTTGAACTACGTTGGCTTGATCCCACTCGGGCACGTGGCGATCACTTGAGTGATGCGGCCATTCCGGTTTTTGTAAGATTTTACTTTATTTTCTATTTTGGTTTTGAAAATAGGGGGAGATTGTTGGATATTTTCAATAACATAGAAAACAAAACATTTTCGTTTTTGGTTTGCCACTATCACGGGAGCGTCCAGTAAGAGAATAGATGCAATGGATTTTTTGTTGGAGATGAAAAGGCATCTCCAAAGGGTGTGATGGTTCACAAAGACACATCCATTCCCATAAGGCACTATTGATGTCTTTTGGTAGTGAAGAGGCATCTCAATAGGCATGAGTTCCTATAAGTAGTGATGATTTGTTTTCATTCAAACAATGAAAAAAAAAACATAAAATACTTTCTGTTTTCTCTCTTCTAAGCATCATCAGAATCCTATAAGTAGTGATGATTTGTTTTCATTCATACAATGAAAAAAACATAAAATACTTTCTGTTTTCTCTCTTCTAAGCATCATCGAATCCTATTCTTGTGTGTTCTTGGTTGGGTCAAGGGTACAAACCTTGAATCCAATTACGTTGTTATAAGGGCTTCATTGTATCACGGCAATATTTCAGATACCTGTTGTAATCGCCAATTGATATTGGGAGGGTAGAAATAATTGTCTAAAAAGAATCTTAATCGAGCCTTGAAGCCGGAAGTACAACATTTCTCTTAGTTTTTTCATCCTCTGTTTTAGCCCTAAATTTCCAACACACAGAACATAAAACCCCATAACTGATCGCAATCACCCTTTCTCTAAAAACTTGATTGGGCGGAAAAACATTAGATCAGAAATTTATTTCAGTCTTTAATTTAATTCCCTAACCATCGCTATCTTTCTTTAACATAATAAAGAGACCTCCAATATCACATGTCGTCCTCACAATTACTCTTGATTTTGGTGAAGCCACCTAAGCACTAACTATCCCTGTCACCGCTATCACGATTGGATCTCCTATAAGAAAAAAATCCGAGTTGCAACCCCATGATCACTTAACGTTTAAAGGACACAACAAGCAAGAGTGCAAATATGTTCACACTCCTCAACGAGTGTATATTTCACATATTCTTCGATTGGTTGATTATTTAACCGATGGCCCCATTACCCTCCATGTTTAGAATCACAACCCTTGTTACATAATTTCCTAAATTAAATCAAAAGTAGAGATTAAAATGTGAAATATACACTCGTTAAGGAGTGTGCATGGGTCGCACTCCAACAAGCAATTACATGTCTCTAACAATCACTTGAAAAAATACTTCAAAATTCAAATGTTCTAAAGCAATTTAAAAAAAAAAACGGATGCAATTTTAAAAATACATGATAGTGACATAACCCTTGGCCTCCTACTACTGCAAACACTTACATTTTCAACGGACAAATATTACATCACCACAATTGTTCTCGTTTTGTGGTTAAACCATGTCATCATATTTTTCCATGTCATCATTGTTCATTGGCCATATGTCCAGACTTCTCCCAGTTTCCGGTGTACAACGCCTCATGCTTAGCCTGCACGAAGCCGCCAACCAAAGACATGACACTGGATAAAGGAACCAAGTACGGGGGATCAAAATGGCGCCTGCACCCTAGCCTCACGACTCGCAGAGGGTCTTCTTCCATGTCTACACGGCCAGCAACCATCGAGAATCATCCACCGTTTGAACCATATGTTCGGAATCAAGCTAACTCCCATCTTCAAGTCAGGCGGTGGCCACCAAAGGCAAGTTTTCGTGTGGCTCTGCCCAGAATCGTCCTCCGAACCGGGATTCCTCCTGCAGAACTTGAGCCGACATTTTTCAAAAGAAGAAACTGAAGAAGAAAGAAAAGAAGCGCGGAACTCACCGAACCACTTCCCGAAAAAGAACCAGTGCTGCTAGAGGAATCGCTCTCACTAGTCGAACTTTCTTCTTTCTCTGACTCATCACCGCTATGAGAAGGCTCAGTGCTGCTAGAATTCTTTGAAGAAATTGCTAGTCTCGGGCAACGTAAGGGCTGACGAAAGCATTAACACTACAAAGCCCTTGAGGAAACAAGACACATGTTTTCGTGACTTCACGTGTTTTGAGACAAACCAATGAAGAAGCGACACATACCCGGTTATTGGAAGAAGCGAAAGACACGAGAGCCGCGGAGGATCTTTTGAAACCGATCCGAACCCCGGCAAAGACGATTCTTCGTTCTCCGTTTCATGGCCTGGGGACTTTCTCGAGTTACTAGGCAACTTTCGCTTGAGATCTCTCAACATTGGATACTTCTTCAAAATTCTTTGGGAAAGGTTTATAACGAACGTTCTCACCACGTTATTCACAAAATCTTGGATCATAATAAACTGCCGCACTAGAACTCATTATAGCCGAAGGTCGTCGAGTTACTTTTCCCAGTTTGAAAGAGCGGCATGGATAAAAGCTCAAAGACACCGGCATTAAGTGGCGGCTGCAATGAATCCTTAGGGATCGACTAATTTGGTAAGAAAGAGGCACCCCTTGATCGAAACCCATGTGACGGCAGCACTGATCAATATTGTGCGCCATTCGGAAACCCCATGAAGAAAAGGCGGCATATAACCGGACATGTACTTTTGAACAAACAAGTTTTCACCAATGCTCAAATTTATCAGAAGACAAATACATGATTGGAGCAAGCAAGGTGTCAATTTATCACCGACCTATGGACCTAAGCTCCCATGGGAGAAAACCGATTTCATACGACTTGTCAAGAAGACTAACCAAGCTCATGCCAACCTTTTGACGCCTGTTCACCCATCGGGAAAGAATTCTGGGAACCCCAACTCGCGTGAATCGAAGACATCGGTTTCTGAGCATACTTCTCAAAGTGCTCCCATAGCAGGACTTGCAAAAGCAACGTGACATATGAATTCACTTTCATGAAACCATTCGAAAATCGCATGTTCGCAACTAGGTGATCCAGATGCACATACAAGGGAACCGAGAATAGCTTGCCAATGAGAAGAACTTCACCTTTTGTTAACTTCACAAAGAATCGCTAGCAACGGGTCTTATTTCCTTCTTGCCGGCAATCGTCATCAAAAATGTATCTAGACAAACTGTGAGAGCCAAAAATGATGCAACATGAAGATCAATTTTCGGTGGGTTCGGCTAAATTCGGGAAACCATTGAGACATCCACGCCTATAAAAGCGCCTTTCATCCTCTTTAGGGCCGTAATCCTTTCGACTCGCAGTGGAGTCTTTTCGAGCGTAATCTCCCAACTTAGCGGCAATGTCATCCCGCATCTTCACCTCACTTTCGGATAATTGTATTTTAAGATTCCCGCCACCTAAGATTCCAAGAGAGCCACACTCTCCAATGAGAAAGTTATCGCACCCCATCTACATATGATTGTATGGGTGTCCGAACACCATCTCTGAGATGAAAGCAACCAAGCCCGGATATCCTTCCTAATCCGGAGGTTTACTCTGGGGCTCCGACAAGCATCAATAACTGCGCTCGGGAGTCGAGGCTGGTATTTATGTGCTCCTTACTCACTCATGAACTCAACCCATCTATCCAAAGAACACAATGGGCTTTGACACATCCTGAAATCAATGTTGGAAGATGAATATACCCCTTTATGAAGACATAACCGTATGGTGTTCTCTGGGTGAACCGAACGTGTCTTCTTTTCATCTTCACCACCGGTTAACAAAATCGGCACGAAACCTGGGTGATTTTTCCGAGCAGACAAGTTTTTGCTGAAGAATTCATCATCCGTGTTTGGTTTGAAATTATGGACATCCTTCGATGAGGCAAAATTTTGTTCAGGTAACATCTTGTCGGATTTCCCTGACACATAACCGCGCCCGACAAAAGGAAAACCCGAAATACAAAAAAAAAAAAGAGGGCGTATTCTCTATGGGTTCAAAACCGCACACGCAAGAGATTTCTCGGTTCAAGACTATATACGCAGTATTTTCTTCGGGTTCAAGACTATATACGCAATATTTCCTTCGGGTTCAAGTGTGTCTACAGTATCCTTCTTCGGGTTCAAAATTATATATGGAGCATTTTTCTACGGTTCAAATCGCACGCAGAAGATTTCTTTCAGACCGAAAAATCATATATACAATATTTCCGGGTTCGAAGTCATATGGAGCATATATATACAAGATTCTTCTTCTGGATTCATGTACAGTGATTCTCACTGGGTTCAAACCGCACACCTTGATTTTCTTCAGTGGTTCAAAATTATATACGCGGTATTTTATACGGGCTCAAGTGCGTCTGTTAACCTTCTTCGGGTTCAAAATATTATATGGAGCACTTTCCTACGGGTTCGAATAATATATAAATTATTTCCTTTGGTTGCATACATACAATATTTTCTACAAGAGACACGCCAAGAAATTATATGCGTAATATATAAAGAAAACGCCTAATCTTAGGGTTTACACCTACATAAAAAGGAAACAAGAAAAGTCTTGAAGACATACCTCGAATTTGGTTTTTCTTTGTGACTCGCCGCTAGTAGGAAAGGGATGAAAAGATGAAAGTGCAAGATGGGAGAAAGGGACTTTATATATATAGGCGTGAAGATTCTGAAATAGGGAAGGATTTCCCTTTGCCAAAATCGTGCGTGTAAGAAACGGGCCCAAAAGGGCGCCCAACTTCCCAATGTCGCCCAAGATGCAAGCCCCACCAATTGCACCGACTTCCCAATGACCGCCCAAGTCACGCCCCGCAAGAACGCACAACTTCCACACCTGCGCCGGTCCCACCATTAGCACGCTCGTTTCCCAACTCACGCCAACTTCCCAACGTCGCCCAAGACCGCACCCGCCCCACCAATTGTGCCTCCCGATTTGCGCAAAACCGCGCAGGCAAGGATTCCCAAATCCTATTTATAAAAGGTCGACGAGCCTCCTCAATTCTCTTTACGGTTTCTTTGGTGATAGTTTGTCACCATCTTATGCTTACCTCGCAACAAAGCCCCTGTTCCGAGCTAAGCAGGGGACTTAATTTTGATGGTGGTTTTTAAACAAAGGGTAAACATCTAAAACCCTAAAAATAACCTAATGTCACCAGTGACACATTTAAGGCAGGTAGTCAGTATTTAATAGGGGGTATTTTTTTTCAAATTAGGGTTACAACGAACAAATCCTAATTCACCTCCATGCCAATGGCAAATCATGCCAAGCCACATTTAGCCCGAGCTAGCTGCGCCATGCCAAACGCACTCTGCCTTGGTCCTAGCTACGCTAGTCACATCACGCCAAGCCAAGCACTTTGGCTTGGCCCTAGCCACGCCATGCCAAAATGGCACCCGCGCCTAGGCTTACAAACCATGCAACCTAGGCTGGGTCAGCCACGCATGCCATTGGCACATGCCAACATGCTCGCTGGTAGTTTTTCCTACCAAGGCCACGGCCCTAACGGCCACGCATGCCATTGGCACATGCCAACATGCTCGCTGATAGTTTTTCCTACCAAGGCCACGGCCCTAACGACCACGCATGCCATTGGAACATGCCAACATGCTCTTTCGGGTAGCTTTTCCTACCAGGCCATGGCCCTAACGACCACGAATGCCATTGGCACATGCCAACATGCTCGCCGGTAGCTTTACCTACCAAGGCCACGGCCCTAACGGCCCACGCATGCCATTGGCACATGCCAACATGCTCGCTGGTAGCTTTTCCTACCAAAGGCCACAGCCTCCCTAATCTGGCCCACGCATGCCATTGGCACATGCCAACATGCTCGCTGGTAGCTTTTCTTACCAAGGCCACGACCCTAACGACCACGCATGCCATTGGCACATGCCAACATGCTCGTTGGTAGCTTTTCCTACCAAGGCCCGCCACTCTTGACCCACGCATGCCATTGGCACATGCCAACATGCTCGCTGGTAGCTTTTCCTACCAAGGCCACGGCCCTAACGGCCACGCATGCCATTGGCACATGCCAACATGCTCGCTGGTAGCTTTTCTTACCAAGACCACGGCCCTAACGGCCACGCATGCCATTGGCACATGCTAACATGCTCGGTGGTAGCTTTTCCTACCAAGGCCACGACCCTAACTGACCCACGCATGCCATTGGCACATGCCAACACGCTTCATTGGGTAGCCTTCATCACCTAGCCGAAGTGGCCCTAATGCGGCCGGTAGCCTAACTTGCAAAGCCGTGCAACCTAGGCCAATTCGACCGTCGCAGCCACCGGCACACGCCAAAACCCACCTTTGGTAGCCTAATTTGCAAACCATGCAACCTACCACCAAGGCATTCGCACATGCCATTGGCACATGCCACACACGCCACTAGCAGCTCTGGCATTGCCCCTTACACTCAACGTACAACCTACCACCAAGGCATTCCACATGCCATTGGCACATGCCACATACGCCACTAGCAGGCTACGGCATTGCCACTTGCGCTCAGTACAACCCGCAACAAGGGCATTCGCACACATGCCAATGGCACATGCCACACGAGCCACTAGCGGCGCCACTTGCACTCAAGGTGCAACCAACACTCGATATATCAACACAAAGGCGGGGGATGCTTTCGGGGTTTTGGTTTGGCGGTCTGACTTGCGGCGTACACTACGCTCACATTAAGAAAGCGTGAAAAAGGAATAAAGCGGTCAAATAAATGAGGAAATAATGGTGAAAACGTTTTCACCCATTAACACCTTCTTGCGGTTACCACCTCCTCCCATTATTTCACCCTTTACTCTCTTCCTTCATGAGGCAGTACGTTTCAATCTCGACTTGTATAAATAGGTCTTACCTATTTCCACCATACAACAAGTCTCGGTCGGGGAGAAAATACTACACACTCTCGAGAAAAGGCAACTTTGCAAGCTCTCCAAAAGCTTTCATCTCTTGTAAGCTTACGAAGCTTCCACTACGATACAAGTCGAGACACTACTCTCCCGAGTGTTGGTCTCAACACCTTTCTTTGCTTCCCTCCCCAAATCAACCCTTCTCCTCCACTTTGTGACCGAAACAAGTCTGGAACGGCCATTTCTTGGTTTAGGCCGGACTTGTACAGATTGATCTCTCGAATCTATAAAGTGCTCACGCAAAAGCACATTTGTTTAGGGTTTGAACAGTTTCTCACTCACCCTACCCAGAAACTACCGAAATCGCGAAGCGATTTTTACCCATAAACACCGGGATATACTACCTTGGAGATCAAAAACTGAGACACGGATGGTAGAAATAATCATAATGATTTCTCCTCTCAAAACTAAATTGCCGAATGTTTTAACACCCTGATGATACTTGCATACTTACCCGGTCTCAGAGATCGTCCTAGGTAAGATTTGTGAAATAATAGTGTTCTTTGATGTTTTCATGGTCTTAGTTAGCCCCCAATATTAACATTCATGATTTTTTTTTTTTTTCAATGCAGGAATGTTCTCGTATTTATATATGAGATATCATGCCATTGGTCATCTGACCTTACTAACATAATTGGGTATCCGTGAAAATTAGTTATTATTATAGGCCAGAATTCACCTTCAGTCGTGAATACAAATCAGCCTATAATAATAACTAGTGAATACAAATCAGCCTATAATAATAACTAATAGAACCCTAATCTAAACGGGCATATGCCTCCCCTCACGTAGTGAAGAAAAAAGAAGTAAAGCAAACCCTAACCGCCTTAAAAATGAACAGAAACCGATTTCTCATCTATGATTATCTTCACACCTAAATCAACAATAGTAATGTGTTTGCACAATGATTTTTCCTCTCAAAAATTTAAAATATCCCTCATCCCTCGCTTAGGTTCTTTCTCGGTGGCATTTCATACTTCTGAGCTTTTTGGATTCTCTTAGAGAAATTCGGATGGTAATATTATTGATTTCTTGATTCATCGTGTTCATTTTTTCTCCAATAATTTTCCTATTCAATCACTGATTTTTTGTACTATTTATGGACGAACTATTTCCCCTTGTGATTTCCACTGAGAACTATACCATTTACACAATCACAAAGAAATCTTTTTTTTTTTTTTTTTTTTTGACCGTGTGAACTATACCATTTACACAATCACAAAGAAATCATACTGCAGTGTTGATCACTTGAGTTGGCCACTTTTCAGAAACCATCCCTGTGTATGAAACCATAATCCACACAGTCTGTGATAGATGTCTCCGTCGGGAATCACGGGCAGGCATAGGGTACGTTATGACCATTCAATCAAATAATAAAAACAAATCTACGGTTAGAATTAAACCTAATTTTGACGGGCAGGTCTCCATCCCTTATAAGTAGAAAAGTTTTTCCCCATTATCTTTTTAGCCTCCGCCGTGTCTCTGTATACGAACTCTAAGAAAAAATCAGATCTGAAATCTATCTTTATGATTATCAAAATCTTCAGAACCAAATCATGATCGGTATAAACATCTTCAACAATAACAATATCCAGCATAATGATTTCTCCTCTCAACAAAGTAAAATATTTCTAAATCATGCTTTCGTATCCCACCAGTTTGGCTCTTGTGAAACTCCAAAGCCACACACAGTATTATGCAAAGAGTTGAACTGGAAACAATGAAGACGCAAACGAAATTTGAGGGGATAATTGAATAAGTGTTTGGATTTTGAAACTGTTGCAATTTGTGTCTTTAGTATGCTCACTTTCCTTACTTCTTGCTTAGGTTCTTCCTCTCTACATGGTCTCTATTTATAGTTACAAGTGATGATACATCAGTACTACGATGTTAGGCCTGGCGTAGCCCCCTCGATGTTCCTCTCGGGTGGTCGGTCGATGTCTCGGCCCGATTGTCCTTATTTGTTCGGGTCGGTGCGTCAAGCCGAGTGATGTCTGCTTCTGCTATCTCGCCACTCGATGTCGCCCATTCGGTGGGGGTAATCGATGTCGCCCTTGGGATCCTTGGCCGAGTCTTCCCTGACCGAGTTCTTCTTATCTCCTCACCAACTCTGTCAGCGCATTTATTGCTCCAGTGCCCGATGTCCATCGCATCCATGACTTTTTCCCTTTTTCGTCGACTTTCTGCTCCTCTTTTCGCGCCTGATTCGAGAGGCGATCCGTACTCTAGATGCATGTTTGCTCAGTACGCCATGGCTTAGGATCGTTCCACCTGTCCCTGTGGATTATTTACACCTACAGTTGGAATATGCAGTAAATTGATATAATTTAACTTTATGGATGTGTTCTATAATATTTTTTTCCATTGAATGTCTGGAAACCGGGAAGCAGAAATCTAAGTTTTCTCCGTTGAGATTGTGAAAAACCAATATGAGCAGTTGGTTTGATTACCTCTGGAGACTCTAGAAAACGGTGAGTAAGTTATGCTCCTATTTTCGTTAATTTTTTTTGTTTTTTTTTTTTGAGTTAGATGTGTCTGTGTACATTGCCTTTGCATGAAAGAAGAATTTGAAACACGATGTTTGGGAATCACTCGGCATTCAAACTTAGCATGGATAAGCATAATGGAGATTGGAATTTGTATAAAACAACCGGAGATAATGTTAAATTTCTTATGCAGGAACATTTGATTTGAGAACAATAACGTTTACACAAGCATAGAGTAAATTTTCAAAGGACTAGGTTTGTGTGCCCAAAGAACAATAACGTGTAAGAAAACATATTCAAGACCGTCTGTGATAGATATGTCGGTCAGCAATCACGGTAAGGCATAGTGTAAATGTTGACCGTTCAATCAAATAATACAAGCAAATCAACGGTTGCCATTTTCCCTAAGAAAATCTCTATTTTTTATAAGAAAGAAAGTTTTTCGCTATTAACTTTTAGCCTCCGTCTTCTCTGTACTCGTTAGTGAAGTTTTGCTTCTATGAAATCCCTAAAAAATCAGATCTAAAATCTCTGATAATCAAAATCACCACAACCAAATCATCATGAGCTTTTTTATACATCTTTATCAACAACAACAATATACAGCATAATGATATCTCCTCTCAAAAAAGTAAAAATGCTCTGAAGTGAACCAGTCTTACATTTGCAACCGCTTTCCACCTCGTGTCAAACATTTGTAATAAGCATAAGAAGAAGTGTTCAGCTGTGAAAAACGGTGAAGATGGAGGCGAAATTGGAAATGTTAGATGCAAACAAAATTTGAGAAGAAAAAGAAAATTTAGGATGATAAGACTGAACTGTGGGGAAAATCAAGTGACATCGAGGAAGTGTTGCTATGTCAATGTATATTTTTGCCTCGAAGATCATTGGAGTTTTTTATTTTTAATGAGAAATTTGATATCACAAATTCTCCTTTTGATAAAGGAGTTAAATGCTTGTATGTTGAGGAAGTATATGAATTTGGAATAGTTCCTTTTCTTCGGCACTGCATTGTCTGATGAAAATAATTTTATTTCAAATTAGTTTTAATTTTTTTGATTTCCTTTGAGATCTCCTAAAATTACTGTTCATGCCGTTTGTGCACAGTTTTGCCTTCAAAGAGTTTTTTTTTTTTTTTTTTTTTTGAACTTGAAAGGTATTTCCGGATCGAAATTTATGGAAGGTGTGCCATGCAGTAGTCGTCAGAAAGACTCTCTATTAATTTTGGGTTCCTGTAACTGATCGGAAAACAATGATCCATGGTTTATGGAAAACTCAGAGCCATATATAAACCATAGATACAAGCAAGAGATGCAATTATGGTCTTTATCAGTTTGGTTTTATTAGACTTGTTGTGGTAGATTTGTTCGATCTCAAGGGTTTATATGATAAATCTCAAGTGAAAACTTAAAAGGAGAGAGAGAGAGAAGTCGAGATGAGTATATTTGGTGAATATCGTCCACAAGTTGTGTGGAGATTGAAACTTGTATTTATATTGAGTTGAGATTACATTATTCAAAACTAGTAAACAAAAATAAGTTCAGATCCTAGATAGTAGTCGGAGAAGGTTATAGACTAGACTTAGTTTGGTTTTGTTCAGCTGCTTCCGAGCTTTATGCTGATGACTGACTGCAAGATGTAACCAGATTATTACTTGTGCTGACACCCTCCCTCAAGTTGAACCGGAGTTGACGAATGTTCAACTTGTCTCTTATGAACTGGAACCTTGGTGAAGACAATCCTTTTGTAAAGATATCAGCTAGTTGATCCCTACTGCTGATGAATTTGACATGAAGCTGTTTACGAGCCACCCTTTCACGGACAAAGTGGTAATCAATTTCAATGTGCTTGGTACGCGCAAGTAAAATAGGATTGGTAGTACGATATGTTGCACCAAGATTGTCACACCATAGGGAAGGTGTAGGAGTAACAACACCCAATTCAACAAGTAAGGAATGGATCCACATAAGCTCAGAAGTGGCTATAGCAACACCACGATATTCAGCTTTTGTGCTTGATTTTGAAACGGTTCTCTGCTTCCTAGTATTCCAAGAGATGAGATTACCTCCAAAGTATATACAATACCCAGTGGTTGATCTTCGATCATCAAGAGTGCCTACTCAGTCCGCATCATAGTATGCATTAAGTGTATAATCCTTTCCAGGTCTTATAAACAGTCCATAGTCTATTGTTTGCTTCAGATATCTGAGAATTCGTTTCACCAACTCCCAGTGTTCTATATATGGCTCTTGCATATCTTTGGAAAGCCTTGTTGTGACTACGGAGATATCGGGACGTAGTGTTTATGGGTAAAAATCGTTTCTGCTGATTTCGGTAATTTCGGTAGGTGAGTGAGAAAGCTGGTTCAAACCCTAAACAAATGTCTTGCACGTGAGCACTTTATAGATTCGAGAGATCAATCTTGTACAAGTCCGGCCTAAACCAAGAAATGGTAGTTCCGGACTTGCTTCGGTCACAAAGTGGAGGAGAAGGGTTGATTTGGGGAGGGAAGCAAAGAAAGGTGTTGAGGAGAGTAGTATCTCGACTTGTATCGAGAAAGTGAAAGCTTAGGAAGCTTGCAAGAGATGAAAGATTTTTGGGAGAGCTTGCAAAGTTGCCTTTACGAGAGTGTAGTATTTTTCTCTGACCGAGACTTGTTGCGGTGGAAATAGGTAAGACCTATTTATACAAGTCTAGATTGAAAACGTACCCTGGCCTCATGAAGGAAGAGAGTAAAGGGTGAAATAATGGGAGGAGGTGGTAACCGCATGGTGTTAATGGGTGAAAACGTTTTTCACCATTATTTCCTCTTTTATTTGACCGCTTTATTCCTTTTCACGCTTTCTTAATGTGAGCGTAGTGTCTGTTGCATCTTTGTGACCGCCAAACCAAAACCCTAAAAGCATCCCCGGTTTGTGTTGATGTCTCGAGTGTTGGTTGCATCTTGGGTGCAAGTGGTGCTGCTAGGGACGCATGTGGCATGTGCCAATGGCATGTGCGGAATGCCTTCGTTGCGAGTTGCACCTCGAGCGTAAGTGGTAATGCGAGGCTGCTTGTGGCGTGTGTGGCATGTGCCAGCGGTATGTGCGGAATGCCTTGGTGGTAGGTTGCACGGTTTGCAAGTTAGGCTACCAGCGTGTGTGTTTGGCATGTGCCAATGGCATGTGCGGAATGCCTTGGTGGTAGGTTGCACGGTTTGCAAGTTAGGCTACCAGCGTGTGTGTTTGGCATGTGCGGCATGCCTTGGTGGTAGGTTGCAGCCGGTTTGCAAGTTAGGCTACGGTTTTGGAAATAGGAGCATGTTGGCATGTGCCAATGGCACGTACGGCCATGTTGACCTAGTTGCAAGTCTTGCGAGCCTAGGGCGCTATATTTGGCGTGGGCCAATGGCATAGCGGCTTGGAAACATGGCTTGCGATACGTGTTGGCATGTGCCAATGGCACGTCGGCCATGTTGACCTAGTTGCAAGTCTTGCAAGCCTAGGGCGCTATATTTGGCGTGGGCCAAAGGCATAGCGGCTTGGAAATATGGCGTGTTGGCATGTGCCAATGGCACGTGCGGCCATGTTGACCTAGTTGCAAGTCTTGCAAGCCTGGCGCTATATTTTGGCGTGGGCCAAAGGCATAGCGGCTTGGAAATATGGCTTGCGATACGTGTTGGCATGTGCCAATGGCACGTGCGGCCATGTTGACCTAGTTGCAAGTCTTGCAAGCCTAGGGCGCTATATTTGGCGTAGGCCAAAGGCATAGCGTCTTGGAAATATGGCTTGCGACACGTGTTGGCATGTGCCAATGGCACGTCGGCCATGTTGACCTAGTTGCAAGTCTTGCAAGCCTAGGGCGCTATATTTGGCGTGGGCCAAAGGCATAGCGGCTTGGAAATATGGCTTGCGATACGTGTTGGCATGTGCCAATGGCACGTCGGCCATGTTGACCTAGTTGCAAGTCTTGCAAGCCTAGGGCGCTATATTTGGCGTGGGCCAAAGGCATAGCGGCTTGGAAATATGGCTTGCGATACGTGTTGGCATGTGCCAATGGCACGTACGGCCATGTTGACCTAGTTGCAAGTCTTGCAAGCCTAGGGCGCTATATTTGGCGTGGGCCAAAGGCATAGCGGCTTGGAAATATGGCTTGCGACACGTGTTGGCATGTGCCAATGGCACGTGCGGCCATGTTGACCTAGTTGCAAGTCTTGCAAGCCTAGGGCGCTATATTTGGCGTGGGCCAAAGGCATAGCGGCTTGGAAATATGGCTTGCGATACGTGTTGGCATGTGCCAATGGCACGTGCGGCCATGTTGACCCTAGTTTGCAAGTCTTGCAAGCCTAGGGCGCTATATTTGGCGTGGGCCAAAGGCATAGCGGCTTGGAAATTTGGCATTGTTGCCATGGTGCGCGGGTGCGGCTTGGTTTGGCATTGTTGCCATGGTGCGCGATGTGCGGCTTGGTTTGGCATTGTTGCCATGGTGCATTATTTGAGTATGCGGCTTGGTTTAGCATTGTTGCCATGGTGCGCGGTATGCGGCTTGGTTTGGCATTCGTTGCCATGGTGCGTGATATGCGGCTTGGTTTTGGCATTGTTGCCATGGTGCGCGAGTGCGGCTTGGTTTGGCATTGTTGCCATGGTGCGCATTGTTGCCATGGGTGCGGCTTGGTTTGGCATTGTTGCCATGGTGCGCTGTGATATGCGGCTTGGTTTGGCATTGTTGCCATGGTGCGCGATATGCGGCTTGGTTTGGCATTGTTGCCATGGTGCGCGATATGCGGCTTGGTTTTGGAATTAGGGTTACGTGTTGAAAAACCCTAATCGGTATTTTGAAAAAATACCCCTATTAATTATTTACACACGAGTTAAATGCTCTTAGTTAATGTGTTGCGGGTAACACTAGGTCATGGGGTTTTCTGATTTTACCCCTTGTTTAAAAACCACCATCAACATTAAGTCCCTGCTTAGCTCGGAGCAGGGGGCTTTGTTGCGAGTAAGCATAAGATGGTGACAAACTATTAATGCAAAACGTAAAGAAAATTGAAGGAGGCTTATCGACCTTTTATAAATAGGATTTGGAATCCTTGCCTTTGGTAGTTTTGCACAAATCGGGAGAGGTGGCACAATTGGTGGGCCGGTGCGGCAGGCGACGTTGGGAAGTTGGCGTGAGTTGGGAAGCCAGGTGTGCTAGCTGGTGGGGCCGGCGCAAAGTGTAGAAGCCGTGCGTGCTTGCGAGTGTCGGCGCAATTGGTGGGGCGGTGCAGCTTGGGCGACGTTGGGAGGTTGGCGCGATTGGGAAGGCGAGTGTGCTAGGCTGGTGGGACCGGCGCAAAGTGTAGAAGCCGTGCGTGCTTGCGAGGTCGGCGCAATTGGTGGGGCGGTGCGGCTTGGAGCAACCATGCTTGCGGGCGTGACTTGGGCGACATTGGGCGGTCGCACCCTTTGTGGGCCGTTTCTTACACGCGTGATTTTGGTAAAGGAAATCCTTCCCTATTTCAAAGTCTTTACGCCTATATATATATATAAAGCCCCTTTCTCCCCATCTGCGCTTTATTCTTTCCTCTTTTCACACTAGCGGCAAAGAAAACTAGGCTTCGGTATGTCTTGAGTACTTTTCTCTTTTTTTTTTTTTCTTTTCACGTAGGTGTAAACCTTAAGAGTAGGCGCTTCCACAATCCTTGCGTATGATTTCTTGGCGTGCCTCTTGTAGAAAATATTGTATGTATGCAACCAAGGAAATCTTTGCATATATTGTTTGAACCAGTAGGAAATATTGCATATATGAATTTTCGGTCTGAAAGAAATATTTGAACCATGAAGAAAATCTTTGCGTGTGTATTTTGAACCCGTAGAGGATGCTCCGTATATAATTTTGAACCGAAGAACGATCTTGTAGGCGTATTTGAGCCGTACGAAACTCTTGCATGTGTATTTCGAACCCGTAGAGAACTACTGTATGAATCCAGAAGAAGAATATTGTGTATACGCTTCATATGACTTGAACCGCGGGAAATATTGTATATATGATTTTTGCTTCTTGAAAGAAGTACCACGTATGTGATTTTTGAACCAATAGAAAAATGCTCCATATATATTTTTGAACCCGAAGAAAGGATCATTGTAGACACACTTGTACCGTATAGAATGAAGTCTTGAAGAAAATATTGCGTATATAGTCTCGAACCCGAACAAAATCATGTATATAGTCTTGAAAATAAAATACTGTGTATATAGTCTTGAACCGAATAAAATACGTCCTCCTTCGTCCTTTCTTTTTTTTTTTTTTTTTTTGGGTACGATTATGTGTCGGGAGATAACTTCGCCTTTCTCCGTTTGTTTTGTGCGAGATATCTTATTACCAAATTGTTATGAAGGAATTCGATAAGATGTTACAGAACCAAATTTCACTTCGTCGAAGGATGCTCATAATTCCAAGCGAACCAAGATGATGAATTCTTCAGTAGAGCCCTCGCCCCTGCTCGGAAGAATCAACCAGGTTTCGTGCCAATTTTGCTAACCGGTGGTGAGGATGAAAGGAAGACATGTTCGGTTCGCCCAGAGAGCACCATTCGGTTCTGTCTTCATAAAAGGGTATATTCCTCTTCCAACATTGACTTGAGGATGTGTCAAAGCCCATTGCGTTCTTTTGATAGATGGGTTGAGTTCATGGTGAGCAAGGAGCATATAAATACCAACTTGACTCGGCGCAGGTCATTGATCTTTGTCAAGACTTGATAAATCTCCAGTTAGGAAGGACATCCGAGGCTTGGTTGCTTTCATCTCCGGATGGTGTTCGGACACCCATACAATCATATGTAGATGGGGCGAGATAACTTTCTCCTTGGAGAGTGTGGCTCTCTTTTTGAATCTTGAGTGGCAGGAATCTTAAAATCAATTATCGAAAGTGAGGTGAAGATGCGGGATGACCTGGCCGCTAAGTTGGGGGATTTTGCTCGGAAAGACTCCATTGCGAAGTCGAAGGATTCTGCCGGAAAGAGGATGAAAGGTGCCCTTACGGTTGGTGGATATCTCAATGGTTTCGGACGAGTTGGAGCACGAGAGAAAAGCGGTGATCTTCATGTCGCATGACATTTTTGGCTCTCTGGTTGTCCGAGAGACATTTTTGATGAATGAGTTACGGCAAGAAAGGAATAAGGCAGGAGTTGTTAGCGATTTCTTTGTGAAGTTGGCAAAGGGTGAAGTTCTTCCCATTGGCAAAGTTGTTCCTTGGTTCCCTGTATGTGCATCGGATCACCTAGTTGCGAACATGCAAGTTTCGAATGGTTTCATGAAAGTGGATTCATATGTGCACGTTGCTTTTCGCAAGTCGGCTATGGGAGCACTTGAGAAGTATGCTCGAAGCCAGCTGCCTTCGCTTCCGTGAGTTGGGGGGCTCTCGAATTCTTCGATGGGTGAACAGGCGTCAAGAGTTGGCGTGAGCTTGGTTAGTTTTCTTGATAAGTTGCATGAAATCAATTTTCGTCCATGGGGGACGGCCCATAGGTCAGTGACTCAAATTGACACCTTTGCTTCTGCTCCGCTCACGTCTTTGTCTTCTGATGACGATTTGAGCGTTGGTGAAAACTCTGTTCATTCAAATTGCTTGCCGGTTATATCCGTCTTTCTTCGTGGGGTCTTTCAGGATAGCTGCTTACAATATTGGCCGTCTTGCTCGTCACATGGGTTTCGATCAAGGGGTGCCTCTTGTTTATCGGTCGGTGATCCCTAAGGATTCATTGCGTGTCGCCCTTGGCCTTGATGCCCTTAAGCGGGTATCAGTCTTCCCTTCTTTCAAATGGGAAGAGTAACCCGACGACCTTGGCTATAATGAGTTTTGGTGCGACGAGTTTATTATGATCCGAGATTTTGTGAATAACGTGGTGGAAGCGTTCGTTGCAAACCTTCCCAGTGACAGTTTTGAAGAAGTATCCAATGTTGAGAGATCCCAAGCGAAAGTTGCCTAGCAATTCGGAAAGCCCCGGGCCAAGAGCGGAGAACGAAGAATCGTCTTTGGCGGGTTCGGACGGTTTCACAAGATCCTCCCACGGCTCTTGTGTCTTTCGATTCTTCCAATAACCGGTATGTGTCGCCTCTTCATTGGTTTGTCTCAAAACACGTGAATTTGGTGAGAACATGTGTCTTGTTTCCTTGGGGCTTTGGTAGTGTTAATGCTTTGTTGCCCTTGCACGTTGCGGGGACGGCAATTTCTTGAGGAATTCGGCGGCATTGAGCCTACTCATAGCGGTGATGAGTCGGAGAAAGAAGAAAGTTCAACAAGTGAGAGTGATTCCTCTGGCAGCCTTTGGTTCTTCTTTGGGAAGTGGTTCGGTGAGTTTCGCGCTTCTTTTCTTTCTTCTTCTTGTTTCTTCTTTTGAAAAAAAAAAATGTCTAACTCAAGTTTCGGGAGGAATCCGGTTCGGAGGACGATTAAGGGTGGAGTCACACGAAAACTTGCCTTTGGTGACCCGCTTGGTGACTTGGAGATGGGAGTTAGCCAATTGCCGGGCACGGACGTGGTTCAAGCGGTGGATGATTCTCGATGGTTGTTGCCGTAGACATGGAAGAAGACCCTTTGCGAGTCGTGAGGCCACTTGCGGGCGCCATTTTGATCCCCGTATTTGGTTCCTTATCCGAGGTCATGTCTTTGGTTGGCGGCTTTAGCGTCCGGCTAAGCATGAGGCGTTTACACCAGAATGCAGGAGAAGCACGGACATATGGCTACAACCAAGAAAGTCACTAGTCGATTTGCATTTGGTTAAGCGTGTGGAAGAGGCTTTATCTTCCATCGAGGATATGCGTGAGGTATTTGGTCTGCCGTTTTTGAAGACGTTATTGCTTATTTGGGAGCACCATCGCGACGTGTGCGTAGAAAAGGAGTTCAACACTTCGTGGTTTGTCGAAGGCCTTCTTTGAGATCCAAAAGTTGAAAGATACGACAATCGAAAGCCTTTCGTTGAGGAGATTGCCGACGGGAGATGGAACTCGAAAAGCTTTCCAAGATGTTGACTATGAAGAAAGCGGCTCTTGAAGATGCAAAGTTGACTTTCCAAGAAGAGCAGACTTCTGTTGGATGATTTTCCTTGAACGTTTCTCTGTTAAACTTTCATTTAGGTTCTTTTTTTTTTTTTTGAAAGACATATTGGATGTCTGGTTCAAAACTTGACCTTTGATAGGCAGCTGGTAGCTTTTTAGGGTATTGGATTATTTAAGGATGAATGGTTTTGATAATATGACTCGATTATGTTTTGGGAAAGGAATATTGCTTTTATGAAAGTGTGTGCTAGCAATAGGCACAAGACTTCGGTAGTATAGCGGTTTTACTAAGAACCTAAAAATAGATTGTATATCTTGCCCGATCTGAATTTACTCACTTCATAGGTTTTGCGAACACGCTCCTCTCCATGTAAAAGGCGGTTTTTTGGCGGTTTCTTGGTAACATCCCTTGACAAGTCCCCAATTCTTCAGTAGCATCTTGGCGAGTCCCGGTTTCCTCATGTAGTTTTTAAAGTAATAGCATCTTCCCGGTGGTTGAGTCGGATTTTTCTTGTGTAGTTTTACGACTAGTGGCAGGGTTGTCATGGTAGTTGAGTCGGATTGAGTCGCCTTCCCTATCATCTTGACATCTGGGTGAAGAACGAGATCGACATCGATATTGTGGCCGATAGATCAATCCTCCTTTGTGGTCGCCAATTGTTTATGGGTAAAAATCGTTTCTAGCGATTTGGTAATTTCGGTAGGTGTGAGAAAGCTGGTTCAAACCCTAAACAAATGTCTTTGCACGTGAGCACTTTATAGATTCGAGAGATCAATCTGTACAAGTCCGGCCTAAACCAAGAAATGGCCGTTCGGACTTGCTTCGGTCACAAAGTGGAGGAGAAGGGTTGATTTGGGGAGGAAGCAAAGAAAGGTGTTGAGGAGAGTAGTATCTCGACTTGTATCGAAAGTGAAAGCTTAGGAAGCTTGCAAGAGATGAAAGCTTTTTGGGAGAGCTTGCAAAGTTGCCTTTACGAGAGTGTAGTATTTTCTCTGACCGAGACTTGTTGTATGCGGTGGAAATAGGTAAGACCTATTTATTCAAGTCGAGATTGAAACGTACCCTGGCCTCATGAAGGAAGAGAGTAAAGGGTGAAATAATGGGAGGAGGTGGTAACCGCATGGTGTTAATGGGTGAAAACGTTTTCACCATTATTTCCTCTTTTATTTGACCGCTTTATTCCTTTTCACGCTTTCTTAATGTGAGCGTAGTGCTTTGCATCTTGTGACCGCCAAACCAAAACCTAAAAGAGTTTGTGTTGATGTCTCGAGTGTTGGTTGCATCTTGGGTGCAAGTGGTCTTTGCTAGGGACGCATGTGGCATGTGCCAATGGCATGTGCGGAATGCCTTCGTTGCGAGTTGCACCTCGGCGTAAGTGGTAATGCCGGAGCTTGGTGGTAGGTTGCTAGTGGCGTGTGTGGCATGTGCCAGCGGCATGTGCGGAATGCCTTGGTGGTAGGTTGCATGGTTTGCAAGTTAGGCTACCGGCGTGTGTGTTTGGCATGTGCCAATGGCATGTGCGGAATGCCTTGGTGGTAGGTTGCACGGTTTGCAAGTTAGGCTACCAGCGTGTGTGTTTGGCATGTGCCAATGGCATGTGCGGAATGCCTTGGTGGTAGGTTGCACGGTTTGCAAGTTAGGCTACCAGCGAGCATGTTGGCATGTGCCAATGGCACGTACGGCCATGTTGACCTAGTTGCAAGTCTTGCGAGCCTAGGGCGCTATATTTGGCGTGGGCCAATGGCATAGCGGCTTGGAAACATGGCTTGCGATACGTGTTGGCATGTGCCAATGGCACGTACGGCCATGTTGACCTAGTTGCAAGTCTTGCAAGCCTAGGGGCGCTATATTTGGCGTGGGCCAAAGGCATAGCGGCTTGGAAATATGGCTTGCGATACGTGTTGGCATGTGCCAATGGCACGTACGGCCATGTTGACCTAGTTGCAAGTCTTGCAAGCCTAGGGCGCTATATTTGGCGTGGGCCAAAGGCATAGCGGCTTGGAAATATGGCTTGCGATACGTGTTGGCATGTGCCAATGGCACGTCGGCCATGTTGACCTAGTTGCAAGTCTTGCAAGCCTAGGGCGCTATATTTGGCGTGGGCCAAAGGCATAGCGGCTTGGAAATATGGCTTGGCATGTGCCAATGGCACGTACGGCCATGTTGACCTAGTTGCAAGTCTTGCAAGCCTAGGGCTCTATATTTGGCGTGGGCCAAAGGCATAGCGGCTTGGAAATATGGCTTGCGATACGTGTTGGCATGTGCCAATGGCACGTGCGGCCATGTTGACCTTGTTGCAAGTCTTTCAAGCCTAGGGCGCTATATTTGGCGTGGGCCAAAGGCATAGCGGCTTGGAAATATGGTTTGCGATACGTGTTGGCATGTGCCAATGGCACGTTCGTCCATGTTGACCTAGTTGCAAGTCTTGCAAACCTAGGGCGCTATATTTGGCGTGGGCCAAAGGCATAGCGGCTTGGAAATATGGCTTGCGATACGTGTTGGCATGTGCCAATGGCACGTCTGGCCATGTTGACCTAGTTGCAACTCTTGCAAGCCTAGGGCGCTATATTTAGCGTGGGCCAAAGGCATAGCGGCTTAGAAATATGGCTTGCGATACGTGTTGGCATGTGCCAATGGCACGTACGGCCATGTTGACCTAGTTGGCAGTCTTGCAAGCCTAGGGCGCTATATTTGGTATGGGCCAAAGGCATGCGGCTTGGAAATTTGGCATTGTTGCCATGGTGCGCGGGTGCGGCTTGGTTTGGCATTGTTGCCATGGTGCGCGAGTGCGGCTTGGTTTGGCATTGTTGCCATGGTGCGCGAGGGTGCGGCTTGGTTTGGCATTGTTGCCATGGGGCGCGCGGGTGCGGCTTGGTTTGGCATTGTTGCCATGGTGCGCGATATGCGGCTTGGTTTAGCATTGTTGCCATGGTGCGTGATATGCGGCTTAGTTTAGCATTGTTGCCATGGTGCGTAGCATTATTGCCATGCGGCTTGATTTGGCATTGTTGCCATGGTGCGCGGTAGTGCGGCTTGGTTTAGCATTGTTGCCATGGTGCGCGGGGGTGCGGCTTGGTTTGGCATTGTTGCCATGGTGCGCGATATGCGGCTTGGTTTGGCATTGTTGCCATGGTGCGCGAGTATGCGGCTTGGTTTTGGAATTAGGGTTACGTGTTGAAAAACCCTAATCTGGTATTTTGAAAAAATACCCCTATTATTTACACACTGAGTTAAATGCTCTTAGTTAATGTGTTGCGGGTAACACTAGGTCATGGGGATTCTGATTTTACCCCTTGTTTAAAGACCACCATCAACAGATGAAACACTAATGGAGACGGTAAACCTAGCTTGAGGAGATGGTTGCTGAGGCGAGAGAACCACGCACGTGGTGCCTGTTTAAGACCATATAAGGACTTATGCAACTTACACGAGACTTATGCAAAGCCCATATAAGGAATTGGGTAATTTTGATGGCATGTTCTTCTTCTTCAGATGTTACTGCTAAGTTGTGGTGGAGATAATATGAGTTTCGGTGGTAGTGGAGATAGTATGAGTTCCGGTGGTGGTGGAGATAGTATGCTGAAAAACACTCCTATGCTTAACCAGAACTTCTTCGGTGGTGTCTTGTTACCCAATTTTTACATTATCTTCTTTTTCACCCCATGTTAGTTATACGAAATTTTACCTTAGAAAATCACCCCATTTTTTACATTATCTTCTTTGTGTAAATCTCATCAAATTATGCATGCCATTTCTATGATGGAGGAAATGCCAAAGTATGGTCCCAAAACTTTCACAGCCCTCCTACAAGGTTTAGTGAAGACCGAAATACGGGAAGGGGCTCTGAAAATAAAGATCAAATGACTGCTCGTGTACAGGACGAGGTGGAGGAAGTTCTGATTCTTGCCAACGGCCATAGAATTTTAAGGATGGACATAACAACCATTCTTTAGAAATTCTGGGTTTAATGCTTCAGGAGGGAATTTACGCAGATCCCTGGCTTAGTAAGTATGATAATATTGAAGACATTGTGCAGGTACTAAACTTGATGGTGTTTGTTTCCTAAATACTGTTGCACATAACAGTCGATCTCTCTCTCGCCAGCAAAGTTTTTCCCAAATATCTTTAACCTTAATCTCTTCTTAATTTATCAGAACCCTACAGTTCTTTGCATTTCTTTGAGTGCTTGCTAAAAAACAATTCAACAAAGCAAATTTCATAGAAACCAATCAACACAACCATTTTATTGTTTAAGATACTTGATCTCTTTCACTTAGCTGTAATTCTTCAAAAGTCGGAGACTTGAGTTTTTTGCAATCTTACAAATTAGATTATCATGATCTTTAGAATAATACCATCATTGCAAGATACACAACTACACTTATAATTATCTAAAATTCAATCAGTTTAGAACCCAATTAACTAAATGGTTAAATGGCTAACCATTGACCTGACCATCATGATTTGAGTACCCAAACACTACTATTTTTTCCAGTTGATAAACATTCCGACATTGGCTAATAACTCGGATAGCTGAAATGAAAACCCTAAAACTTGAGCACTGAATTACATTATCAGCGCAATTGCAATGACAATGACAAGTAACGAGAATGCACCAGTACCCTTACGCCGGTTCACCATGATGCTTCCTGCAGTATTTGTAGTAGTGGTGCTGCTGGTACTGCTGGTACTACTGGTACAATTTGTCCAGCTAATGGTATGGTTGGTTATCGTAGTCCAACCGTTGTTGTTGTTGGTAATGGTACTGTTGCTCTTGCTAGAGGTAGTACACTCGGCTGGTTCACAGAAAATCAAAGGATTTGTTCCTTTTATATACGCCATTAAAAAACATCAAATAAGACAGATGTAGATTAGCATACCTGAGATCGTTATGAAAAAACAAGCAAAGATGATCAGGTGTAATAAAAGAAATCCTGCAGCTGCCATTTTCTGCATCTCTCTTCTTCTTCTTTTAATCGTTTCAATCTTCAAAGTTTATGAATTAGCTAGGAAAAAGTAGAAATTCACACATGAGTCAAGCATTACATTTATTTAGACATTTTTATAGATCAATAAATCCACATGTATTTAGACATTTTATCTGTAATTAATCAATAAAACAGCTGATTAGGAGACACAAACTTAGAATCACATAAACGTACTTTGAATCTCCAACACCACCATTTCACATGTTCAAAATATACCGATATATCTCTAAATTTGACTCTAAATTTGAAAGCACAGATGTAGAATTAACAAAAGGAAAAAAGACAGTTAGCACTTTTAGTAATTAGTTTATTATCATTAATCGAATTCCAACCAGCAACTTAATCTTTCCTATCTTTCCTTCTACCTAAATTTCAAAGAAGCCATATCAATATAAAGAAAAAACCTTTACAAACACATGTAATTAGCACCGTGAAATCCCATTACGTGTTAATACCAAAATTGCCATCAAATTTCCCAAAAGGGCTTCACTTCAACCATGATATTCAGCAAGAAACTTCCGGTCCATGTATCATTTCATAAAAGGGGGTCTAATTGAGTGCGGGCTGGAGTAGATATGGTGGCAGACTTTGCAAGAGAAATGTTCATCTGAGGGATTATCAACTTCTCTCATTCTATCAATCTCTCCTTGTTTAGTTTTCATATTCTATCACTGCCTACTTTCCAACACCTGACAGACTCCAATACTCTGATTTGGGAATACTGTGGAGGCTGCTTATGAAGTGAAGCATAACTCTGTGTATATTGTAATGAAGTTCATGCATCACGTTATCACTAACGCACAACCCAACTTATGGTCATTTTAGAGGGATCCAAAAACAATTTTCTGCATGTCTCTCTCTAAATTGTATGCAATCAATGTAAATGAAACTGAATTCTAAAAGCATCAACATTTTGATTCCTACCATCGCTTCTATTTTCTCTTTAATAATCCAGAGTCTTTAAGAAGATGAAATTTGCTGGTCTAAAAACATGAGTCAAGCAAGGAATGCCCACTTACATAATATCTCAGTAAATTAACACATGTAGTTAGACATTTTATATGTTTGATAATTAATCATCCCCTTAAGGAAATTAATATGCAAACTTAAAGATTAAAAAATAAAAAACAGCTGATTAGGAGATACAAATACACAATTGATTGCATAATTTGAATCTCAGCAAATATGGAATATACAAGCAATTTCTTTCCCCTTTAACTGAGTAGAAGAAAATGTGAAACATACCAGAGAAGCTACCGGATCTGGTGGAATACAGATCTAACCCAGCAAAGATAGCAGATTTGAAATCCAAGTATATGTAAACTTCAAAACTACTTAGATGTGCAAAACGCTCTCACCATAAAATGGAAAATGTTGAAACGGCGGAGTTGAGCTCAGAATAAAGCAATCTTTAGATCGTTATCTATTTATACAAGTAGAGAACGTAGCGAACCCTAATTTGTCTCCTAAATGGGCCTGAGACCTAACTATCCAGTCCTGACATACCCAAACGAATGTCAGACCCATTAACAGCGCTAGACATTTGTTAGTCGCTCTTTGATCATAACTTTTACTGAATCGAACTTCAAAAGCAAAGCAACAGCCTATCGGAATTGTTATTTGTAAAAATGGGAGGAAAAAATGGAAAATTTAAATATAGATGGAATTGGAAACCGAAACCGGCCTGAAATTTATTTGGTACTAAGAGATCACAAATGGTTATAAAAGTGAACGGACAAAATGAACTCGCGAAATAGTAACCTCCAATACTCTTTATCCTATAATTTTTTTTAATGGCTAGAATATCCTCAACTAATTAGTGTTAAAGATTGGATTAATAAAACAAAATTAGACTAATGATTTGATCTGTATTTAGCTATTGTAAATCAAAAATCAAAGGAAAAACATATAATCATGATCATACACACCAAAAACCAAAAATTTGATAATATAGTTTTTTGTTGATGTTTTTCCTAGCGAGATTGGGGTATACCCAGATTAATCGGGGTATACCCAATAAGGCAAAATAGGGTCATTTTGAAGTAAAAGAGGTCACACCTTAACCATATATTTTCTAAATGGCTAATATACCCTTGTTTAATTAACACTAAAAATCTGATTAGGTTAATTAATTGAGTTTAGATTAAAACTTTTCAAATTATGAATTGGGTAATGAAATTTTTGATTGAACTTTGGGAAGTTTTTTGATGAAAAAATTTTTTTTTGAAATAATCTTTTGGAACGGAAATGAAAGCACACTACCCAAACACTTCTAAAGAGGGGATTGCAAAGTTGTTGTATGAAATAATACTCAAAATTGGATCAAAAATCAACACTTTCAGTTATGAAAGTATGAAAAGTCGGCAAAGTCGACGAATGAAGATCATGCCGACTTTATTTTTTTAACACACAGGAGACAACAGGAAAAATTTATTAGTCGGCAAGGTCATCAAAAAAAAAACCCTACCGGCTGTTGAGAAAAATGTATTAGTCGGCAAGGTCTTCAAAATATACCCTGCCGGCTGTTTAAAAAATTTGTTAATCGGCAAGATCTTCAAAAATACCCTTCCACATTGAAAGAATTTGGTCGCCATATACCAATTATGAAAAGTCGGCAAGAGATATGCATGTTACTGACCTTTAGGACCAAAAACTCAGAAATCACAATTTTCGATTTTTAACCTAATATAACAATCAAATCATACAACACAATGATGGGTTTGAGTTTAAACATCACTTATAGTCTTCTTTTCGCCGGTAGAGTCAACATTGTTTTTGGAAAATCAAAGTTGAAGATTTTTATATGGCTTTGGTCGATGGAAGATGCAGATGAAGAAGAAGAAGAGAAGATTAAGAGTTGTTTAGTTTTTTAATTTTAGGGTCAATGAAATTAAGAAATGGGTTTACTTTTAAGATTTAATTAGTTCAAGGGTATTAAAGTAAAATCACCCTTTAATGAAAATGCCGACTAGGTCCCTTAAAATTGGGTATACCCCAATTAATCTGGGTATACCCCAATCTCGCCAGGATGTTTTTTATTTTTCTGAGGTACATCTCGTTAATCTAGACCGCTTATGTCAACTTTGAAGCATTTTTAACTTCCTTTCGCTGTTCACATCAATTTTGTGTTCCAGTCAAATTGTACACACGCATATCCTTGAGAATTTATTTGTAAAACTAGCCCGGACTGCAGCCAGTTCCGCAATTTAGCCTTAATTTGACCCGCAACTAAACAAAAAATTACAACCCTTCAATATAGAAAATTTAAAGCATCTCCAACCGTTAGATATTCATCTAGGTCTCTTTTATATACCCTAGAAACAAACCCCTAAACCCTAAATTTCCAGCCGTCTAAGAAGTAAAACTTTCTCTTTCTTCATTTCTTTTAGATCTCAAAATTTTCCGTCTAAAATTTCTTCATGTATCATGGATGATTCTTCAAGAGTATGTATATCTATTACTGGTCTCCTGATTCCTCTCAGCCTTTTAGTTCTCATTAGTTGTCTATTGTTTTGATTTAGGCTAATAATTTTTATTTTAATTTTTTTGCACGGGTTTTTTTTATAACGGTTTAAACATCTTCAACAAAAACGATATGCAGCATAATGATTTATCCTCTCAACAAAGTAAATTTCGTCGATCCATTCTTCGGATGGCCCATCTCTTTGTGCCTTATTAAAAATTAGTGAAGGTGCAGAAATAGTGGAGACGTTAGATGCGTTGTGAAGTCAAATCAAGTGACATCTGAAGAAGTGTTTGTATTTTCAGCTGTTGCAATGTCTGTGTATAGTTTTGCACTGAAGATCTGTGTGTTTTTGTTTGTGAGAAATGAATAATTAAGAGTTAAATGTTTATTTGTTAAGCATTGAAACATGATTTCAAGTGTTAAGTTGTACTGTCTATATAATCTTAATTGAAGTTATCATGTAAATATAGCCACACAAATTACCCACATTCGCACACGATCACTACAAGAAAAACTGGATTAAGCAACCGGGCATTTTTAGTTGCAAAAGCCCATTTCGAGTCGCTCAAACCATTATAGCTACTAAAAGTGGCACTCGCTCACGAGTTGCAAGAAGTGGGATCTCTATAAACCTAGAGCAGCTAGGCACTCGCTCTAAATATATTGCAACTACCATCAGCGATTAACTTATATCATTGCTTTAAATTTATTCCAATTATCCTAAAGTGAGTCGCTCTAAATATGCTTCAACTACCATCAGCAGCTAGATAATATCATTGCTTTATACTTATTCCGATTATTCACAAGTGAGTCACTCAAAATATGCTACAACTATCATCTCCGGCTAAGCAATATCATTGCTATACATTTTTTCCAACCTTCCTAGCGAGTAAAATGTAAGTTGACATACGCCTTGAGCGGCTTAACTGACCAATAATATCGGTGGCTCAAGGGTTTTTGAAGTGCCAGATTTTAGTCGGTGCAAACTTTGAACTTGTCTGAATTTAATTGCACAACAGGAATGTCCCGGTTCGTTAAAAGGCTTCCGGCCAATTTTGACTCAAATTAAATGAAATCAAAACTAATATAAACCAAATTAAATGCAAAATTAATTTAATTTATTATCACTAAATTCAATTTACAAAATCATTTATTATTCACAAAAAATTACAATCTCAAAGTTTTACAAAAATTAAACAAAAACAATCTCATATCTTTGAAAAAATACTTTAGAATCTCATCATGGTATGGAACACCGTTAATACAACTACATCGACTTTGATGCCCATCAAAGTTCTTTTAATCTCACTGGAAAAGCTTAAAACCACTGAAATATCATTCGATCTGTGCTCTGATTTTGAGATCAATAGAGTACCCATTCCGGATCTAATTTCTTCCTCCAAATAAAAATGATAAACTTTGTTCCTGCATATATATATACAAACAAGCAAATCAAAAGAAGAACCAAATATAATAACGTAATCAATCTTGAACAAAAATAAGATCAAGAATTAAATCAAGAAACCAATGAATAAAACTTGATATTTTGTACCTTCTTCAACTTTGAGAGATCAATAGAGTTCTTTGATTCATACTGCTCTGTTTTTTTAGCTCTGATTTTGAAATTATTAGTAGAGTACTCATTCCAAAACAAACAAACGAACTTGGATTCTGCATACACAAACAAATTCAAAGAAGATCAGATCTCCTTAGAATAAGAAACATGAAGCGTGATCTAAATTGGACATACAACAAGAACTGAATCAAAAAATCAAATACTAACCTGTAATTTTGGTATACTTTGTATCTAGTAACGAATGATTCGAAGAGAGGATAGGAGAGATGCCCTTTCTGAGCGATAGAGTGAGGGTGAGGGAGAGAGCACTAGAAAGCGGCTGATAAGCGATAAGATGAAGGAAACGATTAGGGTTTCTAAAAGTTTTACAGACCGTAGGATTAAATGCAAACTGAACTGACGGATACGGATTAACTTCTAGATTGTTCATTTTTCATTTGACCCAGTATTGTACCACGACCACGAGAATATGGTCCATTGGTCCACGCTTGGGAAAATTTGTGCCCCGTTCAGAACATGGCCCTTTTTCTTTTCTTTTTTTTTTTAGACTACACGTAACTAACATGTAAATACAATACGAATTTTGATGCTAAAATAACCACAAATGATCAACTAAAAAGGTAAAATGATCCACAGACATTATCAATGTTTTGGTAGCACTAAAATGTACAAGTCTTTCCTTAAAAGTAATAAAATACACATAAGCAATTGGTATCTAACACGTTAAAATACCTGGCTTTATTGGGGTATACCCAATGAGACAAAATAAGGTCATTTTGAAGTAAAGCCAAGCCACCCCTTAACCTTGTATTTTCAAAATGGCTAAAATGCCCTTTTATAATTAACACTAAAAAACTGATTAGGCTAATTAATTGAGTTTAGATAAAAATTTTGAAAATGAAAATTCAGTAGAATAAACCTTTAATCCGTCTTGTGAGTTCGATTAAGATCAAAAAATTTGGTTTTCAAAAATGCCAAAGGTCGGCAAGGTAGAGGTTTGAAGAAGGTGTCGGCTATATATGGCAGTAGGCATGGTCTTTGTTTGAATAAAATGTGAGACCAATTTTAGCCGGGCAAGGTATTTAAATGAAGAACATGCCGACTTTATTTATTTTTTTTTGACACGGGGAGATGGCTATTGAAAAATATTAGTCGGCTTAAGGTCTCTGAAAAAAAACCCACGAAAGAACAGAAAAATACCCGACGGTTGGAAAACCACGCCGGCGGTATAATTGACAAAGGTATTTAAATGAAGAATATGCCGACTTTATTTTTTTGACACACGGAGAGGGCTATTGAAAAATATTAGTCGGCAAGGTCTAAAAAAAACCCCAGCTTAGAATTTGTTGAAAAATACCCTTGGTATAAGGCAAGCAAGGTCTTTAAAAAATACCACTGTCAGCTGTGTATTAGCCGGCATGGTCTTCATAAAATACCCTTGACTGTTTAATTACAGTCGCCATGGCTATTATGAAAAGTCGGCAAGATATGCATGAATACAGCCGGCAAGGTCTTCAAAAAATACCCTGCCGGCAGTTGAAAATTTTTACAGTCGCCATGACTATTATGAAAAGTCGGCAAGATATGCATGTCACGACCTTGCCTGGTCAAGACAGAAATCATAAATTTTGATTTCTAACTTAATATAAGGTATCCCGAGATTGGGTATTATTTTGTACCCCAATCTCAAATCGAGTATGTACATACTCGATTTGTACATACTCGATTTGAGATTGGGTACAAAATAATACCCAATTTCAAAACCCGTATGATTCATTTTTTTTTTTTTTTTTTATCTCATCATGTATGATTAGAGTGAATAGAGTTTTTGGGAAAAAAATTTGAAATTTTTTAGGAAGGAAGTTAATGCAAGGTTTGGGGGGACAATTTGGTCTTTCAATATCATTTAGACACCCCTTAGCACACTAGGTTGGATGGCTTTAAATTTGGTATACCCCAATTAGTTTGGGTATACCCCAATCAAGCTAGGTTAAAATAGTTGGACAATTATAAGTTTTTCAAATAAGACTAGATGCTCCTAAAGAGGTAATCAGCACAATTGATCGAAATCGCGATCAAATCTTGTCGCCAAGGATCCACATGTAGATCTTCGTCAAGTCGATGCAAATCGCCCTCAACTATGTGTTTGAAACGATCAATCGCAGTATATTTTATTCACCATCTCCAATCTAGGGTTTTTGTAAATGGTGATTAGATTATCTTTCCTTACATAATTCATACCTTCATGCCAAATTAATTTTAAATTACATGAAATTCCATGTTTCATCAAAACATCCAATTTCACTTTTCAAAATCAATCCAATTAAAGTATCAATTTTTCATTATAATCGTTATATTCAGGATATAAGTAATGGGACCAAAAAAACTGAGTATTTTTTGGTTTGTTTCGGTTCATGAAGTCAAAAGTATAGCGAGTTTTTAAACATTACTTAAAGAACGCAATCGGGGATATGAAAACTATTCCTCCGTTAATATCTTGCAAAGTGGTGTCTTAAAGTGTAAAAGTCTAAGTTACCCTTTTCAAATATTAAATAATTTTTATTTTTTTATTCTTTTTAAACTTTTTCTTTCATTATGTTCTTCTTTTAACTTTTTTGTTACTTTTTTTCAAAAGAAAATTTCTTAAAAAAAAGAAAAGATTAAAATTAAAAAAAAAAAAACTATAAAATTTTAAATTCTTTTATCGAGAAAAATTATTCATGCTTCAAAAAAAAAAAAATCAAAAATTTATTAAAAAATTATCAATTTTTATTTACAAAAAATAACTTTTTTTATAATGTTTTATCATAAATTATTCTTTTACGAAAAAATAAAATTTTGTTAAAAATATTATTCTTTTATTAAAAATATTTTTATGAAAAACAATGTTTTAATTAAAAATAAATATTTTTTTAAAGTATAAGGCCATTTTAGGAATAATAAAAATATATGAATAAGGGATTTTGAAAATTACTTCAAATGACCCTATTTTGTTTTATTATCATATCCCCAATTAAAATAAATATCGTCCAATTGCGTGTTCTTAGTTAAACCCCGACTTGTAAATTTTCTCATCAAAGCATTATATTAAAAAGAATAATGCTAATTAATTTGTCCCGAACTTCATGGATTTATAAGGTTATCGATCAATATCGATCAATTACATGTAATATTGCTTGACGACACTCCATTTGGATTCAAAGATGCATATGATTATCTATTAATTTAAACCAAATTTTCATTGTCTTTACTTAATTTCACTTGTTTCAGTCCATATTATCCAACGTCGGTCGACCTCAATCAGTTTCTTTCACATCCCATCGGTTTGTCGGATTTATCGTTCTTAGTTTTCGACTTATAGTAGTCCACCCCCGTCCAGGTTTCGAGCTTGGAGCCACTTTCTTTATCGAAGTCGTCGGAAAAGGGTTTTTTTAAGGTTTCGGAGAAAATTTCATTGGAATCTTATCCGTACATGGTCGGATTGATCGTTTTGACGATTTTTGGAGCTTATAGTAGTCCACTCCCGACCAGGTTTCGAGCTCGGATTCATTTTCTTTCTCGAAGTCGCCATAAAAGGGTTTGTTTAAGGTTGCAGAGAATGCTTCGATGAAATCTTACCTATGAATGATTGGATTAATTCATTGTTCTTACGTAGTTTCCGACTTATAGTAGTCCACTCCCGGCTAGGTTTCGACCTTGGAGCCACTTTCTTTCTCGAAGTCGCTAGAAAAGGGTTTGTTTAAGGTTTTAGAGAATATTCCAATGGAATCTTACTGTAAATTATCGGATTCATCGTTCTTACGTAGTTTTCAACTTATAGTAGTCCACTCCCAGCTAGGTTTCGAGCTTGGAGCCACTTTCTTCATCGAAGTCGCCAGAAAAGGGTTTGTTTAAGGTTTCAAAGAAAATTCCGATGGAATCTTA
>JAJJWW010015210.1:0-113917 GCA_023531295.1 Papaver armeniacum
CTCTTGAGAAAATAGCCCAAAACCATTATTTTTCCACCAAACTCGTAATCTTTCAATTGCAATGGTGAATGGGAACCGTATGAAGATTTGTGTCTCGTTAAATCGTTTGCTAATACCTTTCGTGAACTTCCAAATGAAATCTATTCAATGTTTTGGAAGAGAGTTAAGGAGTTCTTTGCGGGCGTCTGATCCTAATAACCGCAAATGGAGAGACTTGGCATTTCGATTCAACTACATTAAGTGCAATAAGAGAGTATGTAAAAGTTAGAAATATGGTGTACAACCCGTCATCCACGAGCTCCTCTTAAGGAAAAAGTGAGTAATTCGTTAATATTTATACTTTTCTCATTGCTTCAAAGTTACTAACATATAACATTCCTCGTTTAATTTAATTTGAGCGTTTCAATGGGTTATGGACAATCGTAATGGGAAACTAAGTTCATTCACCATAAAAGAATATACAACTGTATCGTCAAGCGAGAAGAGTTCATTGTGAACATTTGATGTGTCAAATTCAAGAATACCCATAATAACTCTTATGTAATTCGAGATTGATGGAATGTTATTTTCTAATGGAATGTTAACTAGAATCAAGAGTCGTTACTATTCCCTATGTTATTAACACAACGACTCGATTATAAACCCATGTTGGTTATTGTCTGGATGTTATTTTAACTAAGAGTCGTCATTATTGTCCATGCAAAAGCAACGACTCTATATACCTAAAGTGGTATTCTGGTTTATTACACATCCTAAAGTCGTTGATGCATTATGTGGTCGACCTAACGGCTCTAGCCATAGAAAATATGGTTCATCTCTGGATGTTTTGCTAACCTAGAGTCGTCATTGGTTTCCATATAATAAATGTGACTCTAGACATAGAAATGTGGTTCATCTCTGGATGTTTGCTAACCTAGAGTGAAGTCATTGGTTTCATTATAATAATAACGACTCTATTGACAAAGATATGTCATCTTTGTGTTAATTTCTCTCTGGAATTCGTTAGAATTCTATTTGAAACACTAAACGACTTTGTGTATCGAGAAATAGGGTTGTTATTACGCTATAAAAAAGGTGGCGACCCTCGATGCATCACAGTGTATAATCTTATCTGCATTAGAGTCCTACATTATTCTAACAAACATACTTGTAAACATCCTTCTTAAAACCAAGTAGTTTCAACAAACACTCCAAACCAAACACATAAGTTCAAGTCATAGAAATAAAATGAACATAAGTTCAAGTAGACGGTAACATCTCCTCACTCAGAGACCACCATCTAGAGCCTCGACCTCCTCTTTACCTCCACACGACCGGCGGACTTTAGGCTTTTCTTAGGAGGAGGTTGAGTATCACTACCCCACAAGGGAACCACCATCTTCTCTAGTACCTTGTTCATCATGATGTTGGATGTTTTGCCTGTTCACCACGTTGTTGTCTTAGTTGGATACATGTTTTAAGGTCCTCTTACCTTCTTATTGACTAAACCAAACATCTTCTTTGCATTGGGATTTTCAATGTCGTCAATAATCAGCGTACCGGCGTTGCTTGCGAGGATCAAACACTTCCCCTTTGTCAGCGAGCAACAAAAAGCCTTGACAAAAAGCTTCGTCGATTTCCCTCTATATGCATTCAAAAAAGCAATTCACATTAAGCGCGTATGTTGTATGTAAATGAATAACACAATTAAACAAATAAATACTCACCACTAGTTTAAGAATAGTAGTATCATCTCTACATGACTTGAGAAGCGGTGGATGCTCTGTTAGTCCTCACAAGTAGTCGATCATCATTGTTACCTGCCATGGGAGAAGCCTTCGTACCATTGATCGTAATCCGTTGTTGCCTCGTAACCTTCATACATGCACCCAATATGTGATGTCTACGAGGCTAGAGTGTCTATTATTCCAATGTTTGACATCAATTGCTTAGGTTCATAAACCACTTTTATGTCATCCTTATCGACCCTCACATTTTGTTCAACTTGTGCTTGACGGAGGTACATAGTCTTCATCGGGTGAATCTTGAATAAGCCCAAGTTGACGCATGATTCTCATCGGATTGTAAGTTGAAAAACCGTTAGGGTGAAACAAGGAGCCATGGTAATACGACATCTTCCATTGTGCCAACTCTATCATCCTTATGCGTAGTAAGTTACCTCTTCCATAAGTGATGTTGTCAAGTTTTACGCATTTCTATCAACGCATCGGTTGTTCCTATCCACGAGAACTAGGAGTACAACCAACGGGTTCTGTTGGACTACACAGGCTCCATTTTTGGGTTGAGTTTCACATCTTCATTGTCTTTGAGCAGTGACGGGAAATGATCATAAATCCATACCATAACAACCAAAGTTCAAATTTTTTAAACAATAAATAAACATAAAAAATATCGAAGGAAAAAAACATACTAAAAGACACTTTCATCAATCCAAATACGGATTAGAGCCAAATTCCCATTAATTTGCCAGGAAGTTCGTTCGCGAGATCCACAGGAAAGGTGACCATTCGGATGTGCAACTGGAGTCCCAAAGTACTTGTTCACATCTAAAAAGAGTCCAAAAGGCTGAAGAAGGTTAGGCGTGACCATATTTACCTTTCTTTGTCGGGAAATACAAGCGCATACAGGAATACAACAAATCAGATGCAGCATAACGACATTCCATATCGAGAGAGACCTCCTTTTTTTCCTTCTCTGCATACCGGCAAACATAGCTAATCTCCTGAAGTTTGAACTCTTTCTTCGGGTACTTAGTTTGACACGAAAATCCATCGGTCTTCTCTTTATCCCAATGAAACAAGTTCTTGGTCCATGTATAAATTTCATCCCAACTGAGGCATTCTCTTGAGTGTCAGCTTTGGTTGATTTACCTTCGACATTTGCACCTAATATCTGTGCATCATCTGGAGTCAATGCCATCTCGCGAAAAGGAAGTTAGGTCCATGTGTCGGCTTGGGTAGTAATACCTTTCCACGGAAACTAGATGCAACCTTGTCATACGCAATCACGGAGTTCACAACGGCATTTGTACAAGCCCAAGTAGTTTTCAACATATTCTCTAACTCTTGCACATTCACCTTTTGGCGACCACAACTCCATTTCTTAAAAGAAGATTGGTGCTGAAAAGGCAGTAGCTGGCATTCTTATGATCCTGAAAATAAACAAATAAATATTAAAAAAGCAGTTAGAAAGTTAATATCAACCAACTAATCAAATAGCAACCAAAGTTGGGATTCTTCACGATTGTCTCATAGATGGTATGAGCCCACGATCGAGAATATCCAAATAGAACTTTGCCCCCATCTCTAGGTTCCGTTAGGTTTTACCACTTGAAGAGGCTCCAACATCAAATGAACAAGCGGGAACGTGTCTGTATTTGGAGTGCAATATCAGTTTCATCCTTCTTAACCCCTCTTTCTGGCTTATTTGCATTGTTCTTCATGTTCTACATCTTGTTTACCATCATCCTCTCCCATTCATCCCTTACCCGGTGACATCATCCCCTTCATCCTCTTCCTCCTCATGACCACCATTATTACCTTCATACCCTTCTGCTCATCATCACCACCATTACCATCATCAGAATCATCACCACTAACATTATCCTCATCATCATTATCACTCTCTTCTTCCTCTTCGCCTCGTATGGGAGGATCTTCTTGTATCTCCTTCTTGGATTTCTTCTTCTTCACACTCGCTAGTGAAATAAGCTGGAGATCGATTACGAGTGAATCCAGGCAACCATTACCTTTGTCTCTTGGTTCGGTGATAGAAAATGATACCTCCTCGGCATTTTGGCGTAATGGAATGAGCAAGTAAGTATTTATCGTGGCGGGGGAGCTTTGGAAAGGAGGAGTTGTGATAATTTGGAACCTTGCCTTTGGTTCTCTCTTGGTATATTCAAAACAAACAAAATCAAAAAACCCAATAAGACATCAACACATGGATATTCAGATCAAGAGTCGTCACTCAAAATGATCTACAAAACAAGCGACCCTTGTATATCATGCTTGACGAGCTCAAAGTTATATGATTGTGACCCTTCCAAATAACAAAGGGTGGAAGTCATGAGAGTCAATAACGATCCTCTTATTTGGGTTGGCGACTCACAGGGCATATAGAGTCGTGGCTCTATGGGACACGAGATGCGACACTATCATTTTTGGAGCAGAGAACATTCGAGTTCCATCTAAGAGTCGTTAAGAAATAAAAAGGGTCGAAGGCAAGCGAGAGTCAATCATCTATGATCTAAAACATTATGACTCTATTCTAAGGGCAAACAATGTTGAAGTAGCGAATTATGATGCGTCATCTACAACCCCTATACACTAACGATTTTTTCATAAAATAACCATGCAAATGAAAGTGGATTGAGGTATCCATTTCGATAGTAACGACCCTTTATACAAAACCGCTAAATTTGATTACGAGAATGAATTTCACAATCAAAACACAACAAAAAATTGAATAGAAGGTGGGTTTAAGTTCACATACCTTATAATTGGACCCATATCTTCTTTGGGTTTCGATTTTTGGGTCTCGGAGTTAAATGCCTCGATAACTTTCCTTTGGCGGTGTCGTGAGTTGGGGATTTGAAGTGCTTTTGATGCGATGCCTTTATACGAGCCATGTTTGTGAAGAAGTTAATCGTCAGTTCTCTTAACATCGGCGATTAAGCGATGAATCGGTCGAAGAAAAAATCGTGGTGAGTCGTTAATGGTGGTGGTGGAGAAGAAAGGGAGGAGAGGAAGATGAAGAGAAAAAATGGAAAGCGTTTAGGGTATGAGATTGGGGCTAATTAAGGCTTTTAATTAGGGTTAAGCGATTTTCAGATTTGCATTTAGTAGATGGTAAAGCGGTCTTTTCAATATCGGATTAATACGCACTCAAAAAATTGGGGTGAAATAAAAAGTTATGGCCACACAATTAAAATGTTTGGCCCTCAGTCAAATGAGGTTTTTAACCGCAGTGAATACTAAGGCCAACATGTCTCACATCATACGGACACAACGGCCGTGAATCCAAGGCTAGCTAGTACAAATGGTCCATTTATTTTGTGGATTCTTGTTTCAGAAACAAAAAATTCTAAACATATTGCGTTAAGAAACAAAATAAATAATCGTGATTTAGTTAGAAGATCATCATCACCTAGATGCCGTTGAAATACCTTCAAGCTAGGCCACTAAAATCGAAAAAAAAAAAAAAAAAAAAAAAACGGTGCCACTGTAGATAAAAAAAAATAAAAAAAAATAAGGGCACTTACAGTTGCAACCACATCTTGTAATCCACAATCCTTTCTGATTCAACTGTTTTGACAGAAACTTTCCGTCTCTAAAAAAGCTTAGAGATGTAATATGTTACAGTGACTTGTTTTTCTGGTGGCAAGACTTGGCTATAGCTAAACAAAATGCTTAAACGTCAAGCTGGCCTAGAGTTAAACTAGAGCAAGAAAAGTAATCCAGAACTCAATACACTATTTGACAAAACATCCAACATATCAACCTATTTGACGACCATCTCGACAGAAAAAACCCATTCTGAAACTTAACAAAACGAATCATACATAGTCCGGGCCATAGGGATGTTCACAGTGGTACAAAGTAGTCATTATCGGATGATTCATAGCCGGGTTCATTATGATAATATAAATTGGAGTAGGGCTCGGCTCAGGATTCATAAGATCCAACTTCATTTTCATCATCAAATTCATAGTCATCAGTGGAGTCATCCGGGAGCCTTACTTTAATAAGCCTATCTCTATAACTCCTCAGTAAATCCCCTTCCAGATTAACGTTGAAGCGTTGACTGAGATCGAGACTCAAGATGCAGGCAGCCATCAGAATTGCCTTCAAGCCCCATTTGTCAATTTATTCCCGAAAAGATGAAGATGACACCAGTTCAGGCATGTTCTCTGCAATAAACTAGTGCCTCATCATTATACTCCATGCCCTAGTCGCCAGCTGTAGCGTCGACTGTTGAGCCGGAATGATTTTAAGTGAGCGGCATGCATTCCCAACAGCTTTATGCGTATCCTTTGTAAAAGAACAATGGCATAATTCAAGTTCTTCCAGCATCACAGATTTCTTGGCCATGTTAATCAATGTGTCACCGCTAACGATGGCTAGATACAAGCCGAAGACATCTCAATTCAGCAGACCTGAAAGCAAATCGTTAACACTTAAAAGTCACAAAAATTGTTGCAAGCATACAAACAAGTCAACTTTTTCCAATTTTTTTCACCTGGTTGTAGTTCAAATATTCATTTTGGCGCATGCACTTAACATTTACCTAAGGCTTCCTTTATATTGTCCTTAAATTCTTTAAAATCTGAATGATTATGATAGTAGTTGACAGATGAGCAACTCAGATAGAGCTAATACCTTGCTCTTGCCCAGAAACAATAAAGAAACGTGACAGTTTCTGTTTGATTTCATATCAGTCAACAGGTTAGAACAAATTTCATATACCTAAACAAGAAATCGACATATACTTGACAAAACCGTTAAGATTGATACAAAATGGAAGAAACAACCATCCAAAAATGCAAATTAATACTCCAAACAAAACATGTTGAAAGATAAAATTCACTTACTTATCAACAATATGAACTAAGAGCTCATTGCTGCCAAAATGATCCATAGTGAACTCAACCAACTGTCACAGCTCCCTATCAACAGCTTCTCTTATCTTCTCCTCATTGTAAATACAACCATCCAACATATCCAACCTATTCCATGTCTATAGAGACGAAACAACAGAGGCTCTTTAGGAAACTTTTCTCCATGTTGGACATACAGATTGAGCACTAAGTAAGATGTCAATTGCCCTAGTTTGAATATATGAGATAGAGCGTCATGAGGCAATTCAAGCCAGTTCTAACTTCTGGAGTTAAGTCGCTGAAATCATTGTCATAGTTGAAATCAGAGTAGCTGGGATTAGAGAATTCACTAGATCCAACCGATTGCATCATAAAGTTCATAGTCAATAGTGGAGTCATTAAAGTCTTAGTTTTATAAGCCTATCTCTACAACTCCTCTGTAGATCCCGTCTAGATTAACGTAGAAGCACTGACGGAGTCAAGAGAATCAAGGTGCATGCAGCCATCAAGAATGGCCTCAAGCCCTCATTGGTCAATCTATTCCCAAAAGCTGAAGATAGCGCAGTTCAGGCATGTTCATTGCAATGGCTAGTGCCTCATCATCTCACTCTTCGTGTGGCCGCCTGGCTCGGTTGAGCCGCATACGATTTTAACTGAGGCAAGTACCAGCAGCTATAAGTGTATCCTCAGAAGAGAACAATGGCATATTACAAGTTCCTCAGCATGACAGCTTTCTTGGCCACCTTCATCAATGCATCGCCCCCTTACTTCATAGCTAGATACAAGCCGAAGACATCTCAATTCACAAGACCTGAAAATAAATCATTTTTAGCCCAGCATTCTAAGAGCATAAAATGCTTGATCAAATGAAATGAACTGTCTACCTAAGCCTAACAACAGATAACCCAGATTAAAGAACATTCATATGCTTATTTGGATGACACCAGTTGTAAAAACTTAAAAGACCTTGAAAACATCAAATTAGATTTAAAATGCAATTAACTTACTTATCGGCAAGATGAGCTAAAAAGCTCATAGTTACCAAAACCATCCATAGAGAACTCGATCAGCTGGCCGCATTCTATCCCGCAGCCTCTCTTGCCAGCTTTCCAAATAGTACTCGTTAGAACAAATCGACCTATTCCGCATGTCTATAGGAAACGGAACATGTGAAGGTCTTTGGAAATTTTCTCCACATTGGACATACTGACTGAGCACTAAGTAAGATATCAATTGCCCCTAGTTTCATAAATATATGAGATAGAACATTATGAGGCAATGCATCCCAATTTCTAACTTCTTCTGATGAAATCGGAATTTGATTGTTCTGAAAGTCATCCATCCTCCACAGATGCAAGAATTCTCACCTAAGCTAGAAACTGGCAAAGAGAAGAAAAAAAAGGCGATTACAAGTGTTTTAAAAGAAATATGTTCTTCAAGTGAACTGGTGGTCCTTGCATACAGCGATGTCTTGCTGGTTAAACCGGCGATTGAGCATGCAAATTTGATGCACCCGGAGTTCTATAATTAAAAGTTCTCTTTGCGTGGGACAATTCAACATCAACATACTCACATTTTCTTCATATCCCTGTATATCATTTAGAAGCAAACACATAATGAGACCATGCTATTAGTTTCTTTCAAACAGCTCTTACTTGTTATTTGTCTATATTTATACAACATCACTAAATTCACTCTTAGGCATTTCCAGTACTACTTAATTAGCTCGCTTTTCCCTATAAACGACTCCGTGCTCACAGAAAGACTCCCCTAGTAACAAAGTTTCATGTCAGTTGGCAGACAAATCAATGGGAACAAACTAATCAAAGACTTCGCTAAATATGAGAAGAGGCTCTAATAATAATTTTATAGCATGGTACGAACATGTATTTGTAGCCTCCAGTTGCGAATTTCTACACCTAAACTTATCAAACATCATTAAATTCTCCCCTGGACATTTCTGCGAATACTTGGCACGCAATCTGGTAATTACATTCTCAAGCATTTCCACGGACAACAAATGTTTTCACACTTCATATATGAACTACTCTAAGATGGAATGTTGACTACGTACAATGAAAACCCATTCAAAAATAAAAAAAAATTAATCTTCGTATGTATTCTTTCAGTCAAAAAATAAAAATTTGAAGCAGAAACCTAATTTGTAAACGGAATAGTGATCACTGAACGGGGCACCTGTTTAAATTGGATTTACAATCGAAGAATTTAATTTGAAGTCGAAATTGGATATCGAAATTGAGTTTGAAACCGGGAAAAGAGGATCCAGGTGATGGTGGTGCTGCTGCTTCACAATCTTCTCTAGTCAACATTCAACAAGAAAGGAAGAACCGACTGAAGTGGTTATTTACTACCAGAGCGAATTTGTCTTGAAATTAAAAAAAAAAACATTCCCGATCTCCATAAATTGCCATTTTTGGAACAGTAATCGTTGTGCCTCGAGAAGGTACGTTGGGACCACATTTGTCGTTACAATCCAAGTCAAAAGACCAATACAAGGGGTAGTAAATCAAAATTTTTATGGAGTTTCATAGATTTTTAATTTGGTGACTTCGGGGAGATTATACGGGGAAATCTACAGTTTAGTGGCTGAAAGAATTTTAGAGTCTTTGTGATTTGTAGAGACAAAAAAAATGAGATTTGTAGGGACAAAAAAATGAGACTTGTAGAAAATTTATGTGATTTGTAGAGACAAAATTCTATAATATCCCCTGATTAATTCCTTGCATTCCGTTTTTTATTATTCACGTTACAATAATAAAAAAGTATCAAAATTCTGTGATGAAATATGTGTTCATTGTCAAAATAAATCTGGCTGTTGTCCTATGCCTAAATTTTCATTCACTTTATTCCAGTCGTCTCACATTTTATTTTCTATGCCGAGAATAAAATCATAACTTCTAAAATATGTATTTTAAAATCGATATATATCACAAAGACTCACATAGCCGATTTTTAAATATATATATATTCTCTAATTTAAAAATCACATTATTTCACATTTGTGTTGATTACCCCTTTGCAAGTGGCCCTTAAGTGTATTAAGACACAAGGAGAAAAATGGTTCACTCCCAAAACAAAAAAATCTCCAAATTTCAAGTCTCGAAATATCACCTCTTGAGAGCATCATGAGTGGAGACTAAAACCAAATTTTTAGTCAAACGCACACACACTACGGAGAGGGTAAAGACCAAATATCGGACTAAAACCAAAAACCAAACTATATTTGGTCTTTGGTTTAGTTTTAATCTAAGGCGTAATTAAAGTTGCGCACAGATTAGGCGTAACTCAAAGTTGCCAATTAAAAAAAAAAAAAAAAATTTAGGCGCAATTAATTGCTTTGATTAGAGCGTAACTCAAAGTTACCTTAGAATAGTAAAAAAAAAAAAAAAAAAATGGGGCGGAACTTGCCATTACGCGATTGGCGCAACTTTAAAGTTACTTTGACAAAAGTACAGTCTCCCTCCTTTGTGTTACAACACGGACTAAACCCAAATTTTGGTTTTTTTTTTTTTGCTCTTTGCTCTTTGGTTATGGTCGCTGCTAGGTTGCTACGAGGAGAGATTTTACCATGCCTATTTTTAAGAAAAAGTCTCTCAAATGCGAAAACAACAAGTGATGACTTTCACACTTTCTTGAATAACATGAGGCTTTGGAGTAATTCTTATGAAATCCTAATCCAGCCAACACGAGTTTGAGAGAATTTAAATGACTTGAAAAAGTCTCTAACCAATAACAAGAGATATTAAGAGACTCTCCAAAAGTCTCTATGGACTACTTGATAGATTCTGAACTCCCCGAGAGTCATTCAAAATCTTATTCGACTAACCCCTGTTAGTTTTGAAAATGTTGGAAAAAACGCGCCGCATGCATGAACTGCACCAAAACGAGGTGCACGGTGGCAAATTATTCTATCCAAGCAATGCCGTTTTAGCAAAATATGTTTGCCGGTCTTTTGCCGATAAAACAAATTTTATAGTGCAAATAGAAAATTATTCACGCCCTTTAACATGTTGTATAACTGGGTTATCAGGAATCATTTCAGATTATCCCGGACGGATATTTCATTTCAAAGGTGATTAGAATCTCTAATGGCATGCAACATGCGTACACCAAAAGAAATCACAAAATTGGTCAAAAAGACCAAAATCAATAATTCACAGGTGAAAAAGCGATTTAGAGTTTTAATCATTTAAATAGCTAAAAATTAAAAAGATCTTGTTTAAATGGACAAAAAATTTAAAAATAGGCGGATGTAACTTAGGTTTCGTCATGTCAATTTCCAATATTTTTTTTCTATTTTTATTTATGCATGATGCATCCCAGGTTAAATCCTTCTTTATTTTTAAGTATAAGCCCAGTGAATCAGGTTTAAATCTTGCTTTTTTTTTTTTTGGGTATTTCAAAATCTTTTTTTTCGTCCATTTAGGCAGTGTTTTAAATTTTTGGACAAATGACCCATTTTCTCAAAAGAAATCTATCTGGCCAAGTACTTGCACCCTTCAAAAAGAACTTTATATGGCCAAAATACAGCACCGGTCGGCCTTGTCAAATTATTCTACTTAGCTATCCCTTTTTCACCAGAGGAATGTTATGCCCGTTTGCTATTTCATTTCTTAGTCGTATCATTTATAATTCATACTAAGATTTAACTTCAACAAACCCATGTCTCTCGGATATACAGATAACAGACACTCACTACTACTATTGGTGGTTATGACACAAAAAACCAGATTACCAAGTTGGAAACAGTTCCATCTTACACTGATACTTGAAAATATGAAAAGATTCCGGACGCTCTAGCTGTCTAGCATAACAAAAAGTGTACTCCAAACTCAAAACACCATTTGAAAGCAAAAGTAGAATCTAAGACTCGAGGAAGAGACAAAAGCCGATACTTCACGAAACTAATCATAGGTCAATTTCACTATCGTCCTCAGAACCCAAATCCAAATCCAAGAGGTCCAGGTTATACGGATATCGTTCGTCGTAGTATTCATTGTGGTCCTCATAACTCGGATAGTCTGGCTCGTCGTCATGACCATAATCAAATTGTGGTTGGTTGTCGAAATCACTGTCCGGTTCGTAATCGGAGGGACAATAACTGATATCAGAAATTCATCAGATCGATCATTGGGGTGCAGCTGCAGCATCTCTAAGCCTTCGAATCTTCACACAGTCCCCTACTAGACAAACAGCACTATCGGAATAGATGCCCTCAAAATATTCATCCTCGATTGCAGCACAGTCATCAGTGGAGTTATTCTGGTTCCTTGATTTCATATCTCCACAAATCTTCAGTACATCCCCGAAAATGAAGCCCCTCAACCATCCAAAGATGCCCCCCAAGCTCATATTGGTAAGTTATTCCCCAAAAGCTGAAAATGACCTGTTCTCTGCAATGACTAGTGTCTCATCATTAAACTCTCTGTGAGAAAAAAAACAAGCTAAATCTCCGAGGCTTCAATTTGGAATAATACTGTTATCGATTGGATTTCCGAAACATAATCCTTTTACAGTAAAAAAACACCTAAATTACCATATTTCTTGATTTTACTGATTAGAGAAATACTAGGCAGCTAGGGCAAGAAAATAAAATGAAGTAATTTCTTACCTTACGTAGAAATGCAAAGATATTGCTGCTACTGCTATGTTGCTATGTTCAGGAACTTACGAGTCTATAGCTGAGAGTAGGAACTAGCAACCTTTATTATGGATATGCCATCTATACAGAGTTTGAGAAACATAGTGCCACTTTTCTGAACACGTGGAATAACTGAGCCAACGTGTCTCTCATCAACAAGAAACATAGCCATAACTGAGCCAACGTGTCTCTCATCATCAGGAGACATGATCATCGGTCGTGATTCTTAACCGACTGGGTACACTACAAATGGAAAATAGCCCCTTTATTTGGTTTACTCACGAGTACTAATAATCTTGTGTTACCTGTAGTTTGAAGGAGAAGATCCAGCAGAAGCTTTTTGGAGAACTTCATCAACAAAGGTAAGTGGCGAACCACATATTATTCAAGTTTTCACCTTTCTATTTATGAGACAATGTCGCATGACTAAATTGAACTCTACATGCATAACGGATATTTGAGTCAAGTTTATCTTGATTAGTTATTCTCGAAATATCTTTGAGGCTAACAGAACATTTGTTCATACTTGATGAATTTGGTTAAGAACAACTTACTCCTCAATAGTTTTTACTTGTCCTAATTTCTACTTTGGTATGTCATTTTTATCATCATTTCTGTTTATAGACATATTTTTCCCTTAAACTATCAAATATACCCTTTATTTTTATAATCATAAAATCATTTTAATATCCAAATCTTAAATAATATCACCATATTTATGGAAAAAACTTACTCAATATCTTTGTATTAATTGTCATTCCTTTTTTTAAATAAAAACATTTTATGAATAGTTATAAAATTCTAATAAACTTCTACATATTTTAACACTAATAATTTAGTTTTGGTAATAATATAATATTAAATAGACTAGTCAAGGGCTAGTCATGACAATTTATAGGATTTTCCTTAATATCTTGACTTAGTCAATGAGACTCTTAATTTAGGACGGGAAGGAGATTATTTATGACCAAAATTATGATTAGGAATTATCATATGAAAATGATACCGGAACATGATATATGGCATTGATGTTATTGGAGAATATTTCAAATTGATTATCGGAGAGATATATAACAATAATCTGGATACATGACGTTATATGTACCCGACTTACATACTATAGCAAATTGTATAGGTGTTCATTGCAGTACATGTATAAAATTATCTTGTCAAGGCGTAGCTATAGTTCGATAACGACATTTAGTCCCAATGATACAAACCCAAAAATTCAGTGAATCGTGAACTCGGTCGGATGGTGAGCATACGCAATATGCAAACCACAAAAGATTTTTTAACTCCTGAGCCATGATGGTACGCATACCTAGTATGCATACAGAAAAGATCTGTTGACTCAGGAGCCCGTTTTTGTCTTAAGGGTATACAAACCCAGTACACATATGGTGACAAAAATACTCACGAAAAGGAATACAGTACACGTACTTACCCAGTCGAATGTTTTCAGATGCATCAGAATTATTTCTATGAGATAATCGACATTGAACAACTCTCTATAAAAACAAATCTAGACATATTTGATCACATTATAACCTATGGTTGTGACTCAAGATTAAAGTCTTAGAATGTTATATGAAAATGGTTAAGCTTATAGTTCGTCTGGATAGTTTCGGTTAACCTTTTGAACAAGTCATTGTACACGATTCGGTTACGGTTCATCCTAAACATAGTGTATATTCTGTTATGTTAATCTCAAGTCAAGTTTTTCATCTAATGGTAAATATTGATTGCTTGATTCCATGATACCTTAGTGAAATCTAAAGCAACCTTGATCTTGAAAGTGTATATAAGAGAACAACAATTGGGTCTTTGAATCCAGACACTCTTCTTGTGTCCCTAGTTGTAAACTAGAGGCGTCCTCCCTTTAAATTTTTGTAGGTTTAGTTACTAAAAGACTTAAGCTTAGGGATGTGAAGCCGAGGTCCAACTATCTTTATCTTGATAGTTAGTGTATCTGATCTTGCTACTAATTGTTGAGTCTCACTCCGATCAGCCAAGATAGATATAAATTTCAAAGTTTCTTCATCTCAAACTTTGTGATTCCACGGGATATTCCTTTATAACGATACTTTGTTGAAATCGGAGTAGGAATTACTTGTAAAATGAATAATAATCTAGGCTACTCTTCGGGAGTCTTAAGTCTTAGGACTTTGTATATTGCAAGCGATTTCCCTATTTCACTTTGATCTTTTGAGTCAAGCGAATCTGAGGCATATTGGTTTAAAGTTTTGAGTTGAAGCAACTCTTAGGCGATAAATAGCGTTAGCTAAGAAATCAATTGCGCGAGTCTTGCGAGATTCAAGAGGCGTAAGGAGGCGCGTCATGGCTGAATCGTTTGACGATAGATTGGTCTTAACTACATTCAGTCCGAGAAGTTTTGATAGTATTCTAGTGTCTTTAGTGGCTTAATACACTTTGGTGTTCGAGGTGTGGACAAGGTCTCGGGGTTTCTACATTTCGGTTTCCTCGTTAACAAAATTTAAATTATGCTGTGTCATTTCTTTTAGTATTATATTGTTTATCTTTATAATTAAAATATACGGAGTTGTACATAAATCAATCAAAGTAAATAAGTCCATCGTAATTGTTGGATACAACTTGATTGATCTTGAATATTGATCTTTAGAGTCGTCCAGTACTCTCACGGTATAATCATCAGTTTACGAGACTTGTTTTTCGTTCACATATTGATTGTGAGTACTCTCACGGTATAATCAGTCCCGGGCTTGTTTCCATTCACATATTGATTGTGAGAGAAGAGATATAAACTCTTTTTATAATTTACGATTGAATTCATTAAGTTGTAACTCTCGAATTTTAATTGAGTTTAGTCCCATCTACAGGTTGCCTAAGAAAAAATTGGTGGCGTATTTGATACCAGCATTTCAGACCCACTAACGTAATGACACAATATTGAGAAAAGTTTGGGGGAAAGATTTTAGGTTATAAAGCATGTTCGGGGAAAAAAAAATAAAAAAAGAGCCAGCGTTGCAATATTTTTCCAAAATGCAGCTATGAAAAAAGTTGAATTCATATTTGTTGGACTAGTTTGATCTGTTCAAGCATACTGTGACAATAACAGTTTAATTTGTTAATTATCATTATGTGTCTTCTAGCCATTGTTCAATCTTGGTTAAGGGGCAGTCTTGTTGACAAAGTCTTGTCTTTTCAAAACAGTTTTCATTTCACTTCCCGATTTGATGATGTTGACAGAATAATCTCTAAAAAATCATTCCAACATTTAGCAATTGTTTGGATGAGGTAGTTTACCAGCTCTACACATATGTATATAGGGTCTCAATATAAAGAAATGAACAAAAGAGTCAAAACTGTAGAAGCACTACAATACTCTTCAAATGAAGGCTATTATTGGGGCGTCACATTCCATTAGAGGGGCGTCACCTAATAGGACAAGCAGGTCACCAGTAAGTAATTTCAAAAATCCCTTATCTCAAATAATTATGTAATGACTAAACAACCCCTTGTTTGGCTTTAGTTTAATTAATTAAACCTAGCTACGTCCTAAATTACGCACTGGAAAATCAACTAAACTAGGCGTAAAAATTGGAATTACGCTTTTGGAAATCAGCGAACCTGGGCGTAAAATTGGAATACCCACAGAAAAACAACTAACTAAAACAAGGCGTAAAATTGGAATTCGCTTTGGAAAACAACTAACTAAACCTAGGCGTAAAATTGGAATTCAAGGAAAACAACTAACTAAACCTGGGCGTAAGGTGGAATTACTGAAATCAACTAAACCTAGGCGCAAAATTGGAATTACCCTGGAAATCAACTAAACCTGGCGTAAATTGGAATTACACGGAAATCAACTAAACCTGAAGCGTAAACGACATGCAAATCAAAGTTTACGGCAGATTGAACTAAACCTAGGCGTAAGTTCTTCAAAAACTAAATTACGATTGAAAACTCTATCTTTGTGCCAGAGCGTAACACTAGCGAGAAAGTAAATAAAATCCTAGTTTTACTTCGATTTCATTCGATTTAAGCACAAAACGGGTACAAAAAGATGGGTTTGTTTGATTATTACCTTACATACACCATGGGTTGTTGTTGAGGAGTTTGAAAACATGATTCTTCAATTGATTGAATCGGTGGAATGAGTTGAGGATGAAGTTGGGGTTGATTGAGTTGTTGATTACCATCACTAGGATCAATTTGCTTCTTCCCGTCTGTTTTTAGTAGTTTTAATTGAAGGGTAATTTTGACAAATTGCTATGGAATCAAAATATCCCTTAACTTGATTTTTGGTATGCAAATATCAAGTGAAGCCCCTCACAATAAGTGTGACCTTCCCAATAATAGCCTTCCTTCAAATATATATGCATTCCTAAGAGTCAAAATAGTTAACTTCCGAAATAAGACCAAAAGAAACCTGATAATATCTCCAGCCCCTATGTTATCGTAAAACAATTAACTCCTTTTTTTTTTCCATTTCTAACGCAATTATCAATCCTTTTTAGTCATAAACAGGCTGGTATTTGTCCTAATCAAGAGAAGAAAACTTGCAGATAAAGCGAAATTTTCACTTGGCTAATTTCTTAGGTGACAAAAGAAGGGTGCCTCGTATCCGAAATGGTTGCCATTGGGATGCCCATATCAAAATGTGGGTGCCTTTACCACTTTTAATGGTGCCTTTATCACTTTACACAACATTTTTTCTTGCCATTTTTTCCACAAAGTTTATTTACCAAAATACCTACAAACGAGAAAATGATTTAGTTTTAAAGTGGTAAGTAGAAGGTTCGATTCTAGAACTTTTCAAAGGATGGGTTTCAAGACCATAAAGAAAATACTAAGAAAAACTAATTAAGTTCTAATTTTTTTTTTTCACCAAGGAGAGATGAATCTAGGGTCTTGGATTTCCTACTTCTTATGGTTGTTAACTCAATAATTTTAACTTTGACACAATACTCCTAATTTATAAAGCAGTTTGAACCAATCTCATGCTCTGGAAGATATACGCGTTACAAGCTCTTTTATTGACTTTCTTCGCTATTCTAAAGCCTAATTTTCCTTAAACTTTGTAAAGATAAATAGCAAAACTACCCAAAACAATTATTATGAAGCATGTAAAGAAGAGAAAAATTTTAATAATTGTAAAGCACATAAATGGAGTGACTATGTCAAAGAAAATAATTACTAAGAATTACTCGTAGAAAATATGTTTAGCTACTCATGAATTGAAAATTGAAGAAATTTTGATTATTCATTGGACTCAAAAAGAGTAAAATTGCTTAAAATGATTTTGCGGTCGCTTAAAGTCTTTAGCGACTGAATTGAGAAGTTCACTACTACAGAAATGCAGGTTGCAGGAAGTCTAAAGAAGTAAAAATTGCTTACAATGATTTTACGATCGCCTAAAGTCTTTAGCGACTGAATTGAAAGTTCAACTACTAAAAGTACGGTTGCAAGTCTAGTTCAAATAAAATTACAGATACCGTCGTTGATTCACATGACTTGAGCCCGACTATTGTTCTTCGTGTTCTTGCGGCGATGAAGACAACTTCACCTTGCTCAATATCTCGATCTCTGGGTCTACAATTTTCCTCCAAACTCTCCGTCCTCCTTCCTACAAGCTCCCATGTAACCTATATATACTCGACATGGGCCAAATCTTTCGTCATAACTGCGCAAAATCTTCACAGCAAAATGATATTATTCTCGGGAATAATTTCTATATTTTCCTTTTCAGCTTTGTCCTAGTTGTTGACTCTCCTAACACTACGATTTTTGCAACAAATTGAGTTAAACTCATCTGGTGATAACTCTCATGCTCTTCCACGAATAAACAGAAGAAAAACCCGAGTTTGCTCACTACTTTGCTTTGATCAAATCCACGTAATACTTCCTATTTCTTGAACCAATCACTTACCACCCATATGCGATAAAAGCAGGATAATATGATCGATTGCAATGATTTAATCTTCTTCGGATTTGTCCAAAATCTTCACAGAATCTCGAAAACAACTCCAGCCCTTGATTTGCTTATGCCCATCAATCCAGCCCAATTCCTTTGAATCCAATGTCTATATCTTCCTTTTTCTGCTTAACAAGCCCATCTAAAGAAAATCCATCGATTGGATCTCCCTCTAATACCTTTAAAAATCAAACCCTAATTCTGCCATGAAGAACAAAATTTTCCCACCAAAATTGAGAACTCTGTTTTCATGAAATCCCGATTATCAAGCCAATTCTAGTCAAAACGAAGACTATTTCCAGCTCTGTTTAGTCAATTAGAGCAAACCCATTTAATTTTAGTACTTTAGGGTCTGTTTGGGAGCTTGAAAATGGGATAACATAATCTAGAATAGTGTATCTTAAATTACTTTATGATAACCTTGTTATTGGTTAGTATTAATGTTATTTGTCTAAAATTATATCATTCTTAGGCTAGGTTAACTTGTGTTTGTTTGACTCGAGAAAAAGGTTAATATAAACAATTATTCTTAAGACAACTACTTATCTTAATGGAAAATAACAGCTAGAAAAAGGTTAATAAACAATTATTTTTAAGGCAACTACTTATCTTAAAGGAAAATAACATCCTAGAAAAAGGTTAATATAAAGAATTATCTTTAAGACAACTACTTATCTTAAAGGAAAATAACAACCTAACCCAGGTGAGGATATTTGTATCCCAGGTATTTAGAAGAATACCATAACCTCACTTTGTTAGCTTCCTAAAATCAAGGAAGGTTTAGTAATCCTTATCCAAGATTGGAATTGCAGTAAGACAAACACATTTTAACCGTTTTTTACTGGATAACCCAATCTAGGATGGGATATCTAGGCACCAAACATGGCATTAGTCTCGGTGAAGCCCCTTCAATTATGAAACCCTAGTGCCTAATTTTAGGCCAAAATTAGAAATTTAAATGAAAAGATGTTTCCCTTATCAATGCGGCACGTCCATTTATCAATTTGAGGTACAATTATCAATTCTTGGGGTGCGAATGGCAATTAATGGGGTATGAAGAAGTAATTTTAGAGGTACAGCAAATAGTGAAAAACTCTTGGGCCTTTATTAACTCCTCGGGGTGCCTTTAGTAATTTTCGAGTTGATTTCTTCAAAAATGTTTCTTTTCCAAAATACCTACACACATAAAACACCATAATAAGTACAAAAATTAAGCACTAACAATATGTAAGAATTGAGGGCAATTAGACACATAAATGCGTTTATCATAAAATACGACATAAGTACACAATCAGCTAACTAAATAATGAATTGGGATCAAACTAGACACATAAATGTGTTATCCATAAAATCTTAAACTCTAGATAAGAGTTTTAATGTCTCACCCTCTAAAATGGGTTTTTTTGTACTCTTTCGTTAAATTTTGGTATCAACAAAATCTTATTCTCGAGTAAAAATAAAAAGACACAAAAGGTGTGTCAATTATTATTGATAGAAGTGGCTTCACCAAAGTCAAGAGTTCTTACGATATGAACATGTTACAACTCGGTCATCTTTGTATTATATAACAAGTCCCCATTGTCATTTTTAGCAAGTAGAAGTGTTTAACAATATAGCTTTTTCCCGTGCATGCCTTTTCTACTTTTATTTATTTGAAAGGTGACATTTTGATATTTATATGGTCTATAGATATGTATGTTCATTTGATTTCCATGTGACATTTTGATATTTTCAAAGGATTCTTAAGCGGTTTGGGTCATATCCCGCGGATTATCCGAAGACACATCTACTAATGGATTTATAGCGTGGCTTATGGCTTGGAAATTGAGTGGGGCCACACCTTGGGATTTCTCACACGGTACAACATGTGGAACCCAACCCATGGTGGATTTAAAGTTTTCAGAGTGTATTAAAGATTTTCTTCCATATTTGAGTGCCATATGACACACTATATTTATAAGGTTATAAGAATTGTGAAAGTACGGAGGTGAGCACAAAGCATTATTCTTAATTTATATAATAAAATTAAAAAAATATGAATCAAACATTTTCGTGAACTTAAGGATAGTTTTGTCAGAATTAAATTCACTTTATAAGACTTTAAAATAGAAGCACAATCCTTATATATAAATTTTACTAAGGCAGCTGAAGTACTAAACAATGCATGAAGAGAATAACATAATAATAAATCATTAATTTGTTTACTTAGAAATGGTAACATCAATCTTAATAAGGGAAAAACATAATAATATATGCAAAAATCCCATTAGCTTGCATGTAGTTCGATACTTCTGCTCATTAGCTTTGAGTTTTGGTAGTACAAACTTGATTTCTGAAATAAGATCGCCAACTCAAGATTCCTTATCCATGTTGATATGGTCGAACTCATCATAAAGGTCGACACCGAGCGCATCCTCCAATATGTTCCGAACTCCAATTTTAATTTCTGGAAAATAGAAACATGATATATGTATATATATGAATATGTGGACAATCAAACCAATATTTAGATTATATTTTGAGAAATTTGTATGCCAATTATTTCTTATTTTTCTAGTAGATATATTATTTTATATGATATGTAAGTTTTATTAATGCTTAGTGGAATTTTGAAATATGTTATATTAGGTTTGAATCTTTATATGTTATTAACGAGCTAGAATACTATACTGTATTAAAGAAGTTATATTGCATATTAAAATAATAGACCAACCGATCATTGTGGTTACATCTCTTACGTTTTATCGAATTATTTAAAACATATCTTTTAAATATATTTATTTTGATTTCTCGATAACGTACAAAGTGGAAATCGTTTATTGAGTCATTACGTATTCTATGTTTTATTCTTCCTTATATATTTTGAAAAGTTCATGCCGATGAATCAACCATTTCGTGAAAAATCATGCATTATTGATATAATGTGTTCATTGAAAGAAAAAAATGTGATAGGATATTCTTTGAATTTCACGTCAATTTGTATTTCATTCTAATAAATTTTTATTTCATCCACGTGATTCCATCCTCATTTTTCCTCATTAGCGATTTTAACTACGAGGATCTCACTCTCTATAAATATAATATCGTAAGAACTATAAAAACTTGCACTCTTCAATGCAAATCAACACTATCTCTCTTGTTTTTTAATTACTTTTAACAATTTTGAGTGCAATGATTGGTATTATCTTGTGTATGGAGTTAACAAAACCCATACAATATTTAAGTTTTGTTATATATGTCGCCTATTTTTCTATTTTATTTTTGAAAGATCTCAAATATTCCTTTCTTGTTTTATACCAAAGATGTAACGTGAAACTATTATACATTTAAGCTAAGCATAGGAATTAAGGTATTAGTACCTATGAGAGCGTCAAAATAACCATCTCCTCGTGAGAGCTCTGAAAAATATGTACTGGAGTTAATTTTGTCACGGTAAGTCTGCCCAATCACTAAACTCTTCATTCACTATCTTAATAACTCTCTTATATACCTATATATCATAGTACAATATTTAGGATGAACATATGTCGGAGAAGAACTTTAAAGTTTCGTTAATCATTAATTAATTATTTAAAGTCTAAGAATTTGACTTTTCAAAACTCCAAAAGATTTGAAATCAAATTCATATCAAGGTTTTAGGTACATATACATGGTGGCGATGACGGTATTGAAGTCTCATTATCCTTCAAATTCTTACATCAATTTTTTTGTTAAACATACTGAAAATCAGTGTATAACAATCTTTTCGTCACACACTTCACTCAAACTAAAACTAATCCGACACATTTTGTGTTAGGCAATCTTATTATCTACCGGTTTGACGTTAAAAAAAAAAAACATACATATATATGGAAAAAAATATTTTGGGCTCTGCATATATTGGAAATATTAATACCAAATCCTTATCCCATCGGCTCTGAGATTTTGAACTATTTTGGAACTGCAGTCATGATCTTGATAACCTTATTTTCAACTGTATGTCCCCTGGTATGCTTAAACAAAACATTTAAAAAAACTCATTCAAAATTTATATTATGGTTATAGTATAAAGTAGGAGGAGCTAGGAAACTGTTTTATAAACTACATATTGTATGTACTGACTTTGGCCTGATAACAATGGTATGCCTTATCAGATACAGGTCATCTAAAACTCTTGTGCATATGACCTTTTGGAGATCAGTGGAATATCAAATATCAAACTAGGAGTAGGGACTTCCAGAGGACTTCAAGTTTTGTAATTATTAGAACTTCACTCACCTTTCTAACAAAAACAAAAAAAGACAATGATTGTGACTATAGATTCGGGGTATATAGTTGGAGAACTTACGGTATGGGAAATTTGGAGGCTAGTTATGGCCACAAGAACCATCAAAAAAGAAATTACGTAGCCCTTCATCTATAGAGTCTTGAGTTAAATGGTGAAGATGATATCTTACTTAGTTTCTGATTGGTACAGAACATAATCAGAATTTGATCTTTACATTTTTTAGTGAAATGACGATCAAATCATATGGAATAGTACTACTATTTATAATGGTGATGGATGCCTTCCGCGAATGACTTAAATCATTGGGGTTGGTTCAATTTTTTGTGTTTGTATCTGTTAATCTGTGGAACTCCCTTAGGGACATTAATTGACGTATCAATCAAGAGCAAGAAAGTATACGGTGGTAATGGGTTAATTGCGTGGCAGACCGCTTCACCATAAATTTATTATTAGGTAGAAGTTGCTACCATGCATCGTGGCATTGCAACATCCTTGTTATCAAAAGAGTTTCTTAACCCACGAGATCACGATCACACCCTATTTAGTTCAGTTTTCTCGTTAATAAACTGGAAAAATGAGCACTGTGACGTGTTAGTTTCGTGCATTTTGTGAGCTCGGACCTCAGTGCAACATTACAGTAAAGTGGTTGTTAATTGTTACATGTTACCAACAGAGCGAATTTATTTTCGTAACATCATAAACAAAAAATAAAATAAAACCAATGTAGCATTTTTGCTCTCCATTAGTTTCATTTTGAAAGAACTATGATATTAGGCATACATAAAACTTTTCGGGCATACAAAATGATAGTCCCATCTTGGGTGACCTTATAAAGGGTAACCTATGGGTAGCTCAGTACCTATATACCCTTAATACAAAAATCTAAAATCAGTTTTCTAAAAATCAAAATCATCTTCCCTTAACATCTCTTCTTCTTCCTCCCTCTAGCGAACTCTTCCCCTCACGAAAAAAAAATTTGTATGATTAATTGTCGATTAATTAAAAATTTGATTGTCGATTAAATTTGAACTACATAATATTTCGTACAAAGAAAAGCGAGGACTAGAGCAAACCAAATCGTCATCTAATCCATCATTTGAAAGAGAAGAACCAATTGAGATGAAAGGTGTAAGGCCCGAAAATCAACCACCAATTGAACCGAGAATTGAACCATTTGGATCTCCAACTCAGGAAAGCTTGAGGATAAGAAAGTAAGCCCCTACAAACCCAATCTCCTATTTGTTGTTTTTCATCGATTAAATAAGCGATTTACGGTGTTAGGTTCGGCTCAAAAATTAAGTTGAGTTTTTAAGCCCAGTTTTCTTCTAAAAGCTACTGTAAGTGTATATGAGCAGTTCGGCTGAGAAATTTCATGAAATTTCAAACGGGAATCACGAAAAGAGATACACGAGGGTTAGGCGTATTCGATAATCATAATATGTCTTAGAACCTAGCACATTTCGAGGTTCGGCTATTGCGATATTCGCAATATGTAGAACAAGTACAAAATTATTAACTTGAGAAATGTACATGATCGAGTTGGCTTATATTCTACTTATTCAAATAGCCAAGACAATGTGTTTCCAACAGAGTTGGCGCTCACAATTTCTAAATATAAGCCCAAGACCCTAAACATTTCTTCGAGACAGGTTCGAGTGTAGGGTTCGGCTTGTTAGGACAATTCTAGCAAGCCGAACTTTGTTCTACAAGGTAAGTTCGGCTCTTAATCAACACTTTCGGCTAGCAAATTTCGAACTTCATGAACCTTAGTGAAAAATACGGACTTTTGGTGATTTTACTTCTGAAAGTGAGATTAAACATAAGATATGTTGGAAAATTTCTCCGCGAGACTAGCCTAAATGACTATAATTCAAGGGTAACTAAATAATCTACACAAATTTTTTTCTCACTTTCCCCTTCTCCTTCTAAAAAAAACTAACTTTTTTTTTCTTACTCAAAATTTTTATCTACACATTAATAACTAAAATAATCTTAAAACTAATCACTAATCATTAATCACTAATCAAAATTATTTTTAACTAATCATTAATATTAATACTAATCCTAAAAGTGATTTGCCATTGCAAAAATATTTGGCTAAGGGGCTTCTAATTTTGCTATTTACACTCCTTTTTTGTCCTTACTTGGCATGCCCTAAAAGATTTCTGTATGCCTAATATCATAGTTCTTTTGAAATGCCTCGACAAGGTTATATATATTGCAACCACATTTAACTTCAATGTATTATATTGATATTTTTCGGAGACCTCTCAAAGAACAAGTAATTGGGGGATATGAAAACTAATTGGGGGATATAGATACAAGACAAAATAGGAGTCCCAATAGCAATTCAGGTCACCTTATGTAATTATTTTTTAATTCTAATTTACCCCTCACTAGTAGGTTTTAGTGGTTAATAATAATTAGTAAAAATCTTAAGTATTTGGGGGATAGATTAGTGTGTATTTTTATTTGTGTTTGGTGAGAGAGTAGAAGGAGGAAAAAATATTTGAGAGGAATTTCTTTTTGAAAATGGAAGATGATTGTGATGAGAAAATTACCGCTAATAAGAGGTTGAAAAATTGATTTTTTTTTCTTTGAATCCACCATTGTTGCGAATTTGAAAAAGCTTGGTCTTAGGCATGGTATTCAGCAAAAACCCATGCGGGCAATTATTGGAAATGTTCATAAATTGTTGCCACTATAGGGGTTTAGGGCGTAAACGTGATTTTTTACGGTTTTGATATTCGAAGTTGATTTTTACGGTTTTGAGCAGGTACCGGCATGGTAATGCTGGTTTCGAGCATCTTAGGTACATGTTAGGCATAGTATTTTGCTTAAATTTCTATCTTAGGAGCAAGGGATGAAAAGTATTTAGAATGTTGATTTTTTTTTCATGACCTCTAGGCATTGATAGGGAAATCTCGAGCATGCCGGTATCATGTTCGACATATGTTCTTCATCAATTCCGGCATGGTCTTCATCACTTCCGTTTTGAATTTTTAGTATTAATCGAGTTCTTCTTGGCATGGTCGAGGTTGATATAAAGACCATCTGGGTATTGTTTCAGGCATACCATGTTGCTTTATTTTCTCTTAGGAAGTGGGTGAGTTAATACGAGAAAAAAATTCCAAGCGGAGTAGTAGAAGACCATCATAGGAATTGATGAAGACCATATCCGGAACATGAAATCTGGCATGGTCTTCATTAATTCAAGCATAGTCATCATCACTTCAATATGATCTTCATCACTTAGAATAAAAAAAAATTGGTTTCCAAAGTGAGAGAAAATTTGATATAGAGTGGGAGAGTTTAGAATTTGAAGGGAATGGGAAATATTTTGGTTTCAAAAGCTCCACCCTAAATAAGATTAATAATAAGTGGAGATGGAAATGGGATATGATTTTGTTTTTTTGATTTTAAGTTTTAATTTTTATTTTGTGGAAGGGTATTTTAGTATTTTCGCCCCCAAAAGTCACCCCTTAGCACACACCATGGGTTGGGGGAAGTAATTCATATCCCCCAATTAGTTTCTATATCCCCCAATTGCGTGTTCCTCTCAAAACCTATTTATTATGAATCATATTATTGGGGCTTTAAAGTCTATGGGTTTTGGGGGCTTTATTGGGTTCTATTATCCTAAATATGGATAGGAGGAGCTTAATCAATAATATCAAATATACCCTTTTCTATAAACATATTATTAAAAATATATTTAATCTTCTCTTTTTCTTCTTCTTCTTTTCTTCTCTTTCATTCCGTCACGATGAAATGAAACATCATTAAAAAACTAAAATCTATAATTCTTCTTTCTCTCTTCTTTTCCATTCGTCGTGATGAAGATGATGATTATAAAAAAAAATCTATTATTTTCTTCCTCTCTTCTTCTTCATCATCTCCATCGCGTAGAGATTGTAAAAAAAAAAAAAAAAAAAAAAAAAAAACATTGATTTTTTACTTTTGATTGACTTAAAATTTCGATTAATTTGAGGAAAAAAAGCCGAGTTTACGAAACTATAGCGACACAGAGTTCACTTTCCCAGTGAATCACCCATCATACGGTTGGGAAAATACGAGTTTCTCACCGTAAGCCACTGAACCTCTTATACCGAGTTAGGAAAGTAGAACTTTGAGCGTAAAGAGTATTCATGGCTAGATTTTCCTAGCCGTAGCTATTACGATAATCCAAAAAAAAAAATACCAGAGAATTTCGGTTTGGTTTTCCCCTAGAAAATGCTAATTTTGAGGGTTCCCCCATAAGTAACTTGAACTTTTGGCTAGGAAAACCTAGCCACAACTCTTTCTGATACTTACATAAAATAAAGAAAAACAATATCGGTTGGGAGTTCTTGTCGACCCCGGTAGAAAGTAATTCTGGTGGGAAATCTTTAATTAAATTAATTAGTATTTGTTTTATGCAGGTCGACAATGTTTCCCCCGAAACTACAAAAAATCCAAGATTTGTTTCGGTATTTAATCAACAAAATTGTTAATGGTAATCAAATATAAGGTTTTCCTGGGTGTTTTAGAAAAAATCAGAAAAAATTGTTGTTTGGACTTCTTATTTGCCAGCCTGAACACATTGTAGAGGCATCAAAGATTTTTGATAGAGGTTGAGAGAAGTGGTAGAGGACATTGTGGTATGTGGGGTTCATTTTTGGAATCTACTTGATGGAGGATATCTTCTTTACATATTAGATACGAAGGACTTGGGCCTGCTTTGCTAGTAGAGGCATCCCAATATGCCTTTCTTGCTTCACGTGTCCAATCTTGGGGTTACAAGATCATATATTAAGGGGCCGAGAGGTAGAAGGCATGGATGACAATTTTCATAAGGCCCAGAAGACTCTTCAAGAAACTCTTCCCGATTTCGACTTTACAACTTTACCAATAAGGACACCTCCCCCTAAAGCCCAAAGTACTTTGGCGAGTGCACTTTTTAGCAAAGTAGTTAAGGCCATGGACAAAGTTTACGAGTTGTCTAATAGACAGAAAGCAGTTCTCGACCGCCGGGCGGGGGCATGCCCAGGATTTCCTCCTCGCTATTCTAATTGAGGGCCTTGGACAGAAAATGTCACATGTGGAGTATCGTGCCATTCTTAAATACAGGTTGATCATCCCTTTATACCCTTCGGATACACGTTGCCATGCTTGTATCATGGGGTGCTTGGACGCCTTTGGTGAACATGCAGTTCATTGTAAGGTAGACCCCGGATTTACACATAGACACGATCATGTGAAGGATATGTTGTATGATGTCTTGTGGAGAGATGGTATTTATTGAAAAGAAGAAGCTATTTATCAATTTTTGCCAAGATTCACTTGAAGGGAGATTGACTCTCAGGTCAGCAGATGTTCTTATTTTCGGGTGGGCCAACGGGAAGCACGCTTTTGTTTACCTTACTGGGGTTTCTCCGTTAGTAGGCATAGGACGTGGTACGTTTACATTCGGGCAAGTAGCACTAAGGGCTCCCTCAGGTAAGATAGCGAAACATGAGAAAGCGTGTCATGATAATGGGCATGTTTTTATTCCGTTTGATTTTGATACATTTGGTTTTTTGGCTCCAGAGACGGTTGGACTCCTCAAAAGAGTCCAGAAAGTCATCTTGTGCAATGTAAGTGACTCTCGGTTCAAAAGTTTGTTTTTAGCGGATAGGTTTGCAATTCAAAAGAGCTTGCGTACGCGATTTACTGCTTCATCAATGTAATTAACTTTATAATCGAATGATTATATATAAGTCAAAAAAAGTTTAAATTGTTTTTTGAAATCATCGTACTAAATCAAAAGAAGGAAAATAAAAAGACCGAAAGAAAATTTGATGAAAAAAATTAGTCGAACGATTAATCTTAATCTATACACTAATCAATATTAGTTCGGCTAATCACCATAATCGACACTAATCAAATCAAGGGTATTTTAGATATTAGCAAAGAAATTAGATAAGGGCTTATTAGAATTACTACTAGTGACCCAAAAAAAAGAAAAAAAAACATCCCCAATAATAGGATTTTCTTCTTTATTACCTTATATTGTTGGGTGGGGAGGAGGAACAAGCAGCATTTTTTTTGAGTGCGAATTCGTGCACACTTCTTAACGAGTGTATATTTCACATTTCAATCTCTACCCTTGATTTAATTTAGGGAGTTATGTAACGAGGGTCGTGATTCTAAACATGGAGGGTAATGGGCCATCAGTTAAATAATTGACCAATCAGAAGAATATGTGAAATATACACTAGTTAGACGAGTGTGAACAGATTTGGACTCATTTTTGTTGGGTGCGTGAAAATGAGAGGCATAGTGCTACTTTTCTAAACACGTGTAATAACAGGGCAAACAACGGGTCTCACATCGTACGGAGGACACCTAGTCATCCGGTCGTGATTCACCAAATTATTTCGAATCCAGGTTACATTTTGTGGTCCATACACTTACTATTCGAGGCATTATAGGAAGTTATAGCTGTATCATAGAGAAATATATGGACAGAAAAAAAAACATATCAAGGGGTACGCCACCGCAAGAAGAACATGAAGCCAACACTTACACATCATTAGATAAAAAGAAGAAAAAGAAAAATCATTCTAAGAGATGAACAAGAGACATTCTTTATATAAAAATAGAGTTTTTCGGGAAAATGACGCAAGATTGTCTGGAAACACGATTGATTAAAGCGCATGAATTTAAATTTAGCCAATACAATTTCAAGAGAATCTTTTGGGCCCACGAAATATTATTTGGCCAATCACATACAAGAAAATAATTTCCTAAAATTACTAAATCTTATTTAATCTTGAAAAAGTAACAAAATAAATACATACAACTTCAACATTACCAAAAAAAACGATTTTAATATATATTTTAAACCAATCACATTTAAGAAAAAAATATTGCCTAAAGCACCAAAATCTAATAAAATCTCCTAAAATTACAAAAAAGAAAAATATTCTAACTATGCTAATTAAATATTAAATTAAAATTCACGGATGTAAATAAATAAACTAGATAAAATCACGATTAATAAAAGATATTAAACCATTCATCACAGGTTAATCAAAAAAATTAAATCAATCATAAAAGTATTTAAAAAAATCCAATGTCAAATGCAGGTTACACTTCTCATAACTATAAAAGTTATCTTAATTACAATTCCAAACTAATAATTAAACTAATGCCCATTACAATCGACAATTATAATTAAAAATTTATTATTGCATTTTGAATATAATTAATAAAACATAAAAAAGAGAATTTAGGGGTGATCAAAAATTTAAAAAAATAAATAAAAAAAAATAAATTTTTTGATGCGTACCAGTGGATCGGGAGGTGCTTCTTCTTCATAAAAATAAATAACGATAATCTGCACAATAGTCGAAATAGAAAATGGTTAGTAGAAAATCGTGTATGTTTACAACAAAGTATTATGTAACTCACGGAGAATAACAAAAAAGAAAATAATGAGCATCGATTTCTTTTTTTCTTAAAATTATTCATTCCATGAAAAAAACTTCTTAATATTGTTCATTCCACATAGAAACAAAATAAAAGAATTTCTATTCTTGATAGTTGTTGTATTTTTAGAGTGAAAATATTGCAACAAGTAAAAATGTTATCTTTTTTTGATAAGTTAACAAGTATATGGAGATATCCAAAAATATCTAAATTAAGGATATCAAAAAATATCCTTAGTATAAATTTAAAGATATAAAATGATATTATTTCCAAAATATCGTACTAAGTTTATGAAATTTCTTGCTTGGTGGAATTCTATATAAAGCGTCGGGACAAAGGCAAGCTTTCATCATTTACATTGTGGTTTTTCTTCTTATATTGTTTTATTGTTCTTTGGGTTTATTGGATTCTTATTTTGGAAATTTTGGGCTTTTTTGCAGAGATGATGGTGTTATATTCTCAATCAATGAATGATTGACCGATTAGATGGAATAATTTGGTGTACTTTTGAGGTAATGAACTTTTGTCTTTCATAATTCAAAGTTTCGTTGATCTATATTTTATTTGGTTTCGTTTTGCGATTGTTGCTCCTCATTCTCAAACTTGAACAATAAAATTGAATCCGTAGGTTTTATTTTGTACCAGTGCATAGATAAAGTAATGAGCTTCTTTTTCATGGTATGCTTTAATTTTATTTTTATTTTATTTTTTTGCTATGATGCAATCTTTGTTTCTACTATTGATGTGATAAACTTTTGTCTTTCGTGCAGGAGTTTGTTTGCCAAAACAAAATATGATATTGAGCAACCATTAATTATTATTTTTTTTGTTCATTTTACGGTTGATCTATATTTATAATTTTTACTTGAATGAACCTCTAGGGCCTAGAACAATAAGATTGAATCTACGAAGGCATAAATGAGGTAATGATTCTCTTTTTGTAAGGTGATCTTTTTGTTAACTTTATTCTCTTATGATTTTATCAAACGAAAATATCAAATAATGCGTAGTACATGGACGTGGTAATAACAAGTTCATTTTATGGCCTTTTAGTTTTAATTAGGTTTTTGGATTATGTTGATCTAATTTAATCAAAATATTAAATTGTAGATAGATTTTTTGAAAATGTTGTTTGAGGCCGACATAAAGTGGGTTTTGAAGGATCGGAGAAGTAGAAGTATAGAACCAATGTGCTGTGAGATCGATGATTTTCTTACGATTTTTGATGAATGGATTGTTCAGTTTGTACTTAAGATCGTCTCTCTATTCATTTTTGTGCTCATCATAATCAAAATATTTTGTTCATATAAATGACATTTGCCTAGAACAATAAGATTGAATCTGAAGGCATAAATGAGGTAATGATTCTCTTTTTGTAAGGTGATCTTTGTTAACTTTATTCTGTAGTACTTATGATTTTATCAAGCGAAAATCAGTACATGGACGTGGTAATAACAAGTTCATTTTTATGGCCTTTTCGTTTTAATTAGGTTTGGATTTTGTTGATCTAATTTAATCAAAATATTAAATTGTAGAAGATTTTTTTTTTGAAAATGTTGTTTGAGCCAACATAAAAGCAGTAGAAAGTATAGAACCAATGTGCTACGGCTGAATTTTCATGCACACATTGATTTTCTTGCCCGTTTAAAGTAGATGAATAGAGTTTGTACTTAAGATCGTCTCTCTATTCATTTTTTGCTCATCATAATCAAAATATTTTGTTCTTATAAATGACATTTCGGTCAATCAATTTTCTTAAGGGTTTAATGTAAGCAGCCTTTTTAGGGTGTTTATTAATTAAAAGGTCTAACAATGCAAAGGAGCATCGCTACCCGTAAGATCACACAATTGATTCATATCAGTCCCACGATTATCGCTATGGATTGCGTCCAATCCTATATTCTAGGAATTACGGGGTATGTTGCAACTCAAAACATCAAAAGGTTGTTAGGAAAGGTTCTAATATATTTCTATCAAGTTAAATGATTTTGCTCAAATTCCGCTTGATATAGCGGTGCTTCATAATTCTTTGGTACTTCATAAGAAAGAAGGATTTGTACAATTTTACCGAGAAGAATGTTGCTAAGATAAACATCAAGTAAAAGGAGAAGTCTAACCGGGAACTTTTAGTACCATAAAGAATTAGTCGAATATGGCGCGATCTGACCTAAAAGAACATCAACTCGATTCAAAAGGTCTCAAAGATATTAAAATTTTGCACGATATTTTATGATTTGATATAATAAAGTATGGTAATATATGGTAGTTATGTTGATTACATGCGTTTACATGCAATTTGGAGTTTATATTTGCAATCGACTGAGTAAGCTATGTATGCTGTGTAAACTTTGTAAATATGTTTTTATAAAAATCATAAATCAGAGCATAAAATTATCCTTGATCCCACTTTCGTTCCTTTATTTAGTTCAGATTCAGGCCTAACCAAACCAATGCTAGACAATTGTTCATAAGGCGTTTACGGTCATTTGATCGTACCATTTGTGGGATCAAGGAAGGCGTTTAGGTACATTTGTATACACAAGGGAGTTTGAGGCTTTTCTTTTCGATTATAATAGAATATACATGATGAATATGATGTCGGTACTTTTAACTTGGCAATGGACCACCAGACTTAAAAATGCGCTCTGGATATTACCATTAATGGCCACGAAAATACAATTTTGAATTTAACGAGAAATTGTTTTAGGTGATACTTTTCGATTAAATACTTTATAAGGGTGTTCTTGCTTTGTATGTGATCCATCTTGGTCTTCTTGATGTATCTTAATATTTATATTCGTATTTTTGTTATTATTTGAAAAAGAAAGACTTCATGTAATTTTCCAAAATTGGAACAAACATTTAGTCTTTAAACTTCGTGGTCTTTCTCATTTCAAAATTGGGATACCATATTATTGGTCCAGAAGTGTCAGTGTTGTGGATTTTGCGTTCCTCAGATAAAGGGCCTATTTTCATTTACTTATCTGATAAAATAAAATGCTAATTTTCGTTTCGAGTAGAATTTGATTCATGCATTTTAAATCCCATATATACGAACCCATCAACAACAACAAAAAAAAGATCACATATGCACATCCTTCCACTTTTTATATATAATTGCAAGGTAAACAACTCTTTGTCGGCTTTGTCGAGTAGTTCGATCACATGACCCATAAATGTATCAAAAAAGCGAAAACTCTAAACTCACAGTGGAAAACCCACGTGAAATGCTGCACAAAGTGAATCATAAAAAGTAGGCCCCTATGATTCCTGGGTGGTGGGTCCCAAGTATTTGTTCCACTCGGTGGATCTCACGGTGCAAAAGCACGGTGAATGTAGAACTTCTGATCAAAAAGTCTTAATAGACCGTGAAAAAAATTAGAAGAAAACCTCCCTTACTCATATTCTCCCAAGGTGGGGCCCTAAAGTGGTCCCCAGTTAAACTCCTGATTGGCGGGTCCGCCCCTCTGTGAGGGGCGGTTTTTACGTAGTTTTTATTCAGGTCTATATAGAATTTAGAATTGCTGTAAATGTATTTATGATCATTTTTGGAATGTAAGATGAATACATCCCATGGGTGACATGTCATGATCAATGCTGACAATAGCGTTTGTTATCTTTTTGTTCAAGGGCGATTAGTTAAAGTACCCATTAATACTTTTAGACACCATTACTTGAGTTTAATATATGGATATTTGGTCAATCACATAGATGTCTTGGAATACGAGATGAACCAATTCATTAAAATGCTAAGATTCATGGTTTTGAAAGTCAACATTATAATACTCATTACTTAGATATTGAAACAATGATTTACATTTAAGAAAATCCGGAAAACAATCGTTCCTTAACAAGAAAAGAAGAATACTTTACGACGAGAAAAAGAATAACGGAATAATGCTAAGATTTAGGGTGACAAGAATGCTTTACGACCAACACAAAGGAGAATAATCTAAGAAAAGTTTCTTTTCATTGCACTCCCTTGGAACTTATATTTGTTTTAGCCCTTTTTGGTTTATTTTATTTTTTGCACATCAACTAAGATATTAATTTATTGATTTTTATTTGTACAAAGATTATCATACATCTTGATTTGTAACACTTTTCTATAATGGTTTTTATAACAAGCGTCTAATAGTCCATAAACAAGAAACAGACCCGTGCATCGCACGGGTGAAAAACTAGTTAGTCATAGAAATCAAAACCATTTCGTCAATAGGTTACTCAGTTATTATTGACCAAGAGACATTTTCATAACCTATATCGCCGTCTGTGTCTGTGTCTATGTCCACATAAATCAAGAGAAAATGGGTCATTTGTCCAAAAAAATTTAAAACACGGTTCAAATGGACAAGTAAAAAAAAGTACGGGTGAAATAGCCAAAAAAAAATAGCAAAGATGAAACTGGATTCATCGGCTTATACTTAAAAAAATAGCAAGGATGAAATTGGATGCATCATGTAAAATAAAAATAAGAAAAAAATATTTGAAAATGGACAGGATGGCTACATTCCATCGCTATTTTTAAAATTTTGTCCATTAAACGATATCTTTTAATTTTTGGCTATTTAAACAGTATCAAAACCTAAGTGTCTTTTTCGCCCAAAAATTGTTGATTTTGGTCTTTTTGACCAATTTTGTGATAAATCAATTCGTAATCATTGTCATGGCCATAGTCGACTGCATCATCAAATTCATAATCATCGGTGGGGTCATTTGGGAGCCTTAATTTTATAAGCCTGTCTCTACACCTCTTCAGTAGATCCTCTTCTGGATAGAGGCTGAAGCATTGACGGAGATCCAGAGATTCAAGGTGCAGGCAGCCATCGAGAATGGCCCTCAACCCCACATTGGTCAATTTGTTACCAAATAGATGAAGACGACGCAGCTGTGGCATGTTCTGAGCAATGGCTAGTGCCTCGTCATCACACTCTCTACCTGAGCCCTTGTAGCCACGATAGTTGAGCCGGAATAATTTTAGTTGAGGGCAAGCTATCCCAACAGTTTTAAGCATATCAAGCTTATTCCCGGAGAAAGAGCAGTAGCATATTTCAAGTTCCTCCAAAAGGACAGCTTTTTTGGCTATGTTAATCAATGCATTACCCATGCAAAATGCAAGACGCAGACATCTCAAGGAACCAGACCTGAAAACAGACAACCCTTGAGATGGAGCGGTTACAAATAATGTTGCAAGGCATAAAAAAAAAAAAAATCCAGCGGAAGAAGAAAAAGCATCTAAAAATGTAAACAGATAACTATAATTACATAATTTTATAGCAAAATGGAAGATATGATTCACTTACTTATCAGCAATATATGCTAAAAGATCACTGCTACCAAAACGTTCCATAGAGAACTCTACCAGCTGGCCGCAGCTCCTATCCACAGCTTCCCTTGCCAGCTTTTCCAAATCATACATGTCAGCCTCTAACAAACCCGACCAATTCCTGATATCTATAGAACGAAACAGCAAAGGCTCTTTGGAAGCTTTTCTCCAGATTGAACAAACTAATTGAGCCCTGAGTAAGATATCAATTATCCCTAATTTCAAAAATATAAGAGATAGAACATCAGCAGGCAATTCAGCCCAATTTCTAACTTCTTCCTGACTGTCCATGATTTCTACCTTCTTCTTCTTTTTCTGACGAATTTTTTTATTTGGAGGCATCCTCCACAAAAGCAAGAATGAAAGTAGAAAAATCTCTTAGGATCTCTTGCGAGAAATGCTGCAGCTGTGAAAATGAATCTTAATGAAGTTTTAGTATTTATTTAGGGTTTTCTTATTTTGGATTAGCATTAATTATTTTATCGATTCTCTAACCTTTTTTATTGGAACTTAACGTTTTTAAGTTTAAGAAATTGATCTAAAATATTATGTTCATTCCACAAACACCCTTGGACTTTTGGGGTTCTTTTATCATCATCTTCCGTTGATCCTCCTACATGGCACATATATACGGTCGTGATTGGTGTCTTCCTTTTAATTAACCTCTGTTCTTCCTACCTTCTTCGTTTTGTTAGTATCCACTATCCACTGTAAAACCTAAACAAAACCATTTTGGAAATCATCTCTTAAAAACCAGATTTTGTCTTTATATCGTGATATTAACTAATTTCAAACTTATAAAACTAAGGTTGCTTAAAACGTAAAAACCCATAGATCGATCTTGCAAAAATCTTAGAAAAACCAAGTAGTAACCAACTGCAGTTCTTCTTCCATCTTGTATTCATTTCCTCTTCTTTTTTCTTTTTTCTGATTACCCTTGTCCATCTTTTTTTTTTTTTTAATAGATCGCCCATACCGATTGAATCCAGTAAAGACGAAAATTAAGGGTCGATGATTATGAATCGACGATGTTGCAATAAAAACTGTTAATATAAGATTTTTTCATGTTGTACAACCATTTGAGTATTAATAAAAATGGAATTTTGCGGAATCACAGAGGTAGAAAGAGATAACCGATTAAGAAAAGAAAAAGTAATGGAAGAAGAAATGATTGTTTCGAAACCTAATTAAGAGAAGAGGGTAAAAATGTAATTAACGTTTACTGACTTACACACATCCTGTTTTCCCAAAAATACAATAACTCCGACGGTACTAACCAATTTCCAAGACAAAAAATAGGTTATTAATCACTCATTAACCTATATACGGGAGCACAAGTTAACAACACCCATTTATTTATAGAGCTTGGGATTTGCTTCAACTTCTCACTATTGAAAATCCAAGCGACAATTAGTTACTCTCCATCTTATCTGGTCAACATTCAGCATGAAATGACGAAGGGAGTGAAGTGGTCGCTACTACCAAGAGCGAATTGCCTTGGAAATAAACAAAAAAAAAAAAAAAAATCCAACTTTCCATTTCTACTCTCCATTAATTAAATGTCATTTTGGAATACTGACCGTTTGTGCCTTGACAAGATTGGTATACATTGGAACGTCATTTATTGTTACAGTCCAAGTTAATTAAAGGATTCAAATTTCCAGAATTCAGTCACTGGTAACTTTTTTTTTTTTTTTTTGTTGTTGTTAAGAGCATCTCCGATGCTAGGGGTGAAGGTCTTAAAAAGATATGACACATAGGATTTAACACTTTCTTAACCAAAAATTAATCTCCAATACTAAGGTCAAGGTTAATAAAAATCATGACAAGGATGCCATCTCATAAGAAGGGGTAAAGAAGAAGGTCATATCTTCACCTTCTTCGTGACCCTGGGTCTATTGACACATCATCAATATTTTATTCCAAAATTAATTTCTTTTAATTAGAAAATATTGTTATTGAGTGATAACTTCAAAGATGTTTTTTTCCCATAATTTTAACCCTTTTCCAAAATTGATTTAGGGTAAGAAAACTTTAGCATTGGAGATGAAAGTTGAGGTAAAATGTCAAATTTTTATTTGTTTTAGCCACATAGGAATCACCTCCAATAAAAAAATATTAATAAGACCCCCACATAGGATGACTTCCACCCTTAGCATTGGAGATGCTCTAACATGTAGGGCTGCACAGAACCGAGCCGAACCGAGCAAACCGAACCGAACCGAGTGGAACCGCACCGAACCGAACATCCAACGGTCGGCCTCATATTTTCTATAACCAAGCTGTTGATCTCTCGTCTCGGGTTTACGGTTTGAATATAGAAACCGTAGAAACAGAACGAGAATCCGATTAATATAGACCCTTGATTTTTATTACCCTAATTAATCCTAGCCATCTATTCTTATAAACCCTAACTATTTGAACTCAACAGAGTCTCACTTCTTCTTGAAATTGATTTCTTCTTTCACTTCTTCACTCACCTTATCGCCTCCACCACCACTTCGGAAACCCAAGCCATCTCTCCATCGAACGCGCCACCACCTCTCTACCTAGTAAACTGGCAAGTAGTTTCCTCTTATATTTCTCCTTCTCGTTTCTTATTTAGTTTGATTTGTTTTTTTTCAATTTCTAGGGTTTCTTTAGATTGATTTGTTAGGTTTTCTTCTGATTGCAAACAAACATATAGTTTAGTTTATGTTTGTCAATCAATTTTTGTTAGGGTTTTGATTATCTTTTCCTTTTTTCTTTATCTTTTTTTATGCAGAAAACTGAGAGGAGCGGCTGGAGATCTGGAGTTGTTCATCGAGTAAAGTTGTGTTGAGAGTTTGAGGACTAGCAGGTAACTGTTCCTTATTTTCGTTCTTTGTATTCAATTTCTAGGGTTTGTTTGTTTGTTTTCTTTCAAAGATTTTGATTTGTTTTTTAGACTATTTGTGTGACTTGTGTCCTGTAAAATCCACAAGAAGACCCATTTATTTGAAACTGTGTTTGAGGAATTTTATTAGGGTTTATATATCTTAGATTATTCTTGTTATTGTTTCTTTCAGTTTTAGTTTCTAACAGACATAAGAGCCATGAAGCTGCTATTTGTTTGGCGTAAGACCCATGAACTTTGATAAGAGCCATGAACTGATGATGATGTTGCGAGAGATTCAATTTCTTCCCGATTTTTACTAATCATTGTGAGATGATGACTTGAGTTCATAGTATTATAGTTTAACTTTTTTGAGTTAACTTAGTTTGATTGATTCAATTTGTTTACATTTCGGGTGCCTTGCTAATGGTTGGAACAAGTTCAGTTTATGTATCAAGCAAGAGGAGCAAGATGTCAAATGTATCTCCAGCCTCTGCCTCTCTATCCCTAGCCAGTTGGTCTCTTTCAAGTGACACCTTACGCAACACCTGAAGTTGTTGCCACACAAGTAACTCAAAGACCTTCTGAGAGGACCCCCACACGAAAATGAACCAAAGCCAAAGAAGAAGGGTAGAGCTACATCTATAGTATGGGAGGAATTTACTAGGCGAGTCCTAAAGAAGTGAATGTAATCCCAAGAAGAAAATGAAGGCGAACTCAAGGAAATGGAACTTCTAGCATGTTGGCACATCTGACTAGATATCCTAGCAATCCCAACAAGAAGAATAAATGACAACAAAGCTTGGTGTTTCCAATGCCAAAACCTGGGAAATCTTCCCAACTAATTGCTCATAATTATAACAAAGATTTGTATAGAAGGAGATTGGCTGAGTTTGTGATAAAGGATGAGTTACCTTTCAGATTGGTAGAAGGAAAAGGGTTCAAAGCATTTTGTCAAGTGTTAGAACCTAGATTCAAGGTGCCAAGCCAGTATGACAATCTGAGAGACCTTTTAGTCATCTACAAAGAGGAGAAAGACTTGTTGAAGAAGTATTTCAAGGACAACAAACAAAGAGTATCTCTTACAATAGATACATGGACTTCTCCCAATAACTTCAATTATATGTGTGTGATAGTGCATTTTGTGGATGTTAATTGGAGGCGCAAAAAAGAGAATCATTTTGTTCTGCCAAGTCAAGGGTCATCTTGGAGTGGATATTGGAAAAATGCTAGAGAGATGTTTCTTTGGATTGGGGTTTAGAAGATGTTTTCTTTGTGACTTTGGACAATGTCGAGTCTGCAAATAATGTGGCAATCGAATATCTTGGACCGGTGGCATCAATTGGACCGGAGCAGATGTTCAAGCTCAATACATACGAGGTTAGATTGCTTTTCATTGTTAGCTTTTGGATAGTTTTTTCATTGTTATCAATTTATCATCTATGTGATCATCTATTTATGATATGTTAATCATCTGTGTGTACTGTGTGTACTATTGAATGATGTTGATGATGAGAACTGGTAGTAGTAGTAGCATCAGTAACCACATCCATGACTTGACTTAGAAAGAATTAAATGAACACTAGTTGAAACTGAACCCTAATATTTTCAGTTTAATATGTTATCACTGTTTTGTCATCTGTGAGTGTACTGTTTGTACTAATGTGTTATCTTTGTTTTGTTTCATTATTATCGGTGAGGTGTGCTGCGCATGTTCTTGCCCTTGTTGTTAAAGATGCAGTCCTATTGTATCACAAGTCGATTAGCAGAATAAGTTCAGTAATAAAGTATGTGACTGGTTGTCCCTCTAGGTTGGCTAAATTTCGAAAATGTGCTTCTTTAGAGAAGATTGAGTGTAAGAAAATGGTCTTCTTAGATGTGAAGACCCGGTGGAATAGCACATTTTTAATGCTTGAAGCTGCAATTCCATATGAAAGGGCTATTAAGAGGTTAGAAAGAGAGGATAAGAGCTTCAGAAATAAGTACATTTTCAAGGAAAATCCTGAAGAGGCTTTACATTTGATGCGATGCTTGATTACGATTGATTATGATGATTATTTTGCTGATTCTTCATCTAGTGAGTTTGAATGTGATGTTGCTGTAACTAACAAGATGAGTAAGAAGAAGAAGAACAACAAGCCCCGTCACCATGCTCCATATGCTGCAGACTGGTCATATGCTAAATGTCTTGTTAAATGTTTGAAGATTTTCTTTGATTCTACAGTTAAGTTCTCGGCTTTAACACAAGTCACCACACTTGAATTTTTATGGCAATTAGCTACGATACATGAGCAATTTGGTTGCGTGAGACATACTTAGGGAGATCCACATATTTCTAGGATGGATGATCTAATGTTTGAAATACAACGATTATTGGGGTGAGTATGAAGACATGAACTCGGTATGTTTTTTTGCTAAGTTACTTGATCCTCGAGAGAGAAAAGAGGCTGGTTTGAAGTTTGATCTCGAATGTTTGTATGAGCAAAATGAGTATAGGGTTGGAAAGCTGTTTTGAAAAGCTGTTAAACAAGATATGGGAAAGTTGTATGAAGAGTACAAGAGCATGTATTCGAATGCCAGTGTAGATGAAGGTGTTGGGTCTACAACTGTTGCAAGTGCAGATGATGCTGTAGTTTGTGTGCAAGAATTAAGTATTGAGGATATGCTTGAGTCAAGGAAGAAAAAGCAAAGAATGAATATTAATTGTACTCAGCCAAGATCAGAAGTTGAAAGGTACTTGAGGGATGAATGTGAACCATGTACAAAGGACTTTGATATTTTGGCTTGGTGGCAAGCTAATAGTACCAAGTATAGGTACTATCACTCATGGCGAAGGATATTTTGGCAATACATATCTATTTTGTTGCATCGAAGTCGCATTCGAGTCGGAAAGCGTATTCTTACTCCATGGAGAAGCTGATTAACTGCCAGGACAGTTGAGGCACTTATATGTGCACAAAGCTGGTTACAACAACCAATTGCTCTTGATTTCATATCTGAATATGTATCAGATGATAGTACTAGCTAGAGGTGTAAGCGTCTTTGGCCGGCACACGAAGTCGAGTGCTTCACGTGCCATGTGCGATCTTTGTCTTTGTATAAGCGATTTAAACGTCTTGTGTCGTCTTTGTGCTTTACTAGTCAAAAGCTAGGCACAGACCACATTACCAGGCACAACACACGAATAAACGTGCCGTCTTTGTGCCGTCTTTGGCACACGTGCTATAAACAATTTGAATCACTTAATGTTACATTAAGTCGGACATTATCATAAGAATTTAATTAGACAACATATCATTTGACAAGTTTATTCAATAATAAGAAATAGCCCATCAAATATAAAATTGATTATTGTCATGTAAATTAATGTTCTAGTTAAATATAGATGACGACGTTATAACAACGATATTGAAATATATTTTCCAAATATTAAGGTATTATATGTGTTGTTATAAATAAGCCAACATAAAATGTTAAAAACTAGCTAGAATAGTGACTCTTTTGTGAAATATACAAAAATGTGATGTATTATGCCTTGTTATATGGTGTATTTGTACATGTTATGGCGTGCTCTCTTAACGTGTTGTCTTTGGTAGGGCCACGTGCTTATCCGTGCAGCGTCTTTGTCTCTTTGTGCCAATTAGTCAAACCCAAAGCCACGTCCCATTTAACTAACGTGTTGTGCCGTCTTTGAGCTAAGTCATGTCTTTGGTGAAATTTGTGCTCAAATTTTAGCATCTTTAAAAATTTGTGCTCGTCTTTGCAACCCAATTACACCTGTAGTACTAGCATTGAGGATGGTAATGAACTACCTTTTCTTATTGATTTTCAACTTTTCATTTTCTTTCTTTTCTTATATGTATTTCTTTTCTTATGTGTATTGACTTAAAATGTGTATTACAGAGGTTTTGGGCCCATTGCCAGAGATCTGAAGTGAAGCTTAAAGAGATGAACTGCTGTCTTTTACTTTTAAAGCTCATGTTGATGCAGTGAAGGCGAAGGTTGAAGATTAAAGAGATGGACTTGTTTAGCCTGTTTAAATCTCATGTTGTTTAGCATGTTTTACTTGGTTTTCATGCTTAAGACTACTTAAAGCTCATGTTGTTTAGCCTGTCTTTCTTTTGCTTAAGATTTGTTTTTGAACTATTACTTGGTTTTCCTGTTGATGCAGTCTTTTAAGACTTGCTTTTGAACTTCTGACTTGTTAGACTTTTGTGTCATTTTATTAATGTCTACTTGTTTTAGATAACTTCAGTTGGCAGTTGCAGTTTATTATGACAAAGTATGTAATGGTTGTACAGGTACAGAAATCTGAGTACAGTGGAATAAATGATTGGTTTGATTTAAAAAGAAATAAAACGTCTTCCGAGTCTGAGTTAAAAACAAGTGATACATGAAGCAGTTCAGTTTCAGTTTCAATAGTAGAAACAATAATTGTTGAGTTTAGTCGTGATTTTGCTGAAAAAGCGAACCGATCGACGATGTGCAGCCCTACTAACATGCGACAATTGTTTGGGTGACCCTAACAAATGAAAAGCCGCAGCACAAGCCAATTAAACAGCCAGCAAGCGAAGTACATGGAATCATTAAACTACTCTTCAACGGCCACAATCATAATGAGTAGTTCTGTAACTTGCGCCTACAAAGCTCAACATGCTCTCGGAAACAATTTGAGCATAAAATTCCAAATTATCAGTTGAATCCTTGGGAAGCCTTAAAATTTGAATTGTACCTTTACACTTCTGAAAATCAGTTTGAGAGGCATAGTGCCACTTATGTAAACACGCATGATACTGTGCTAACAACGTGCCTGACATCATATCCGAGGACACATAGCCATCCGTCGTGATTCAAGAATCCTTGGTGCATGAAAACATTAAAAAAAATACACCACTTGAATTTTATATTTGACTACTAAAGAAAAAATACTCCAGCACTCCACACCAAGAGATACGCAATACACAATAGTCAAATAACTCACAAGTCACAGTTCGTATCTGATACTCTACGAGACTAATCATAGTACTCTGGGTGGTAGGGCAAGTCATAGGTATAACCTAAACTTGAGTCTGAGTTGAATCCACTGTCATTATCTACACCAGAGTCTGTATGGTAGAAATCACTGTCATGATCAAAATTCGAGAGATAGCTGCCCTCAGAGGATTCATCATTGATTGCAGCATCAAATTCATAATCATCAGTGGAGTCATTCGGGAACCTTAATTTTATAAGCCTATCTCTACAAGTAATCAGTAGATCCCCTTCTAGATTAACGTTGAAGCACTGACGGAGGTCGAGAGATTCAAGGTGCAGGCAGCCATCGAGAATAGCCTTCAAGCCCGCATTGGTCAATTTATTTCCAGAAACATGAAGATGACGCAGTTCATGTTGGAAAATTTGCGATAAAAGCAGGGGTGAAGAAAAGAATGTTGTATTAGGGTTCAAGGCTCTTATGAAAGATTCTTTTCGACAATTATTCGACCCTTTCCCAATTGAATTGGCGAGTACAAACAGGTCAATTGAATATTGCCGTCGGGATACTTGAAGCCCCTAGCGGTTGTTGGATTCAAAGCTTGTACGACCTTGATCCAACCAAAGAACACCTTTGGTTTGTTTGATGATGCTTATAAGAAAGAAAAGCAGAGAGAGTTTAGAAGATGTTATGATTAAGCGAGTAGGAGGAGATGCTATTTATAGATGCTTTTGCATCTGTTGGGAATAGGCGTCTCTTCATCATGAGAACATGAATGACGTCTGTTGGAATCGAAGATTACGGATATGATTTCAATTATTAAAACAGTCGACCACGGCTGGGGGCTCGCCCCCAGGACCCTTTTGGATAGCATAGTTGAAAATATTCCAACAGTTCAGGCATGTTCTTTGCAATGGCTAGTGCCTCAGCATCACACTCTGTATGTGGCCAACTGTAACCTCGACTGTTAAGACAGAACGACTAAAACCGTTTTCGCTTTCCCACGGAAAACCCGTTTCCCTTCTAGGTTTCTTCTCCTTCTTCTTGGTTTTCAGCCTGGTTTTCCTTTCGCCATGAGCGGCTAATTAGCCGTTCATAGGCTCTGAGAATGGGAAAGCACTAAAATAAATAGATTTATGCTTAATGGGGTCATATTAGAATAGGGTTAGGTTTAATTTTTAATTGGAAGCTCATTAGTGGTGGTGGCAGTCGAGAAAATCTCAAGTCCTGCAGCCTCAATCGGTTGCGTTTGTTTATCAATCTCCCTTGTCAGGTAATGATTATGATTATCCCTCTTCAGTCTGATTACACGCTTTATCTTCCCTATGTTCTGACGGATTTAGAGAAATTATCTTTCAATTTAAACCTAAATTGACATCTGCTGCAATTCCTGGATTCTAATATTACACCTGTTTGATATAGATTAATAACCTAATTTCTACCCAATCGTTATTAGATTAGGCTCTGTAAAATCTTCATACCATTTTTCTAGAAATGATTTTTTAAGCTTTCTCAAACCCTAATATCCACTATATAACCAACTTATCAAGATGTATTCCAATACCCTGTTATGCCTTCCTCTCTCGGATTAACTATAATCTTCACCCCTCATCTCACATCTCAAAACCCTTGTAGTAGCTTCCCAGCTGAGCATCAGTATCACCATGCAAGCTGTTTGGCATGGTGATGTTTCCAATTTAACCAACATGTTACAAGCCTCTCTGAACCTGAGTAATGGTAGGCAGTTTGATTTAGAAGATATAATACCACCAAGGTTTATGAATAATGAAAAACTTTGGACAAGCTGCTTGTTAGGAGTCTTTGTTGAACCAGTTGAAAGAAACAGCTGGGATGTCAGAAATGCACTCTTATTTCAGTGGAAGATTCAGGGAGGTCTTTCTGTCAAATCTCTCAGTGCACTAATGTTTCTGATTAGGTTTGAGAGAGAGGAAGAAATGCATAGAGTTTTAGCAGTGACTACAAGAGTAGTATATGGTGATCTTTTCTGCATCAAGAAGTGGGATAAAAAAGAGAAAGTGGTAAACTGGATTCCAACTGAAGAAAAGTTCTTTATTACAGTGCATAATCTAACCCAAGCACAGATGTCTAGTGAGAACTTAAGAAGATACATTTCATGCATGGGAGAAATTCTCTCTTTCTCTTATCCAGTGAGAAAAGCAAATGGTAGCTACTCTATAACTATTAGAGCTAGCATTAGATTCAGACAAAGACTCACTTTCAGTGTTTACGCCGAAAATGAGATGGGATACAACAATGAAGTCTCTTTCCAATTCCACCATTTCCCCAACAATTCTTGTGGATTACGCAAGGTGATTGGTCATAAACAGGAAAACTGTGAACAATTTATGGCTTACCAACAGCAGATTGAAGAGCAACAAGCTGAAGCAGATGCTGTAATGGTTGCGATGCAGAACATTGATGCACAACAAATAGAACAAGAGAATTTACAGCAACCAGCACAGCAGGTCATGCATAATGACATGATGGGCTTTGATGAAGACAGTTTGGTTGACTCCGAGGAAGAGCAAAATGCTTCTGAGGTAACTTGCTCTGAATATCTTAAGCAATTTGAAGTGGATCATGCTAGCCAAAACAGTTCTGGAGACCCTCAACATCAGTGTGAGAATACTTTACTTCCTGTTACTAGTACCTCACCTATTGTATCTACTTATAAGACTGCTGGAGGTGACAACAAAGACTCTTATATGTGGAAGATGATACAAAAAAGAGAAAGACCTGGTTACTCTTTGAACATGGAAGCTGGTTTTTTGGGTAGCACTAGCTCTTCACAGAAGCCATTCAACTTGGATCTGGACTACTCCAGAAACTGGCAATTTATGCAATCTTATTTCCACTGGGATGTTCCCCTGCCAGCTTCAAAAAAGTTGAAGATCACTGAGATTGAGATGAACTGCCAGCCACCTGAAAGATTTACTGAGCTTCCAAAAGACATCCATGTTATTGAAGAACAAGATACTCCCAACACTACAAGATCTCATCCCCATCAGTGGTTTAGTGGTGAAGGGTCTATTACCTCTCCTTCACAGACAGACCCAAAGGCAAAGGGTAAAGGGATAGACAAATTTATTTGAAGACTATATGACCCATTGTTAAGCATAAATCTATAACCCAAAGTGCAGACCTAGAATCAGTGCCTATGAATTTTTTTGGGGTTGCTTTCGTTCTAGTCTTTATTCTGATAGTGGTTTCTTGTTGTTTTAGCTAGTTTCTGTTGATCTTAGTTGATTTCTTTATTTAGCTCTTGTTGTAGTAGTTCTGTAAATAGAATTTCCCTTTGTGTGCCTAGACTGTATATTCTGTAGACAGTACTTATTGTATTTTGCTCTTCCTGTTCAGCCTTCATCTGTTAGACCATCTCTCTTTTGTTACTTAATCTCATTGCACCATTACTTTCCTAACTTTCCTCATTTTCACCTTAATTCTCTTCCTTTTCTGTCGTTGCTCCTTCAAAATTTACCACTATTTTGTTAAGCTGAGTTCCTTTATTGTTCCCTGTTATTTGTGCGAGAGAATTTTCCCTCTTGAAGACACCTTTCTTTCATCTCATCCTTTTGTGACTTCAGTTCGAAGATTTAGATTAACCCTGAACATTATGAAAATTCTGTCATGGAACGTTCAGGGTATAGGCAATCCCATCACCAAAGACCATCTCAACTACATTTGCCAATTTTACAACCCTGACATTATTTTCCTAGCGGAGACAAAAGCGCCATTGTCTCGTATGGATAATTTGTTTAAAAAATCTAAGTTCAATGATTGGTTTATTATTCCTTCCGTGGGACTAGCGAAAGGGTTAGCAATTGCCTGGTATAATAATATAGATATGAAATTAATATCAGCAAAATACAATGTTTGTCATTTTGAAATATCTTTAGGAAATGAAAAATCTTTGATCACCTGCGTTTATGGTGCAATTGACTCTGATGAAAAGATCGAACAATGGAATTATATCTCAGGGTTGGCTCAAAACGAAAATAAGCCCTGGGCTTTGATTGGAGATCTAAACATCATCTTGGACCCGGAGGAAAAACAAGGGGGAAACGGGGCCGATTCCAGCGGCAAGAATACCATCATCCAAATAATAGACGCAATTGGACTACAAGATGCGGGATATGAAGCGCGCCTTTCACATGGTCAAATAACGAGAAAAGGAGACGCAAACATCTGCGAAAGAATTGACAGAGCTTTGACATCTTTTAGCTGGACCCAGGTATTTCCGGACACTAAAGTTTCCCACTTACCTAGAGTTGGATCAGATCACACTCCAATCTTATTAGATACCAATCCGGAAAAAATAAAACTCCAAAAACCATTTAGATGTATCAGATCTTGGCTATCTCACTCAGGATTACAAGAAATAGTTAAAACCTCTTGGAATCTGCACTCCAACTTCACAACAAGTGAAAACCTTCCCATGAAACTCCAACTCCTGTCATCGGATCTTTCCCAGTGGAACACAAATGTATTCGGCAATATACATAAAAATATAAAGCTCTTAAATAATAAAATTGAGAGCATCCATAAATCCGGAAATATTGCCAGAGATATAGACAGGCTTAAAAATCTTCAAGCGGAGCTAGGAAAATGGTACGAAATTAAAAATGATTATTTCCATCAACTGTCTAGAGACAAATTCTTCAAAGAACATGACAGAAATACAGAATACTTCCATGCCACTGCATCCAATAGGAAAAGAATCAACTACATCAATACCCTTAGAGAACCTTCTGGGCTTTGGCTCTCGGAAAGAGACCAAATCTATTCTCTCCTGATAAATCATTTTACTCATATCGGAAAATCACAGATAAACCATTATAATTTTGACTTATCCAGTTTTATAAAGCCGTGTGTCTCTGAAGAAGAAAATATTTCTTTACTAAAAATCCCTTCAAAAAATGAAATATGGATCACTCTATCCAATATGAATCCATGGGGCTCGCCGGGACCGGATGGATTTCAACCCGGTTTTTTCAAGGCTAATTGGGAAGTTTTTGAGTCGGACATCGTCAACACGGTACAAGATTTCTTTAAAACAGGTATCCTCGATGAGAAGTTAAATTATTCCTTCATCACTCTCATCCCAAAGATCTCAACTCCACAAACTCCGGCTGATTTTAGACCAATTAGCCTAAGCAACACCATATACAAACTGATCTCAAAAATTCTAGCCAATAGATTAAAGCCCATTCTCAACAAAATTATATCCCCCAATCAATCGGCTTTTCTACCGGGAAGACAAATCACAGACAATATAATCATAGCTCATGAAATCATCCATTCTATGAAAACCTCGAAGAAATCAAAGGGATCTCTAGCTTTGAAATTGGATCTTTCTAAAGCTTTTGATAGAGTAGAGTGGAAATTTATTGAAAAAGCTCTACTTAGCTTTGGTTTCGATGAAAGGTGGACTGATCTAATTTTACAATGCATATCCACCACTTCTTACTCAATCCTCCTAAACGGTGCACCTGGGGCAAAATTTCAAACCTCAAGAGGATTAAGACAAGGAGACCCACTCTCGCCTTATCTTTTTCTAATCTGCATGGAAATTCTTTCCAGGCTTCTTGATAATGCAGTCCCGAGAGAAAAAATTTTCGGCTTCCAGATCAATAAAAATTCTCCAAATATATCCCACCTCTTCTTCGCCGATGACTGCTTCCTCTTTACAAAAGCCGATATGGGGGAATCAAAAAACCTTATGGAAATCCTATCTTTTTTCGGAGATATAACAGGCCAAGTGATAAACTTGCAAAAATCCAGTGTCTATTTCAGTCCAAAAATTCATCCTAAACATGGGAAAATCATTGCTAAGATCCTGAAAGTACCCCTGATGACGAAAAATGACAGATACCTCGGCACACCACTTTTCTTCGATAAAAATAGGAAAGCAAACTTTGAACCACTGCTTAAAAAATTTTATTCCACTCTGCAAGGCTGGAAATCAAAACTCCTATCTCAAGCAGGAAGAACAGTTCTAATCAAATCTATACTCCAAGCCTTCCCAACGTATCAGATGCAGGTGCTTGCTCTTCCCAAAGAAACCCTAAACCAATTGGATCGTATTCAAAGAAATTTCTGGTGGAATAAAGAGGGACAAAAAAGACAAGGAGGATTCATCAGAGCCTGGAAGTACATTTGCCAACCCATTGCCCAAGGAGGATTGGGTATAAAGAACCCTCATCTATTTAATATAGCTCTTCTTACCAAATTAGCAAGCAGATTACTAATAGAAAAAGATCAACTATGGGCAAAAATCATAAAGGCAAAATATTTCCCCAACACCCATCCTCTAGAAGCTTCTAAAAGTTCCAACTTATCATGGATTTGGACAAGCATCAGAAAAGGTCTTGAATTAATTAAAGGAAACTTTATCTGGCAAGTGAAAAATGGAAACTCAGTTAAAATCTGGGAGGATAGATGGGTTCCAAATTCGGACACACCACCTCAACCGCAAGACTCTCAGGAAACAACATCAACAACGGTCAAAGAGCTTATTAATGAAGACAATTCATGGAACCAAGAAAGGCTGAACATGTACTTTACTCCAGAAGTAAGAAACAAAATTCTAGCGATAACGCCAAATAAACAAGAAGAAGACAAAATCAAATGGTTACATCACCAATCAGGAACCTTCTCAGCAAAAAATATTTACAAATTTCTAGCGGATCAAAACAAAGAAGAGGATAATTTACTCATAAACTTTCCATGGAGAAACATATGGAAAATCCAAGCAATCCCAAGAATCAAGCTCTTTGTGTGGAAGTTAACTGGGAAAGCCCTGCCCACATCGTCAAGATTAGGAGCCCACAATCCAGGATATTGATCAAAGCATCAACTATGCAACAATCGGACTCAAGAAGCAGAAAAACACCTTTTTCTATCTTGCCCATTCACGAGAGCTATTTGGTTTCGCTTCTCTTTGAGTCATATAACTAATTCAGATAACACAGATTCTATCACAACATGGGTTAAAAAATGGATTACAAATCCTGATATGGATAATTTGAAAGAGAAAATAGCTACAATATCTTGGTTCATTTGGAAATACAGATGCACGGTGGTTTTTGAAAAGATACCCCCAAACCCAAGACAGTTAATTGAGCAAATCAACAATTTCTTGCAGTCCATACCCCGGAATCATAAAATAAAGGATCTGGATAATAACCAGTTAACGATCAATAATTCCAAATGGTCAAGCATTGAATCCGATTGGATAATATTTATAGATGCTTCTTACAAGGAAGAAGATTGCTCAATGGGATATGCCCATATAGTCTATTCAGTAGATTATCAGTCCTTTATGCATGTCTCAGCGGGTTCAGAAACAGCCACGTCAGCATTCCATGCGGAAGCCAAAACTTTACAAAAAGCTCTCACATGGTTAAAAGAAAATGTTCTCTCCAGCGTTACAATAATAGAGTTGCAAAGTCTTGGCAGACTGCATCAACAAGGACTACACAAGTCCATTCTGGACAGCTGAAAACACGGTGGAAATAATAAAGACGTCTTTAAGAGAACTTCCTCAAGCACAGGTAAGATACACTAGCCGAAAATTCAATTTGGCAGCAGACTCAGTGGCCAAAGAAGCGAGGATAAAAAACCTTCAACACTTATCTTCGAAGATCCAACAAAGAATTAAGGTTTCTAGTACAATTTCTAATGTTTTCGATAAAAATGACATTGTAAACCTCATGTATTATATTTGCTAGTCAATATATTTCGTCCTTTCATCAAAAAAAAAAAAAATCTGATGAACTTGGCTCTTCTGTAGAAATCGGAGTTTGATTATCAAAATTACCGACCATACTCCACAAATGCAAGAATTCCTACCTAAAGAAAACCACTGATAAGGAATAATAAAAATTAGCTAAATCTCTGAGGTTTCAGTTTGGGATCTCTAGATTTAATTGAATACTGTAATTAATTTTAAGAAGATTAATTAACTTTAGATTTCTAAAATCTTAAACTTTAGAGATTGAGAGAAATGTTGGCTGCTGCTTTGGCTTAGGAATCTTGGTCGATGAGAAGTAACCAGCAACAATTTGCTACTGCTACTATTACATAGGTAGAGAAGTATGGTCATTGGTCGTGAATGTTAGGTACAAATATTTTAATTTCTTACCTGAAGATAAGAGATTGAGAGAAATATTTCCTGCTGCTTTGGCTTAGGATTCTTGGTCGATGAGAAGTAACAAGCAACAATTTGCTACTGCTACTAAATAGTTAAGAGGAGCATGGTCATTGGTCGTGAATGTTTGGTAAAAACACTTTATTCCTTTCCTTTGGAAAATGTTTAAAAATGCACCACTTGATGATTAAAGGGTGATTAGGACATCCATATAAGATTATCGGCGTGCCCACTGTTTGAGTGTATTTTCCGGCCGCTTTCTAAATCACTATAGAATGAAAAATCCATCCAAACCGGAGGATAAGAATAGTAATGCCAACCTCGTAGACATAGACAAAAAGAAATTTTGGTGGTAAACTGCCGTATAAGAACATAAGAAAAACAAGTACGCCATACTCCAAAACAAGTAAAACAACATTACAGGAAGAAAAAAAAGGCAAAAGGAAAATCTAACCAAGAGACAGATAAAAGACACTAGTCAAACAAATCATAACCATTTTGTCAGAGTATGTGATATTCCTCCGAACTAATCGTCGTAGTAGTCATTGTAATAACCTAAATAACCGTCTTCGCTTTCGTAATCATCATAGCCGTAGACGTGTGCACCATCAAATTCATAGTCATCAGTGGAGTCATTTGGGAGCCTCAACTTTACAAGCCTATCGCTACAACTCTTCAGTAGATCCCCTTCTAGGTTAAGGTTGCAGCATTGACGGACATCGAGAGATTCAAGGTGCAGGCATCCATCCAGAATGGCCTTCAACCCCACATTGGTCATTTTGTTACCGAAAAGATGAAGTCGACGCAGCTGAGGCATATTCTCTGCAATGGCTAGTGCCACATCATCACACTCTTTGCCTGGATGATCGTATCCTCGACTGTTGAGGCGGAACGATTTTAACTGATGGCATGCATTACCAACAGCTTTAAGTGTATCCACTGAGAAAGAACAGTGACATATCTCAAGTTCTTCCAGCATGGCAGCTTTCTTAGCCATGTTAATCAATGTATCGTCGCTAACTTGATAGCAATATACGAGTCGAAGACATCTTAAAGAACTAGACCTGCAAACAGATAATTAATATGGGGAGGTTACAAATAATGTTGAAGGCCATACAAAAAAGTTAATCAAACTCATAAAAATTACAAATAATCTTAAGGAACTACACCTGAAATAGCTTGCACTTCAGATAAGCATGCTCTAAAGTAGGATTTATGAAACACATAAAAGTTGCGCACTGCAATCAACAAAAACTCGTATCGACTACTACACTCTTATAGCCCTAGGTTGGCCTATGATTCTAGCTAAGAGCATAAAATGGACAATCAAAATACTGTACTGGTCTGCTACACTGTCATTCAAGCCGTTCAAGAATGTGTAAATTATAATGAAATTCAAGGCCTGAAATCTAGCAACAAATTAACATGTCAGCAAACTCATTCAATAGGCTAACCGATTGTCTTCTCCGAAAAAAAAATGCAAATCATAAATCTTTTAAATGAGTCAACAGTTAACCAGAAAATTCATTATCCTAAATAAGCCATGGATCGAAAAAGATGCTCAACATATACAACAGTTGTTATGATAGACACGGAGTATAAGGAAACACCATCAAAAAACTGCAAATGAATGACAAGAAAGTTTAATTCTAAAACAAAACAATTTAAGAGATACAATTCACTTACTTTTCAGCGGTATATGCTAAAAGCTCATTGCAACAAAAACTTTCTAAAGAGAACTCAACCAACTGGCCGCAGCTCCTATCCACAGCTTCTCTCACCATCTTTTGCATATCGTACCTGCTACCATTAAACGAAACACGGCCAATCATCATATCACACTGTTCCTCAAACAAATCCCAGCTGTTCCTGATATCTATAGAACGAAACAGCAAAGGCTTTTTGGAAGCTTTTCTCCACACTGAACAAACTAATTGAGCCCTCAGTAAGATATCAATCGCCCCTAATTTCAAAAATATGAGAGATAGAACATTGGGAGGCAATTCAAGCCAATTTCTAACTTGTTTTGAAGAAATTGGAGTTTGATTGTCCATGACTTCTAAGTTGATCTTGTTTTTCTTCATTTTGAAGATGAAATCTTTTAACAGGATGCTGGTGTGATGAAAATGAAGCTTAATTAGGTTTTCGTATTTATAAAGCTTAAAAGTTAGAATTGCTTCAATTTCCTCTTCTCAACATTGAAAAATCAAAAGCCTCACATTAATTACTCTCCGTCTTCTCTAGTCAACATTCAACATGAAAGGAAGTGGTCGTTACTACCAAAGAGTGTGTCAGTCATTGATGTATTTTTTATGATCCACCTGTCACAACTCCGGGGATGGGTGTCTGGGGACTCAGCTCATGTCCCCTTTTTGTTTTTAGTTACGGCTTTTCCGATGTGCATGCAATCGTACTAGTCGAATTCAGATTTTGTTGGCCTTGGATTCGATCTCATGTAACTTGAGAACAATTAATTCTGTCATATGTAAAAATTCGGTGCATATTAAGAAATTCTTGGGAGCGTCACGAGAAGTAAGAAAAAAAAGTTACAAATAGTACACTACTGGGAGGACAAATAATTCACCACTCCAAGCACTGTTAGATATAAGAAGGCCAAAAAAATATAACTAAGCAACGAGCAAGAGATCACAACCATTTTGTTAGAGGAGGACACTAATTGGCTCAGCCATTGATCGAGTATTGGATACTGATTTGGCTTAGAAATCTTGGATGATACTCCTTTCCTTCGGAAAATGTTTGTAAATGCACCCGGAGGATAAATGAATAGCAATGCAGACCTCGTACACATAAAAAACTTTTCGGTCAAGTTGTTTACCTGCTCTACGCCCAGACATTAACACATAGTGAAATGACACACTAGTCAAAGAAATAACAACCATTTCATAGTATCCCACACTCCAAAACAAGTAAAACAACATTACAAGGAAGGAAAATCCAACCAAGAGACGGACGAAAGAAACTAGTCAAAGAAATAACAACCGTTTCGTCAAGAGGACAATAATTGAATTCCGTCAATAGTCAAACTGCTCGTATCCGTCATAGCCGCCATAGTATCCGTAATCATCATAATCATAGATTTCATCACCAAAATCATAGTCATCAGTGGAGTCACTCGGGAGCCTTACTTTAATAAGCCTATCACCACAACTCCTTAGTAAATCCCCTTCTAGATTAAGGTTGAAGCATCGACGGAGATCGAGAGATTGAAGGTGCAGGCAGCCATCGAGAATGGCCCCCAATCCCACATTGGTTATTCTGTTACCGAGAAGATGAAGATGACGCAGCTGAGGCATATTCTCTGCAATGGCCAGTGCCTAAAACGAAACTATCTAAGAGATACAATTCACTTACCTTTCAGCAGTATATGTGTAAGTACACTTATTTATCTCCATTGCCACGTGTACTAGCGAGTCCACGTGGAGGCCATTCTCAAAGAAGGATGACACATAGGGGCATCCGTGGCACTTAAACAACGCGCCATCTGTCAAGACCAGCGGTCGGAGATGAAGGAGCACCGAGATAGGTGGTCCGCGTAATACCAAAGGATGGCTTTAACCCATCACGAGGTAGGATATGATCAGCGGTCGGGGGTAGTCCAACCCGACATGGAGACGTGACAAGAGGGCCCGGACACCACTCACTGTTGACTGGACCGCCCTAACCACCGCATTTAATGCGGTTGGAAGACACGTGTCGGACGACCAGCGGAGGAAAGCGAGGTTGGTCGGCGTGATGAACGGGATACTGGTAGAAGCCGCGGGGTGACATATAAGTCCGCGGACCACGCACGAACACTGAAGATAAGATCTCAACAACTCATTGTCGGTGGACCCAACCAATTTAGTATAAATATGTACACCCCCGCTGCGAGGGGAGGAGGAAAAGGAGGAGAGAGAATAGGGAGAAGTAAGTAGGAGAGCTTGACTTAAGTGGTCAATGAACACAAGATCTTGTGATGATCTTTTATGGCTTGTTTATCTTATAGTAAATCTCCTCGGATCAGTGGATGTAGGCCTTAGTCTTTGAACCACGTAAACCATCGTCTCTTTTATCTTTAGTATTGGTAGTTTCATTTAACATTAGGTGTCTCGGACCTATTACCGTGGGGGATGATGACGAGATCATGATAAACCAATGGGGTTTGGAATCTATGAATCATCATCTACCTAGGCTTATTATATTCTTCTCGCACCTCAATGCACGTATTCAATTCATATTAAGATTGTTTGTGATCACGCACATCATGCACGATTTCCGTGTTCACAATTTGGCGCTAGAAACAGGGACCTTGTCCGGTAAAAAGATTTATCTTTTCCTGTGACTTCTGACCTCAACCTCAAAAATTTTATTTAAAAACGCAAACGGATCTGTTTCTCGGACTCGATTTTCGCACGTATTTATTTCTCTTGTGTTTTCTGTGCAGATCCGAGCATTATGTAACCTTTAAACCAACGGAGACGGGTTTTAGCAAACAGATCTGTTCTTAGACTCGTTTTCGCACATATCTATGTCTATTGTGTTTTCTACCAACGAGATCTGGGCATTATATAACCTTTAAACCAACAGATCGGGTTCTAAGCTGGAATTTCAAACACAATTTCCACCAAAAGATTTGGGCTTTTTGCAAACAATGACCCATGGACTTTATCCGGTTAAATCACTTTTGCTCTATGTGTTCGTACTATTCGCCAAACTAACAACTTTGAGTACACTCATTACCACTAGAAATCGAGCTTATGAAATCAAAGTTGAACTAATGACCAACGTGGACTTTTGGGTCTCGGATTACCTCCCATGTTCTTTGTGCAGATTATTACAATGGAAAGGAACAAAGATGCGGGAAGACAAAGATAACTCCAAGAGATGCTCCAAGGACCACACCGGCGGTAACAAGGGAGCGAGACAAAGGGCGAAGGACGCACGGCAGTAGCGGACAATATGCGGCCAGAGGCGGAAAGCACATGGCTCTTAGATGCGGGCACCATCGCAATGGAAGCGAAAGAAGGCTGCGGCCGCAGAGCTCTTGCACCAAACGGGGGTTTCCCAGTGATTGCTTCCAAAGTGACATTTGCAACCGGGCCGGTCGACCCTCGGGAGGCTATAGGAATCGGTGATCAGAACCATCCCTACGGGATGCGGGACAATGAACAAGACAAACAACTACGGGCGAGGATCCAACGGAATAATCGAGCCGGACATACCATTAATGGGGAAATCAATACCACGATCCCCGAGGACAAGCTCAACTACGGGAAGGAATCCCCAATCAAGCGTCGAACCAAACGACACGAGATATTGGCGCTTATTGGAGGAGCTAAAGAGGAATCGGCTAACGTGCGCGGATGCGGTGTCCTTGTTAGCTCGGGAAAACCGGCAACTAAGAGAAGATCTCCAGAAACTCGAACTAGAGAATCGGCACGACGAAGCTAACTCGGCGGTGCGAAACGAGGGGACCTAGGGACGATCTTCGAAAAAAATATCCTGCGATGACTTAGAAGAACAATACCCCAAAGAGATGCGCGGAGCAGTAGAAGGTCGACCCGGACTACCAACCGGAAATTCCGGACTACTACGACACGGAGGAGGCCACAACGTCACAACCCACAAGAAAGACACGGTCTTCCATTCAGACGAAACCTTTGTTTGGCAATGGAGAACCTCGCACGGAGATGCAAGCGAGAGATCAATCAACTCAAGACCGAGGCAAGGAGGTGGAAGACTAGAGCAGATTATGAAGGAGGCCAACACTACCCCCTTGCACGACAGGTTGGCTACGGCTACCATTCGCGAAATGTCCGGTCCGACCTTTGAATGTTGACGGGTCAGTCGCGGACCCCTCGGCTCATCTACGATATTACAACGGGGTAATGGCAGGTGGGACTACGACGAGGCTATACTATCTAGATATTTCCCTTCAAGCTGAAAGGATCCGCGTTATCTTGGTTTGATAACCTCAAGCCGAGGATGCATTGATTCATATGATCGGCTCACCGAAAAGTTCTTGGCCACCTACATGTATAACAAAGTTGTGAACACACGGGGATGGACAAGCTCTTCTCACTAGCAATTAAGTACGGGAATCCGTTCGAGAATACACGGATAGATGGCACAAGGTATGTCGAGGCCATTGGACATGTGGATCCGTGGTGAGTATTAAGCTGTTACAAATGGGGGCTTGACGGGATGAGTCCGTTGTTCGTTGAAATCCACGGTACCTCCCCAACCACCGGGGAGATTTGAGGATAATCATTGAAAAACATGCGAGGTTGGAAGAAATTCAAAAAGATAACCCCGAGCACGAGGCACAACGAACCCCACGGACAAATTCCGCGGAACTAGTAGACCAGGCCCGAGCCGACACCAAAAGGATCGAAAAGACGATCACAAAAGGAGCGGAGAAAGTTTGAAGACAGGGTCTATCGAAACTCAATACCGACTATCCGCGCATATTAAAGGAGATCAAGGATCGCGAAGACTTAGATGCCCTGGTCTAAAGGGAAACAACCACCGACCTCGGCGAGAATCCAAGAAATCTTGCGATTTCCCTAACCCTACGGACACACAAGAGAGAAATGCAAAAATCTCAAGATAGCGAGTACAAGGCGATAGATGCGGGGATCTTAAAAAATATGTGGAAAAATTTGGAATGGAAGATAGAGCCAAACGCGGCAAAACGAGGTCCAACTACACGAGGGTAATCGCACATTGAACGCTATATCTGCTCGAAAGCAAAAGAGCCAACCCTAACGGCACAAATAGGGAAACGATTGAGAAAGAAATTTGAAGATTACTGTGAGCTTTACAGTATAAATGGGAAGGAAGTAGAAGAGCACGAGGAGTGGATGAACGCACCTCTGACTTTTGAAGCCGAGGATATTGAGGACGACATGGAAGATCACAACGACCCATTAATCCTCACATTGCCAATCGCAGGATGCAACATAAGGAAAATCCTCATCGACGGAGGAAGTGCCGTAAATGTCTTGTTCTACGATACATTCAAACGCATGGAGCTTAACGATGATCAACTCCTGACTTCACACTACACCATCTACGGGTTCAATGGCACGGCTCACGAAGCCCACAGGTGATATTATCTTACGGGTGGATGCAGGCCCCATGAAAGTCGACACTCGTTTTAGTGTGGTGAACACGCCTTCGCCCTACAATGCCATTATTGGACGAAGATGGGTCCACAAGCTTAAAGGAGTCGTAGCTACCTACCATCAATACCTTAGGTTTCCCACTCCCAGGAATAATGGAGATAAAGGGTGATCAAGCTTCCGTAAAAGAATGCCACGCGATGCAAATACAACTCAACAACGAAGAAGATGAGAAAAGGAAAACCCGCAAGGCTCTAAGCAAGGCGATATCCAAAGACAAAGCCATCGACGAATATTTGGAGGGGATCTCGGGGAAAAGCTTGCCTAAAGGGAACTAGCAGGAAACACGGAGGCCTCAACATCAAAAGTTAACCGGGCGTCTCGCAAACAAAGAATACGAGACTACCAAATAGCAATTAAAGAAAATCACCCACCTTGGGGAACCAAAGCCCACGTTCACATCCTTGGAGGCGGTGAAAGAAATCGACATAGGGACGGAGCGAGAATCAAGAAAGATCAAGATAGGAACTCTAATGGACGGAGAAGCGAAGCTTCACTAATATAACTACTAAAGGAATACGCGGACATCTTCGCATGGAAACTATCGATATAGGAATAGACCCAAAGACGATACGAGCATGAGCTGCGCATTAAACCAGCACACCCCGTGACGACAAAAGATACGAAAGGTGGCCACAGAGTATCACAAAGCGATAGAAAACGAGACTACGAAAGCTATTGGAAGCCGGTTTTATAAAGGAAGTCAAATACCCACTTGGATCTCCAACATGGTAATAGTACCAAAGAAAAATGGAGGGGTCAGAATCGCATCGACTTACCAACTTTGAACAAAGCATGCCCCAAGGATAGTTACCCATTACCCAAAGATTGACCCATTAGTCGACGCGGTAGAGAAGGATATGAAGAGTTGTCGTTCATGGATGGATATTCGGATACAACCAAGCTGTTTTTGGCGGAAGAAGACCAGCAACATCGCATTTACACACCCCATGGTCTTTATTGTTACGTAAGAATGCCTTTCGGGCTCCGAAACACAGGAGCAACCTACCAAAGGATGGTCGATGATATTTTCAAGCCATGGATCGGCAGGACTTTAGAGGTCTATGTCGACGATATGCTCGTAAAAAGAAGATTAAGGAAGAACCACCACCAGGACCTGAAGGACATCTTCGGAGCTATGAGAGAGCACAACATGAAGGTAAACCGGAAAAATGCACTTTTCGGGGTGACCTCGGGAAAATTACTTGGATACCTGGTGACAAAAAGAGGCATTGAGGTAGATCCATAAAAATCCGAGCCATAGCAAACATGCCGTCTCCGAAGAACCTAAAAGAGGTACAAAAGCTCAATGGATCCCTAGCAGCTCACGGGAAGATTCATCTCAAGATCCTCGGATAGGTGCAAACTCTTCTTCAACATACTAAAAAAAATGGACTAAATTTGAATGGACGACGAGAATGCGAAGAAGCTTTTTGGGCATCAAACAATACCTACGAGAAATCCCCATCCTTCGAAACGGACCACGATGAGGTTTGGCACTCTACATTGCGGCAACGGACGATGCGGTAAGCGCATTGCTCGTCGAGAACCCATACAAAGGAGGAGCAACCGATCTACTATGTCGGCAAGACCACAGAATTCCGCGAAGCGAAACTACACGAGAATTGAACGACTAATCCTAGCCGTCGTATGGTCCACTTTAAAGTGAGGACCTACTTCTTAACGCATGACATACGAATCCCATGTCGGGCACCCATAGAGACCATCCTCAAGGCGGGGAAAGGTAGGACGTATAGCAAAATGGAGCACGTACCTCGACCAATTCAACATCCACTATGAGCTCCAACACTCCCGAAATCGCGAGGTATTAAGCGAGACTTTCTAGCGGACACTGCCTTTGGACAACGAAGAAGAAGTACGCATACAAGGATGGAAGGCTATGGCGCGAAATAGAAAAACCGAGAACCAAATAATATTCTTGAACCGGTGAACCCACGGCAATGGGAGGTCTTTGTTGATGGCTCCAAAAATAGAGAGGCGCGGGGATAGGCATCGTCATCACCACACCCACGGGGACGAGAATCGTGCACGCATTGATTGGAATTCGAAGGCCATACTAATAACATCGTAGAATACGAAGGATTGATCCATGCTCTCCGCTTGATAATTGAATTAGGGATACAAGAAGTGCGGTTAACAAGCGACTCACAAGCGATCATACGGCGAGATAGGCTACGAATACAATGTGTATGACGAAACACCGAGGCATACATGGCTCTAGTACAAACATTGGCCTCCCAGTACCAAAAATCAATTTCCGACATCTGCGAGAGAAGGAGCTTAGACACGCAGATGCCCTGGCATATCATCGTCTATGCTTAAAAACGAGGATGTCAAAGCAATCAAGGTAACAAGAGTGTACGAACCATCCATCAAACTCCAAGAAACATGCGCGGCTAACAAACGCAAACCTAAGGAGAAAGATATCTACGATGAGGATGTCGGAGAATACATATTCGACGATTTCCGGAAACGATGACATTACACGACAAGCGGAGGAAGGCAGACGATTATAGTCGTGGAAGCAGTTGGAGAGCAGAAATCCACTCTTTCCTCAAAGAGGAAACTCCCCGGGACACCAAACAGGCTAGAAGTGCGGTCGGAAGCGGGGATGTACGAGCTAAGAGACCAAACCTTATACAAAAAATCATTCCTCGGACCACTTCGTATTTTGCCTATCCCGAGCGAGAGGGACATATCATTCTAAAAGATATACACAGAGGAGACGCGGGGAATCACGGTGGAATGAGATCCCTAGTAGATAAGGCAAAGACACGGGGCTATTCGGCCAACCATGACCCGAGATGCGACGAATGGCGAAAAGATGCGAAGAATGTCAAAGATTTGGTAAACGAATCCACGCCTTTGACTACAAAGTTGAACTCGGTTGACAGTCCATGGCCCTTTGGGAAATGGGGTATCGACATAGTAGGCCCACTCGTATCGGGACGGAAAAGAAGATTCCTAATAGTGGCGACGGATTATTTCGGCAAGTGGGTAGAAGCAAAGGCAACGGCAAGGTCGGGATTCGAGACGTCTTCACTTTTATTTTTCAAAATATCATCTGCGGGTTTGGCATCCCCATGAGAGATAGTCTCCGACAACGATAAATGACTACAAGGAAAGAATATTGACTTGCTGTTGTTCGACACCTTCAAGATTCGAAAAAATAAATCCACCCCATATACCCACAAAGCAATGGACAAGCGAAGCCACAAACAAAACTTTGGCACTCATTCTTAAAAAACGGCTAGATGAGTACAAGGGAAGATGGTGTGAACAATGCATAACGTTCTATGGGCATATAGGACGACTCGAAGATCGGCTACCCGGAGAATCCCCATTTCTACTCACCTACGGAGCGAAGCGGTAATCCATGAAATTCTACTTCCAACTACAAAGACGAAGCATGGGAAAAGAATCTCACCACGGACATGATGTTGGAAAAGCTCGCGACCTCGAAGAAAGGAGAGAAGCGGCAGCACAAAGAATGGAAAACTACCACGCAGGTGGCGAGAGAATATAACAAAAAAGTGAAATTTAGGAATTTTGTAGAAGGGCGTTATGTGTTGAGGACCATTCCCCCAATACCGGCGAGAAAAGAAGTGGGGAAAATTAGCACCAACTTGGGAGGACCCTACATAATACACGACATCGCGGGAAATGGCTCTTACTATCTGCACATGATATGAAAGGGAAATCCTCATGCATCCGTGGAATGCCAAATACCTCAAGCCATACTACCCATGACCAACCACTGCGTGTGCATTTAGGGAAGAAGAAAATGGACTTGCTAGTCCACATGTTTCTATCTACGACAAAGGAGTAACGCACCTTAACTTTTCAATCAATCCAAGTTTTCATTTTCAAGTATCATATCCCATTCATTACCCACGCACATTTCTATTTATTCAAAACCCACAACCTATACGAAACACATGTATATACTACTTACACAATGTACATTGAGAACCATGTCACACCTTAATAAAATATCGATGCTATTGTTACCCGTGGATGTAGGCCTTAAGGCCGAACCACGTAAATCGTTGTACAATTACTATTATTGACATTATACTTAGTAAGAGGGATATCCTGCACAAAGCGTGGATCATACCCACTTGCAATATCTTAGGGTAATATCCGTGCAAAGCACACACACGCAATATATCGGAGCATACACATGCAATCTCTCGGGACTCCTCCGTAAGTGTCTATAAGTGTATGACCGGAGGCGACTTCTTATAGAATGAGATATCAGTGCAATATTACAAGCCCGCATGAACTTAATGGAGTACATCCTTGAACGTCGGCCAGGCCCAGGTCCGAGAGAGATCCTCCGGCCAAGGAGTTAGGCTGGCCAGGGTGCAAGGTCACAAGACAATTGCAGGGATACCAACCTACGGAGTTGCACGAACAATACACTTTATCAAATTCAAAGATTGATATCCGCGGGTTACAAATACCGCGGAATTTTTCATTATGTTTAATATGCAAAGATGATAGATGTAAATTCAACAAAATTCAAAATCGGATTTGAACACCAAAGTTTGATCTAATACATGGCAGTTGATTACAAGCCCAGCAGGCAAAATAACAAAAATGCCAAAAAAGGATAAGCAACGAGATCAATCCCTAGCATCCTAGCTACGGTCTGAGTAGGAGCGTTATCCGCGAGTTTATCCTTGGCGATGAAGGAACACTACCACCGAGGAGGTCCGGAAGAACTTGATGGGAGCACGGGCACGGGACGGGAGTATAATTCTTGGTTAGCCCATGGTTTTCTTGAGATCCGGCTCAATCTCACCAAGAATCTTATTAATCTCTTCGGCCAGTTGTTTACGGGCCATGAAACCTATAGCTACGTTCCTCATCTCAGCCTGATTTAAGGAAGAAGAAAGCTGGTCTATCCTTTGATTAGCTTCTTTCAACATTTCCTCCTGAGACGAGGCTAGACCGCGATGATAGTTAGCTTGACCCTCCAGTTGAACTACCTTAGCCTGAGCTTCGGCAAACTTTTCATCTGCAGCTTTAAGCTGTACTTGGAGCTCTGCGGACAGTAGAAGAAGACAATGAGTTATGACAGATACAATACAAAGCACACTCGATGATAAAACGTATACCTTCACAATGATCAACCGCGGAATCCCTCGCCCCGGCGGCATAATCATATTCATTTGATAACTTATCGTAATCTACCGCGAGAAGATTATGAGCATACGACTCGCGCTTAGGTCATTTCGAAGCATCGAGCCGAATGACGATGTCGATTAACCTCATCATTCTTCGATTCCAACCCCTTGTTAAGACGATACATAGTCACCTCTAAGTCTCTCTCACGCTCAACCCGACGAGCCACATCAGCTCGAGATGCGGATAAAGCACTGCGAGAGCACTACATTACGCCCCTAGCATCGTCTCTTTCCTTGGCAAGACGTCGCATATAGGTCCGCATCCGAGGGATGAGAAGACCCGCTCGCCGCAGCTCGTCTTCCATAACATTAAGTTTAATTTCTAAGGAGGAAATCTGCCCACGGGCTTGCTCAAGATTATCCCGCGTCCATAAAAGAGCCCAGTTGAACAAGTGGCGGTCATGGTTATTTCGATTTTGCAAATCTACCAAGCAATGCTTTTCTTACGCCATTCTTGACCCATAGCGTTATGAACGTCCGCGCGGGCATTCCATTTCGCCGACTCACTCTTAATTTTTCAACTAACTCGGCAATGCGACCCTTTTGACGTGCCCTCTCACTCAGAAGCCACAACAATTCGGGGGGACTCGCCCACTGAAGACAAGACGGCGGGAGGAGGGAAGAAAGAGAAAACTGAGAACAAATAACGAGCGAGGGGAAACTATCAAAGAAGAGGAAGCGCAGACCTGAAATAGACGAGAGTTCTTCTCGAGAACGGCTAACTTGGCCTTAACGAGCCGGCTCGGAATGTAGTTGAGCCTCTTCGTACTGCTGCTCCTTACGCAAAAGCAGAATCTTTAGCTCGGTTATTTCTTCATCCTTAGCAGAGACCGAAGCCTCGACACTCGTAAGCGTCTCTTCGCAATGTCGAAGTTTGCGCTTGAGAGATTTAGCCTTGAAGAGCCGGTAAAGATGGTGGTTACAATACTCACTTCTCATCATCTATCAGCAAAACGAGGGAAATTAGCTCACATCATAGTTGAACGAAATCAGGGATAAAAAGAACAGGACAAACCTCCAATAACCGCTGCTGGGGGTAACTGTACTGATACCCATCAGCAATAGCCATCATGTCAGCAACGGTGGGGGGAGGATCCACCACAAGGTCAAGCCCGCTGGCTACGAGATTCTTGCCCCACCCTCGATCTACCGCCTCCTCAGGGGTTAACTCCATGTGCCTACGAGTAAAAGCATCTGAACTCTTTTCCCCTTCAATCACGGGGCGGGGATGAGGTACAACCGGCAAGTTTTTCTTTCGCAACCACGCCAAAACAGCATCATCGCCATCCGCGGCTAAGGATCGCGAGAAATCATCTAAAGGAGAGTCCGAGGTATTCCCACCACGAGAAGCACCAACATTACTTTGCACCAAAGCCCCACCAACAAAACCCTCGGAAGGCACTACCAAAACCCCGACATCGGACTGCGGGATGGGTCCAACGAGCTATCCTCGAGAACACTCCCGGTCATCATCGGGGAGGCCAGTGAAGTCGAAACAAGCCCCATAACTGTGGACATGTCAAGTGATGGTTCCTCAGATAAAACCTTACCAAAGGAGAACTCACAACAAGCATCCCCATCCTTGTCACCACTACCAAGAACAATTCCCTTACCTTTGTCTATAACATCCCCACTGGACTTAATAGCCCCCCCGGCCTGATCTCCACCACCACCAATAGACGAGTTGCCACCACCAATATCACCAGCGTCCGAACCACCTTCACCACCACCAGTGGTAGTGGCCGGATCACCATGACCACCGCCAGTGGCCGGATCACCTTGACCACCGCCAGTGGCCGGATCACCTTGACCACCACCAGTGGCCGAATCATCACCTTCACCACCACCAGCGGCCGGATCACCTTGACCGCCACCAGTGACCGGATCACCACCTCCACCACCAATGGCCTGATCACCATCACCTTCTTGAACAGGCGGAGAAGTCTCAATTCGCTCTTCCCTATCGGAAAAGTCCTCATCACCACCCACGGGACTATTCACATCCTCGAAGTGTGAGGAACCCTCGGTGGGAGGGTCGATGATTGCTTGGGATTAATCTTCTTATTTCTACGCACCTACAACACGTAATGATAAAAGAGCCATTGGCATCACCTTTCCTTGGCATAATCAACATTATTTAAGAAAACGTAGGGGCATACATACGTAGAAAACAAGCAACACACCTTAACAACGTCGTATTCCGCGGAAGAAGGTTAGCATCGGGGATATCTTCGTCTTCGCGTCATCAACATCGCGACTATAAGCAAAGTCCATCTGAGGCAAAACTCATCTGCCGGGCGTGTGGCGTAACGAGTGGGAGAAGCTTCGCGAGGAAGGCTGTCTTGATAAAGCTGCCAACCATGGGGGCCGGGGACCCAACCATAGGCCCACGGACCAACGACTTCAAACGGTGGCAGACCACTCATAGTCATGATCACGTTTGATTCTTTCCTCAGCAGGAATAGGAAAACCTTCGGCACCAGGAACCCTCGCCATCTTAGAATCACTTACCTCGCTCAAAAGGCGAACTTCCCCCTTAACAGGAGCAATGTTCCGCAGACTCACAGACCACGGCTTACGAGTATTCTGTTAACATAATCTCAAAGGATTTATTGAAATTTTCCGGAGTATACCACCCTTGATCTTTTTCCAATTTAGGAGCATAGCAGGTCATCATTGTTCGCCCCTTGCTACGAAGATAGCATTCTCGGAGATGGCGAAGATAGTTTCCTGTCAACTGTTGCACCCCGCGATTATGACTTTTCTTGGCAGTATCGCGGCTAGACAAGACCCGATAGTAGAAATCATCACCGGCTTTATACAAAGGCAACATCAAACCCGACCTCGAAAGCACCCACGGTCGTCGGCAAATGAAAGGCATCATCTCGATAATTGTTAACCATCTCATAAGTGATATCTTTGTCGGAGGCATAAAAACGCACTTGGAAGTGTGAAGACCGTGTTTTAACTTGAAGGCCTCAAGATCAATGTGCACGAAAGTAAACTTCTTATTACCCAAAGGTAAAGGACGAAAAGTGTGACGAGAATCATCCTCAAGAGCATCTCCCGTAGTATCCTCCACGGAACCCTTTGTCTTCCTCTTAGGAGGAATTACATCCCCAGAGGACTCTATCTCGCATCCTTTCTCTTCGAAGTAAGAGTTTTAGTTGACTTACTTGAACTAGGCACGGGTGGATTAGTCGCGGTGGAGGCTTAGTGCGGAGAGGCTGCACATCAAAGGTTCATTGCGCGGATTCTGTCGCTTAGGAGACCCACCTCTAGGGACGATTCACGGCATATCTAGATCCTCGGAGGATCACCCCTTTTAAGCGACGGCCTCGACCGGAGGATGAGGATGTTCGTCCATCCAGAGGATTACCCAGGTAAGTGGAGGCGAAAGTTCCACCCCTAACATTGGGATCATTCGGGGGAGATCGGTGAGGACTTGACGGGGAGTTTGGTAAGGAACCCGCGGATAATCGGACATGTCTCGAGCACAAACACGAATAAGAATTCAAATCGAGAGGCGGGGAAGATCAAAAATCAAGAAAATCCCAAGAACAACGAGTACAAAAGAAGAAAACCCTAGATTTCATCTAACGGTTGCTTAAACTCTCGAGACTATTATCCAAACTCGAAAGAAGAAATAAAATCAAAGCATGGCCGATGAAACACCCGAGCTCGGTGGCGTCAACTCTCAAATCCCGGGGTATATTCAAATTTAAACTCATCATCAACGCATCACGAGAAGATCGAAACTCGACGAGGCTTAGGCGAGGGTGATTAAACGGACTCAAAGATCATACACAAACACAAAGAATAAATCAGCGAAGACAACGAAGGTGGCAAGCAACAATAGCGACCACGGTAGCGATGGCCGCGGCGACCACGGTAGCAACAACAACGACCACGGTAGCGACAACGGCGGCAACAATGGTGTCGGAGGAAGTTAAGAAGATGAAGACAAAAGAACGAGAGAGAATAAAACGAGAGAATGTGAATTAAAGTCACATTCTCTCACTCTTCTCTTTTTTATAACGAAGAAACCGTCCACTACCCAAAGGCGGTTATGGCCGGACATGGGAAACGTGCACAATAAATGCGGGTAGCACCTTTTATGAGAAGTTATGAGGGAGATAAACGTACGCACGGTTCTTCTTCCAACAAAGGCCAAACGCCCGATCGCAAGAAGAGAGGGCAAATTGTAAGTACACTTATTTATCTCCATTGCCACGTGTACTAACGAGTCCACGTGGAGGCCATTTCTCAAAGAAGGATGACACATAGGGGCATCCGTGGCACTTAGACAACGCGCCATCTGTCAAGACCAACGGTCGAGAGATGAAGGAGCACCGAGATAGGTGGTCCGCGTAATACCAAAGGATGGCTTTAACCCATCACGAGGTAGGATATGATCAACGGTCGGGGGTAGTCTAAGCGACATAGACGTGACAAGAGGGTCGACACCACTCGGCGCGGGTTGGACCGCCCCAACCACCCGCATTTAATGCGGTTCGGAAGAACACGTGTCGGACGACCAACGGAGGAAACGAGGGTTGGTCGGCGTGATGAACCGGGATCTGATAGAAGCCGCGGGGTGACATATAAGTCCGCGGACCACGCACGGAGCACAAGAAGATAAGATCTCAACAACTCATTGTCGGTGGACCCAACCAATTTAGCTATAAATATGTACACCCCCTTTACTGAGGGGAGGAGGAAAAGGAGGAGAGAGAATAGGGAGAAGTAAGTGAGAGCTTCAACTTAAGTGGTCAATGAACACAAGATCTTGTGATGATCTTTGTAACTGTTTATCTTATAGTAAATCTCCTCAGATCCGTGGATGTAGGCCTTAGTCTTGAACCACGTAAACCATCGTCTCTTTTATCTTTAGTATTGGTAGTTTCATTTAACATTCCGGTGTCTCAGACCTATTACCGTGGGGGATGATGACGAGATCATGATAAACCAATGGGGTTTGGAATCTATGAATCATCATCTACCTAGGCTTATTATATTCTTCTACACCTCAATGCACGTATTCAATTCATATTAAGTTTGTTTGTGATCACGCACATCATGCACGATTTCCGTGTTCACAATATGCTAAAAGCTCATCGCAACAAAAACGTTCCAAAGAGAAGTCAACCAACTGGCCGCAGCTCCTATCCACAGCTTCTCTCACCATCTTTCGCATATCGTACCTGTTACCATTAAACGAAACACTACCAGCCATCATATAGTACTCGTCCATCTCATACAAATCCCAAGTGTTCGCGGTATCTATAGAACGAAACAGCAAAGGCTCTTTGGAAGCTTTTCTCCACACTGAACAAACTAATTGTGCCCTGAGTAAGATATCAATTACCCCTAATTTCAGAAATATGTGAGATAGAACATCAGGAGGCAACTTCAGCCAATCTCTAATTTCTTCTGATGAAATTGGGGTTTCATTGTTCATGACTTCGAAGTTCTTCTTATTTTTCTTCTTCGTTTAAAAGGGGGTATCCTCCACAGATGCAAGAATTCCCATCAGAATTAGAAAAACACACAAGAGAACTAAATTGGAATTAGATAAATGTCTTAGTGCTAGTGCTGCTGGTGTGTGGTAAAAATGAAGTTTTAGAATTTATAGAGCATGGAATGCTGCTGGTGTGTGGTAAAAATGAAGTTTTAGAATTTATAGAGCATGGAATTGTTTTAACTTCTCACTATTGAAAATCGAAACTCTCAATCTTCTCCAGTCAACATTCAACATGAAAGGAAGTGTAGAATGAAGTAGAATGAAGTGGTCGTTACTACTAAGAGTGAATTTTTCTTGGAAATTAAACAAACCAAAAAGAAAACATCTAATCTCCATTTATTGTCATTTTGGAATAGTGATCGCTTGTGCCTCGACAAGGTACACTGGAACCACATTTAAGGATTAACAAGTTCCAAAGCCTGTTACGCCGAGTCGGCCACTGACCATCTGTCACAATTACGGGGATGGTTGTCTGGTGACTCAGGTCACGTTCCCTATTTGTTTTTAGTTCCTACTATTCCCATTTCAGAATTATCAACATAAGATAAGATGTACTTATTGGGCTTGAAAGTCTATATTGACATTTTATGGCACAAGTGATAATAATACACCTCCCGAAGAACAGACAACAAGGTTTAAAAAAGAATTAACTAAAGATACGTGTAACAGGTCCATGCTGAATCAAAGTAAAATCTGATTCCAATTAACCAGTACTTGCCGGGATGTAGCTAAACTTCCATATCCAATTTCTCAACTTTAAGAATACTCTTGACTCTTGAGAAGACACCATAGATGCATAGATGCACTTAAGCAACAGACCACCTTTCAAGTCTGTTTGAACAGTCGAAACAGTGTAACATCTCAAATTTGCCAACTCTAATATGCATACAGACATAACCCCAAACCTGGGAGGTTTCTGGAGGCACAGTGCAGTCCGAATCACATCGAAAAGATAACAGTATTTCCTGTAACTAAACATCTACAAATATGCATAATAACAAATGTTAATGCACAAAGGTCAGAACTCAGAAGTTACTGAAACTGTCCACAGAAAAGCTATTGAAGGCAGCAATGAAATGAATCAATCAACCACAAATTTTCAATGAATAATATTCCAACAGAAAGAAATGAATTGAGTTGACGTACTTATCAGCTATATAGAGTAAAAGACCATTGGTAGCAAATTCTTCTTCCACGGAGAATTCAACCAATTCACCTATAGCTTCTCTTGCCATTATATCCATTACATGAACGAATCTTTATTCTTTTGCAGTATCAAATTCATAGTCATCAGTAGAGTCATTTGGGAGCCTCAATTGTATAAGTGTATCCCTAAAACTCCTAAGTAGATCCCCTTCTAGGTTAAGGTTGAAGCATTGACGGAGGTCGAGAGATTCAAGGTGCAGGCAGCCATGGTAAATGGCCCTCAAACCATTGCACCAGTGTAGCATCAAATTCATAGTCAGCTACGGAATCATTAGGGAGTCTTAATTCTATAAGCCTATCCGTACAGCTCTTCAGTACATCCCCTTCTAGATTAACGTTGAAGCATTGACGGAGGTCGAGAGATTCAAGGTGCAGGCAGCCATTGAGAATGGCCCCCAACCCCACATTGGTCAATTTACTCCCGAAAAGATGAAGACGACGCAGCTGAGGCATGTTCTCTGCAATGGCTAGTGCCTCGTCATCACACTCTACGCGTCGCCACCTATAGCCTCGACAGTTGAGCCGGAAAGATTTTAGCTGACGGCATGCTTTCCCAATAGTTCTAAGCACATCAACTTTATCCCCAGAGAAAGAACAGTAGCATAATTCAAGTTCCTCCAGCAGGACAGCTTTCTCGACAACTTTAATCAAGGCATCAAAGCTAACTTCCTGGCAAGATACTAGCCGAAGATGTCTTAAGGAACTACACCTGAAAACATGTAATTAATTTGGATGAGTTACAAATAATGTTGCGAGGCATACAAAAAGGTAATTGTTTCCGCCTGTCCGGTGCCCAACCATCACAAAATGGAATCTTTGAAATTATCTGCAATTAGCCAACAACTGGGTATTCTTTTTTCACAAGAATGTTCAAGGACCCCAAAGCCCAAAGTATCTATTTTTTCTTAAATAAATTGGATAATGAAGAGTTAATATCTTACACAAAGGATAAGCATGCTCTAAACTAGGATTTATTAAATTCATAAGAGTAGCGCACTACAATCAACAAAATTCATACTTAACAGATAAAGTTCACACCAAAACTGCTATGATTCTATGAGCGTAAATGGCCGATCGAATGCACTGTGCTGGCTTTTCTACCAAAAAAACACTCTGCTACTATCATTCAACCAGTTCAAAAATGCATGATGAAAAGCCGATAGAAAAATTGCATAATGAGAAAATATAGCCCAAAACCTAGCAAATAACCAGATGAAAGAATGTAAGTACCAATATAGTTTTCTTTTTTATAATGTAAGAAACCTTAGTCAATAAGTTAATCTATTTTCAACTTCAAAATAAAAATTGCAAACGATGAAACCTTCTTAGTATCGATAAAAAAACATGCTTACAAGCCTACAATAATGGGTAAATTTGGAAGAACATATGGTTCGACTAAATAAAATCAACTGGCAGAGGATGACAGCAAATCTCAAAAGAATTCCATTAGCATATACTGATATCCAACCTGAACCTGTCTATTTTCACCTGGTCTTAAATCCAAATTTCATACTCCTAAACAAGCCATAAGCTGAATCAAAAACTTGACAAAACCGGCAAGGTTGACACAAAATGGAAGGGAGAAAAAACATCCACAAATGCAAATAAATAACTTGAAATTCATAATTTTAAAACAAAATGAGAGATAATATGATTCACTTACCTATCAGCAATATAGGTTAAAAGCTGATCTCTACAAAAACGTTCTAAAAATAACTCAACAAGCTGGCCACAGCTCCTATCCACCGCTTCTGCCGCCATTATTTCCATATCATAGATGTCGTACTCATACAAATTCCACCTCATATCTATAGATCGAAACAGCATAGGATCCTTGGAAATTTTTCTCCAGGTTGAACATACCGATTGAGCCCTACATAAGATATCAGCTGCCCCTAATTTCAAGAATATTTTAGACAGAACATCAAGAGGCAATTCAACCCAATTTCTAACTTCTTGTGTTGAAGCTGGCTCTTCAGTTGAAATCGGAGATTGATTGTCCATAATACAATGTAAGGATTCCCACCCTAGTTAGACAACCACAACAGAAAGTTACAAACAAACAAAAAAAAAATCAGATAAATTTCTGGAGGTTCCAATTTGGGATTTCAAGGGTTTAACAGACTATTCTTTTAAACCCTAATAACATAAAAAAGAAAAAAAATGCCATAATAATGAAAGAAAAAAAAAAACAAAACAAACACTTGTTACCTTTAAGCAGAAGACAACTGCTGCTGCTTTGGTCCAGGAAATTGTGGTTCTACGGAATTTCCCATAGCCTGTTTATTTATTTTTTTTTGATGCCAAAGATGTGAAATATTATTAACTGGAAACTGTTACAATGTCTGCCAGTAAAGAACTCTCAATAAAATCAGGTGGTTTATCTAACCAAAACCTAGTAACTCCATTACGCCTGCTGTATTTAGCTAGAATGTCAGCAGGTTTATTACATGATCTAGAAATAAAACGACATTCCCAATTAGGGATGTTTTCCAAAAACTCAATGGCATCAAGAAGAATGTCTTCGTTCTCCCAGGATATCACAGGTGCATGCTTAGTGATGTAGCTTTCGATTCCTTGCAAATCAGTCTCCAAAACCACATGTGTATGTTGCAAACTTCTGCTCCATTTGACAGCTTCAAAGAACGCCATACATTCTGCTTGCTCAGAGTCCTTTACTCCTGCATAGCATTTAGTTGAGCATCCCCTCCATTGTCCTGCAAAATCTCGCAAAATAAGAGCGATTCCTGTTAGTCCTGTGCGTTTATCAAAAGAGGCGTCACAATTTATAGTAAGGTAGGGATATACGGGAGGTTTCCAGTGTACATGTATGCTATCATGTATCAGCACAGCCCTAGACTGCTGTTTAGTATTTAAGCCTTCTATGTACACTGCAAAATTCATAGCTTTCCTAGCAACTAACTCTGGATTAGCTTTCTTATTTTGGAAATGCACTTCACAGCGTTCATTCCAAATGGACCATGAAACTATCATCGCCAGGTTTAGCCAATTAGAGTTTGAACTGCTCTGTTGAGGCAGTTTTACCCAGGATTCAAACACAGCAGCAACATTGGTGTGAGGACCAGTTAGGACAGTCGAACCTCCCGGGATAAGCATCCAAACTGCTCTTGAAAATGGGCAAGTAAATAGAACATGCGTAATCTCTTCATCGAACCGCTTGCATAATGGGCGGATCTTTGTTTATGTATCTACAAGAACGTTGAAGTCTCACATTTGTAGGAAGAATGTCCGCCGGGCATTTCCACCGAAATGCTTGACTCTTGGCCAGGTATTGATACTCCAGCGACTCCTTCCATTGTGTCTCGAGTTAGGAATGATAAGGGAAACTTCATTGTCTCCTAAAGCGATTTCGTGCAATTTATTGTATGCGGATTTAAGAGTGAAATTTCCATTTCTCGTCAGATTCCAAATAAGCTTATCCTTAGAAGCTTTTGGGATTCGCATCTGCAGAATTAAACTTGCAATTTCAGGCTCGAACAAATGATTTATAAGCTCAACATTCCATGTCTTGGATTCCTGGAAAATCAATTCTTGAACCCAAATAAACTCTTCACTGTTCTCGATATCTTGTTTTGGAGTAGGAGGTTACCTTAAGACCAATGACCCAGGACATCAATCCATATTTTTATCTTTTCTCCTGTGCCCACTCTCCATGTTGTGGTTCTTTATGAAAGGTATTTGGCGTTGTACACCTTCCATGCCCGGAACTGTTAACCTTGAGATTTGCATGAATCATGTATGTACCGGGAAGTACTTAGCTTGCATAGCCTGTACCCAGGGTTCATCTGTGTTCATACATATTCTCCATGCAGCCACGACAAGCAATGCACGATTCGGAATTTTAAGTTTGAAAACCACGACCACCAAGATTCTTGTGTAAACTTAGGTTTTCCAAGAGGTAATGTATGTACCTCTTTTTCGTAAAACCCCACCAAAAATCTCTGCAGACTATCAATCTGCTTGATGATATCGGTGCACTTGAAGACGACTCATAGAATAAGAAGGAATTGTGTTTGTTAAGTTTTTATCATTAGAGATTTGCAGCTTTGCGACATAGATTCACTATTCCATTTGGATAATCTTCCTTTTACTCTATCCACCAACCCTTTGAAGCAATCAATTTTTTTCTTGCCAATAAGAAGAGGAAGACCAAGATACCGTTCATTCGAGTTCATTCTCGGAACTTTTAGTCTTTTAGTAAGCAGTCTACAAAATCTTTGTGGAACATTCACACTGTAGAAGACACTGGATTTACTGAGGTTAACCATCTGTCCAGATGCGTTGCCAAAATCCTTCACAATATCAAGCAGATTATTAACATTGTGCATATCTGCATTGATGAAGAGTAGACAATCATCTGCAAAGAATAGATGGGTTATTGAAGGGGCACCTGGTGCAATCTTTATACCTTGAATCTTGTTGTTGTTTTCTGCATGAATTAGTTGACGAGAGAACGCTTCCATGACTATAATGAATAAGTATGGGGAAAGCGGATCACCCTGACGAACTCCCCGTGTTGGTGTGTATGCTTGGTGGGGGCACCATTAAGAAGTATAGAAACTTTGTGTAGTGCTTATACCTTTGCATTATCAACTGACAAAAAGATTCACTAAATCCCATTTTCTTCATAACATCTGTTAGGAATAACCATTCGAGCCTATCAAAGGCCTTTGCCATGTCGAGTTTTAGAGCCAAATGTTTTGCAGTTTCCTTCTTATTGTTCATTGTGTGAACGATTTCTTGGGCAAGGTGTATGTTGTCTCCGATTTGCCTACCAGGAACATATGCCGCTTGTAATGGAGAAATAATTTTCTTCATAATATTCTTCATTCTTGTGGACAGGATCTTCGCTATTATTTTGTACGACGTATTGCAAAGTGCGATTGGTCGTAGATCGGAGCGGGAACTTGCTTGTTCTTCGATTTAGGAATGAGAGTAACATTTGTGGCATTGAGACTTTTAAGAATATATCCAGAACGAAAGAATTGTTTTACCATTTCAGTTATATCTCCACCTACGGTTTTCCAATGAGATTTGAAAAAACCTGGAGGAAAACCATCCGGCCCCGGGGCTTTCCAAGACTTCATTTCTTTAAGAGCTTTTAATATTTCTACGTCTGTTGGAATGCGAGTTAACTCCATGTTGTCTTCCTCAGTGATTGTATGGGGAATACATTGAAGTATAGCTTCATTTTTCTTGGTGATGTGGTGGTATGTAGGGTATTATAATGATTCACGGTAATTCTTCAAGTTCATCTCTTGTAGTGCACCGGTTTCCTTGGTCATCCTTTAGCGCGCAATGTTATTCCTTGAACGTCTTACGTTAGCATTTGAGTGATGGTACTTAGTGTTTTTATCCATATTCGAGATAGAACTCATCTCTTGCTTTTGTCCCCAAAAGTCATTACGTACTTGATGCCAATGTTCGATTTGATTTTCCACATGTTGAATGTGATTGCTTGTGTGTTGATCCTGGAGTTTTGTCTTGTTGCTTTGCCTCAAGTTGTTGATGGGAAGAAAAATATTGCTTTGAATATTGTCGAATTTCTCTCTATTCCATTTGGAGACGCATCGTCTTGTATTAATTAGTTTCTTTGAGACTTGAAAGCGCTTTGATCCATTGACTTGCAAACTCAGTGCTTCAACTTCGATCTTGATGGTTTCATCATGCTCATAACACTGGAAATATTTCCAGTTTCTTTTGCTGTTGCCATTAGAGTATGATGTGTCTAGCATAATAGGGCAGTGGTCAGATCCTAACTGCGGTAAGTGCATCAGTTTTGAATCCGGAAATTGATAATCCATTATTTGTTGCCTAATGCTCTATCAATTCTTGACCTTCGAACTCTGTGCCATGTATATTCTTTGGACCATGTAAATGATCTTCCACTATAACCAAGATCCTCCAGACCAGCTTCATAAATCATGTTTACGTAATGGGCGTCTCTTGAGGAAGAATTTGTTGAAGTGGAAATACCCGAACTTCCATTTAGATTAGTAGAAATACGTACCCTATCTTCATTTTTAAAAACCAGGTTCAAGTCTCCTATGATCACCCACGGCTGCTGAATGGTATGACTGGAATCTTTAATGTAGCTCCATTGGATCTCTTTGTTGTTAGGATAAGAGGAACCATACATGCATGTGAGTAAAAACTCTGGCTTGGAAGGGTCATCCTGCACTAGAACATTAATGATCCAAGATTCTGTATGCACTATCTTGCAATGAAACCCATCTTTCCATAATAAAAGTAAACCTCTGCTAAGCCAATGGAGGATACAAATTTGCTATTCGGGTACTTATAAGGCTTCGTGAATTTTTTTCATTTTTTTCCTCACCTAACTTGGTCTCGGATAAGAATATTATGTCGTGGTCAGTAACGAGATATTAGGTCCCTTAGATGATCTCTAGTGGTTTTATTATTGAAACCTTGACAGTTCCATGCTATGGTTCTCATGTCTGTATATTTTGTATGAAATTATCTATCCAAAAATGAGAGTAGAGCACGTAATTAAAAGTATCGACAAAAGCAATAAATTTATAAAGGAAAGAGCAGTAAGAATATAATACCTTAAAAGCGTTTTCCTCTTGATTTTGCATGGTATCCACCTTTGTGTGTTCGTTATTCTTCCCAGTAATACAATTTTTCAGCCATATCCATGAGTTCGGCTTGAACATTTGTAGCATCAACAACGAAGACTTCCCTCCATTAGCAACAAGAATTGGGCCCTGAATAGATGGGTTTGATCCATTAGTTTGGGTATTCTGGTTTCGTGCTCTCTTTGTGGTTCTAGTTTCTCCAGTGTCATCCTGTAACTCCATATCTTTCCCAACATGAACAAAATCATCACCGCTTTCTTCATTGTCTTTAATGACACCAAAGATTAGCTTTTTCCTTAACAATGAGATGCGCTTCATACTCTCTTTGTCATTGCCCTCTCCTTTAAAGATTCAGCAACTTCTTCACATGTTTCGTCATTATGATCTATGGTGTAGCATTGATCACATAGGCTGTGAGGTTGCTTCACCCAGTGGTATCTGATCCAAGTAGGTTCACCTGAATTGGTATTCCACCATTCTCCTCTTTTAAGAGGCTTTCTTAAGTCAATCTCCACCCCTAGCCGTAATCATATTACCCAGAGCGAGGCTCTGCAATTTTTAGGCTCGGTGCCTATTTTTGTACCTAGATCTTCAATGGCTTCATCTACAACTCGCAACATGATGATGTTCCAACAGAGCCTTGAACTCGAACACTCCATGGTTGTTTAGTGAACACGTAATCCTTATATGCTACTTCGGTGGTGTAGACCTGAAGAGCTAAAAGATTTCTTTGGATATTCCATGGTATCTTCTTAAGAACATCTTTCATGTCCTTTTGGGAGTTAAACTTGAAGACAAACAAGTACTTCCCTACCGCCTTCATTTCTTTCTTCTTATAGTTCTTCCAAAGGATATTGAGTTCATCTTTGATGGTGATGTTTCAATTTCATTGTCATCGGTTATCAACTTGCCAATCGGGGTATTGGCCCATGCACCAGCAAACTTGAGGTGAGGTTTTTGGTCGACCCAATAGCAGGTCTATGGTTTCTTATCATTGTAGTTTTCATCTTCTCAGTGATGTTGTTCATGTTGTTGATGCTTACAGACTCCATAGTTAGAAGATAGGGTTTCTGCTTGTATGGGTAAAGATTGACGAAGGTGCTTGTAATCTTCTTATGAAATGAATCTCCTATATACTGGGGTTGGAAAACCGTAAAGGAAAATCGTATATTTTGTTTCCCTAAATGTGGCTTATAACCAGTCAAAAGATGGAAATAATATAATCTTATTTGAATGGAGAATTTACAGGCTGGAAAATCCTGTAAGATCCTATGAAAACGGGAGTGAAATGGCGGAAACTTTTGATTTTGAAATTGGCTTATTGGGATCGGATAATGAATCGGTGTAGATAACTTGAAACTAATGGATTCAAATATTTGATGGGGAGGAGGTAGTTGGTTCTCATATAGAGAGATACTTTCTCATTGAACTGCGTTGTCTTTGGCAAAAATGCTAAATGGGGATGCAATCGGTAGGCAATATAGCCATGAATGACAAAAATGTCGAACAAGGAACTGGAACACAAAGGACCAATACTGGTTGGGAGCCATCTTTTGAATCAAGAGGAAAACCTGCAAAGGAATTAGGGATCCATTAAAATTAGACTGACACAGAAAAGAAAATATCAGATCAGTTTAACTTTAACACAAGGAAAAATGAAACTTGAAAAACATCAAAAAAACAGATTCATAGCAAGATTGTTTTCATTTTGTTGTTAAACCAAAACTTAGCAATCATCAAAAAGTGGACTAAATCAATCAAACACTGGTATAAGAGAAGAAGAAGAGATTAAGCAGGTATGGTTGATCTAAAGTTCTTATGAACAGAAGTCAAGATTGGAATTTTAAACATAACGATTTGAGCAAAGAAACATATTAAATTTATGTGAATCTAGTAAGCGAATTCCAAAAACGAATCATAAACTATGTGATTAAACCATTAGATGCAAAGATAGACTAGAGAATAGATTGAAATTCTTTCACCGATTTAAAAATTGAGTTAACTCAATTTTCGCCCGATCCTCAGAGCTTTTTCTTTTTCCCATAGCCTGTTTATTGTGCTTCTAAAAGTCGTGCTTTTGTGAAATGCAGTTGGGGGTGGAGGGAGACGGCGGAATTTGGCTCCCATAAATAGAGTTTGAGAGGCACACAATGCTGGTCGGGCCGGGTGACACCGAGATGACGTGCCGAGAAAATTCCTATTTAGTCCAAAAACCCGACCCGGGTTTTAGTGTGTAGTCCAGCGGGATAGAACAATTATCCTTTAGTCCAAAAAAGTTTAAAAGCAACCGAAATTACCTCTATACCCCATACACACGTTTATGTCAGTTTCATCTTCTTTTCAGTTTTCGATTTCTTCTTCTCACTTCTCTCTCTTCTTCCACAGTTGCAGAAAACTGAAAAAACTAAAACCTAATTTTCGAATTCGAAAGAAGAAATCAACACAATTACAGAAGAAATCAACACAATTCGAAAGAAGAAATCAACACAATTACAGAAAAAACTAACATCAACAGTTACAGAAAACCTAATTTTCATAAGTTTCAGACCTAATTTCATCACATTCAATTGAAGAGAGAAAATGGGATTGAATAGAACAATTAAGAGGACAATTACAGAAGAAATCGTAGAATAAAACCCTTCTCCAACAAAGAGAAGAAGAAAAAATGATGATGATTCACCAACAAACCCCAAAAAAAAAAAAACGATGCTACTCCTTCACCAATAACAAGAAGTACGAGTAAAAGTTGCTCCTTCACCAACAAAGAGGAAGGAACATGTCGATCGAGAAAATAGGTAAGTTGTTGTCGATTTTCTTTTTGATTTCTATGCTCAATAGAATCAATACATATTGATAAGTATGTTTTCAATATGCAGATGTATTCTGTTATCCAAAAGTCCAATTTTTGTATATGCAGATGTATTCTTGGTTACATTTTGACACTACATATTTAAAATTAGTACTATATGAATCAATTTTTGTATGTTTTCATCTGTTGTGTAAGAAATTTGACACTACATATTGGCATGCAGTGTGTGATTCATATGTTGTATGCTCAATAGCATCATTTACATCTCCGTATGTAGTGTCCGGTTTACATGTTTTTCACCATTGTGTATCAATTTTACACTACATATTCACATACGTGTGTGATTCATATGTTGTATGCTCAATAGAGTCACTACATCTCTCGTATGTAGTGTGTTGTTACATGTTTTCATCATTGTGTATGTAATTTAACACAACATATCAATATGTAGGACAACTACATATCAATATGTAGGACAACGGCATGTTTTCATCTGATGTTGTTTTTGGTTTACTACAGAAAAAACCAAAAGAAAGAAGCGCGACTACTCCCTAAAGCGACAGCTACTCTAAAGCAAAAAGCAAAGAAAAGCAAAGAAGCGGCAACTACTAAAGCAAAAGGAAAAAAGGCGACAAAGGCTGCTACTCTCCTTCACCACAAGCAAAGGGGAACAAAGCGCTTGTCCGAGAGCTGCTACTCCTTCACCAAAAGCAAAGGGGAAAGCAAAAAGGGGGGGAGAAAATGTACCCCTGAAAGAAGGTATGTGGTGTTTTGATATGTACTGCTAATAATATGTAGTACATTATTGATATGTGATTTTATACCATTACATATTACATATTGATATGTACTGCTAATAATATGTACTGTTGATAATATGTAGTTTCAAGTACTTGGTAGATATTACAACTACATATTGATGATATAACTACATGTTAATATTACATATTGATATGTACTGCTAATAATATGTAATTGTTAATAATATGTAGTTTCAAGTACTTGGTAGATATTACAACTACATATTGATGATATAACTACATATTGATGATATAACGGTTTTAGATTCTTTCTATTGTGTAGGTGGTAATAAGCGTAAGAAAAGGAATTTGGAAAACCACGAAGTTTATACTGAAGTGGCGGTTTTAGGGGCTTGTGGGGTCTTGTGAAGACTATTAAGACCAAAGAAAAACTTAGGTTGAGTGAGTTTCAACGAAGTGATTTCGAAGCATCATACGGGAACCACATTCCTAATGTTCTGTACACTAAATTGGAGTTGGAACATTGGTTGAAGATTGAAGATGCAATGACCAAAATGTTATATTGTTACGTGAGAGGTCAAGATCCAAACAAGCTTATATTTTGCTTTGAAAGGCATGGCTCACCGAATGAGCTGGGTATCCACACCGGGAAGAAATGGCACTTGTTTATGGGATGCCAAGAATTCCAAATAGGGAATATTATGATTTGGAGGCTTACACAAGTCAAAAAAAAAGTGGATGGCGTGAAACATAATTCTTCAAAAGGACTTTTCCTGCTGATATGAAAGCTGGTGATAAAGTGACTAGGCCAATCATTGTGAAGGCAATCTTGAAAATCCTTAAACGAACACCAGTTTAATCAAAAGAAGAATTTCGATGAAGAGTCTGCAAAGCGTGGGTGATCAATCAAATGAAGATTCTGAAGAATCTGAGGAAGACGAGGAAGATGCCGAAGATCTTGTTAGGCTTATCTGCATGTATATGTGCACTTCTTTATTTTTCGCAACAAGTGATGCAAATGCTTTGACTGAAAAATATATTGGTTTTGTTCTTGATCTTGAGAAGGCCAAGAATATTTCATGGCCTGACCTCATCCATTCTCATTTAGAGAAAGAGCTGAATGAAAACATGGAATTAGTAGAACACACAAATGGTTGTCTTAGTTTATTTGTTGGTAAGAATCTATTGATTTGTTTATTCTACTTTAAAAATCTTTTTTTTGTGTGTTTTTACATTTTGGTAGTATATCTAACACCGCGTATCAATACTTGACCATGGTTTGCGGAGCATACCCATTTGGTGGTGCCCGAGGATATAGTGATGTAACCTAAAGGAATGTATGTGCCAAGAGTGGCTAGGTGGAATCATACAAAGATATGTACTTTGAGTTCCTAAAGGATATTGATCTTTCCGAGTATCGGTAAACTTGCGGTACATATTTTATCGAACAAAAATATATATTGATAAGTACATGTATGTGGATGCGATAACTAGTTATTCATGTATGCGCTGTTTTGATTTATGAATATGTAGTGATACATTGTTGTGTTTGTTTACCCTCTCGACCCCGTAAATGGTGATGCACGTAGTCTAAGTAGCATATCAAGAACTATACGTAGTCTAAGTAGCATATCAGTAACTATGCTAGAAACAAAGGCTTCAGTTGTAGTTAAAAACTGGGTTAAATCTAATTTTGAGCAAAAAGTCAAAGAAAACACACAGGTAAGTAGCATATCAGTACGTAGTCTAAGTAGCATATCAGTAACTACTGTTACATATCAATGTGTAACTAGCTTCAGTTTGTTAATCGTTTTGTCCTTCTTAAAACACACAGGTAAGTAGCATATCAGTACGTAGTCTAAGTAGCATATCAGTAACTACTGTTACATATCAATATGTAGTGGTAGATACTTACATTCTTGTAGTGGTATCTACTAATTACATATTGATATGTACTGTTACATTCTTGTATTGGTGTCTACCATTACATATTGATATGTACTTACATTTGTGGTAGATACTTACATTCTTGTAGTGATATGTAGTGATACATTGTTGTGTTTGTTTTACGAGGAGGCGCTGCCCCCTCGACCCCCGTAAATGGTGATGCACATGTTTAGAATAATTATAAAATAATGAGTTTAGTGGTAAAACACTACATATCAGTATGTTGTTCTCCCTGTGTATCTAATAGAGAAACAATTATAAAATGTTTTTTCGTACCAGTTCCATGTTGATTTTAAAGACGAGATCACAAACCAAGAAAGACAAATCCTTAATCGTATATCAAGAAGGATTCAAGAGGAAGAAAATAATGAAGCTTTTTATTTAGATGACAATTCTGAATCGGAAGAAGAGAAAGAAGAAGAGAAGAAGAAGAGGAAGAAGAAGATGATGACTCAAGATTAGGGAGAGAAGATTGGAAGATCAAATACGATGATTTGAGGAGTACAATATCTGCCAAATGGAGTGAAGTCAACACAATGCAACAAGAAGGCGAAACGGTTGACACTTCAAAGCTTGAGTTCATGTTGCATGAAATTTACTGGAAAGATTTCCCTTTGCAGAGAGAAGCCAGCCCGGAAGATTATGTTAGCTTGGGATGTACACCTACTCAAATTAAACCCAGTGAAGAGTTGAATGTGGACCCAATAGTTGAGACCGAAATGCAAGATTCGCCGTAGATCAAACAGATGTACATGTCAACAATCTGAAGTTAGTTTGTCAACACCGAAAGATCAATGTCATGCTAATGCCACCTCTCGAAGTTGGTTTGTCAACAGAAAGATCAATGTCATGCTAATGCCACCTCTCGAAGTTGAATTATCAACAACACCCGCAGTATTGAAGTTCCATGATGTTGAAGTTCAGCGTTGAGGTTAAAAGCTGAGCTAAATCTAATTTGGAGAAAAAGTCAAAGAGATACAAGATAAAAAAGGCAAAGAAAACAGCGGGTAAGTAGCATATCGGTAACTCATTACTATTGATATGTCTTGTTACATTCTTGATGTGGTGTCTACCATTACATATTGATATGTACTGTTAAATATCAATATGTAGTGGTAGATACTTACATTCTTGTAGTGGTGTCTACCATTACATATTGATATGTGATGTTAAATATCAACATGTAGTGGTAGATACTTACATTCTTGTAGTGGTGTCTACCATTATATATTTCTATGTAACAAAAACTCACCTAAGTAGGTTTTTGTTGACGGTTTCGATTGTTTTTGCAAAAGTTGATCAACTTGAAGTTAGGCAGGATGCAGCAAAGGAGTTGCTTACAACTATGCTAGAAACAAAGGCTTTAGTTGTAGTTAATTCGCAGAAATATACAGAGTATAACGGCGAGATGGCGGGTGAAGAGTTTCATTTCTTTGGATGTACCTTTGTTTTTATCGAGATGTCGAGTTTGGAACACATCGAAAAGATCTCTATGGGAGATTATATAGACATGGCAAACTCCGGCATTGGAATTTATATCGAAGAGTATCTTTTGACCTCCTTCCAGATGGTGGTGCTGATCAAAACCTTGGTCTTTTTGGCATTGACTTACAACAATGTTTTCATAATGTAATTGGAAGAGATTTGGAACACGTAGAATTTATCCCACACAACTAAGCAACAAGATCCCATTGAACCGAAAGATGTAGGTAAAGTTACAAAAGCAACAAGGTACTTTGGAGGTTCCATCGAAGCTCTTGTGGAGGTTCCATCACAAGATACTTTCGAAGTTTCATCACTAGATACTTTCGAAGTTCCATCGAAAGATGTTTTTGAGGTTCCATCACGGAGTCTTGGATGCTAATTTTTGCATACTTAGTTTCGGATAAAAGTGAATGTCAATCAACAGCTATGTTGTGTGTTTACATATCTTGTGTTTACATATCCGCTTGGTGTAAATGCGGGAACCAATTACACCAAGCCGAAACAAAAAAGGGTAAGCGGTAATCAAAAATACCGTCAAAGGGCCCAAAGGAAGTAAGGTTCACACCGGACCCGTTACTCGTGCCCATCCTGCAAAAAAGAAAGATGATATTTACGAAAGTGGAAGTAAGTTCTCTCCATCATATATAGAACCTAAGAAGTCAAAGTCGAGCAACGAAGGGATACCACTAAAGAAAAACAACAAGCTTAGATTGCACACAAAGTCTTCCGGAACTGAATAAATCACCATTCTATAATGACATGAAGGATGAACAAAAGACTACCCTTTCCACATTCATCGATAATGCAAAATTGCTTAGGTGAGTTATTAATTGACACTATTATTTGGAACATCGCATATACAAAAATTGATCCATATAGTACTAATTTTTGTGTACTTTTATTTGGAACATCTTGCATATACAAAAATTGATTCATAATTTTGATATTGGTATCCATACCTACTACATAATCGATATGTATATGTACCGTTGATATTGATATGTACTATTGATTTGTATATGTACTTTTGATATACATACATATTTGTATACTAGATTTGTATATCAGTATGTTCTGTTACACAATATGTTTGGGGACATATCAGTATGTTCTGTTACACAAGAATACTAACCTTTACGTCGTTATTTTCCAACTCAATTGCTTGGAGAACGGGAGAAGGTGGTCTTTGTGTAAGTGGAGCTACAGTTGATGACTTGATACAGAACGATTTATTAGAGCAAGATCTTCTCAACTACGCACAATACAAGCTTAAGAACAAGTTTCGAAAGAGCGGCCGATGCACGAAATAGACGAGGAAAATACTTGCACTGTCTTGCATCGGATCCGTCCGCTTGGGTAAGTTGTTATCTTACAGTGCATATTTACTACAGCACATGTTCATATTAAAAGTATGTAGGGATAGGTACACTACATATCTATATTGCATAAAAACATAATTAGATATAATTATTCAAAGTACATCCATGTTTTCAGTTTAATGTCGAGTTCCCGGATAAGCTCAAAGGAGGAGCGAAGATTTTATTTACAAAACAATATTGGAGATGGATCAAAGTATCAAGAAGATTCGTGTACCAATGTGCCATAACAATCTTCATTAGACGCTATTTGAGTATGACTGCGAAAAAATGGTGTTCAACCACTACAATTCTTCTAAGGTTGAATGGGGAGGAATATGTTATCCAAATGCCACAATAATGGATAATATGTTACATGTACAAACCTATCAACCGTACTTGGTGGAGAATAATAAAGAAACATTGAAGAATGTAATAATCAATGAATGTGAAGCACCTCAACAAGGTGGATCACCAGACTGCCTACTATTTGTGATGCATTTGATGAAGATGAAGTCGAAAAGAAAATTTGTGGGAGTATCTTTGGGAGATGATGATGAAGTGCAAGTGAAGATTCGTAACAAAAGGGTCGCGTTAGCATGCAAATTGCTGACAGCATCTCCACCGGAAATCAGTTGGAATAGATCCTAATTGCTAAAAGTAGTCGACAATACATATTAATATTTACCTATTTTTCTTTTATTCTTGGTTACATTTCATGAGTTCAAGAATGTTCAAAAACATATCTTAAATATAGCTTTAATATAGTGATATTTCAATTGTGTTACTTGTTGTGTAGTCTAACTTATTAGTGATTTTGTATTGTTGATACGACGGGCGCTGCGCCTCGACCCCATACATGGTGAATCATTGGGAAACCACAAAAAGCTTTAACTAATCTTATGCAAATGTGAGTATGTAGTGGAAGATGGTTACACCACAATCTGGACATATCGATAAGTCTTTGTTTGTATTCTTGTGACAATGTCGGTATGGTTACACCACAATCGGTACATATCGATGAAAATCTTGATTGTATTCTTGTTACAATGTCGGTATGGTTACACTACGGTCATTACATATCAAAGTATGTAGTGGAAAGATGCTTAATTAACAACATATTTCATTATCAAAATATGTTACTACATACTACACTTGTTCTATATATGTTACTACATATTTTACTACATACTACATATTAATACTAGTATACTACTAGTTACTAGTAAACTAGTATTAATACTAGTATATATGTTACTACATATTACATATGTTGCTACATATGTAATATGTTACTAATAACATACATATTTCATTACATATCAGTATGTAGTGGAAAGATGCTTAATTAACAACATACTTCATTATTCGACAGTTAATGACACTTAACGACATATTTCATTATTCGAAAAATCAATATAACTACAAAACAGTAATTTCGGTACACTTGTAATGTATATCTTTATAAAAGAAACGATTATTAACCAAATTCGGTTGCAGACGACGAATCAAAAGAAAAAAGAGAATAGAACAAAGGACTAGAGGAAAAACCGGTGGTGATCTTTCCAAATAATAACTGGCGGAAAGAATGGCAACGTCATTGGTATCAGATTCTGCTGCATGTTCAAGCCTGTGATAAAAAGAAAAAGGAGAAATCAAAACACTACTTACTTTTAAAATACATTGTACTGTATCATCCAACCCCAAGACATATCTTTACTATATCTTTGCTTGAAACACATACAGCTGACGTAAAAAAATCATTCTTGAAAGTTAAATGCGACGGATAAGAGTACATGTTGCCTTGTTGTGATGAGTCTTCAAATTACGTTTGAACACTTGATTTTCTACTAGTCTCATGTGCACTTTTAATACGCTTCCCCTTTCTCGCTTTGGTGGAGCCCTAATTACCGGGGTGGGCGAACGGTATCGTCTACACATGATACTCATCGGGCTGTGAGAAAAAAATACAAAGATTATAACTACATATGAATATGTACACGTATTGTTCCTCAAAAACAATATCAAAATGCTTGATTAAAGACACATACTGTCATGGTTAGGAACAGTCTAATAGCTATTGAATATAGCCGATTAAAAGTGGTAACTTTGAAGTAATCGTCGACGTAATCAAGCATCCTTGCTCCATTTAGTAATAGCTGCAGATGGCGTGCGAGCATGGAAAACCATAAACGCGCCAAGTTGGCAAGTACAAGTTTTTCTCTAGATCTACCATATGAGACCCGCACACACAAAAAAAAAATTATTTCTTGAATATATACACATTACATATTGATATGTTATCTTCAGTACACCTAAGATACTAGTTTGGTGGATATCACATCACAGTGCATGCTACTTAAAAAGAAGAGAAAATAACTAAAATTCAGATGATAGAGATTAGGGGTAAATGCTAACCTTGGAGAATGCACTTCATAACGTTTAGCATCCACCGGCTAACTACGAGGACGCCAATTTGAATGCGTAGTTCAAGCAAGGCTTGATACGAGGGTTAGCAGTGGGTTCATCAAGACACTTTGTTCTGACGTTACGACATCAATTCCATCATCGTAGCCTACACGACAAGAGAATAGCGAGTCTATTATGCTACATTATACGTAGATGAACAATAGCTTGTCGTGACCAGTGAAACTGGTACAAACGATCGAGTCAACTAACGCACACGGGTAACTTCTTCTCGCGGTTAATCCAGTTATTGAACGATTCAGCAATGCTTGAAGAAGTCGACCATACCTACAGCCCTTGAAGAACGCACTGGACCACTTTTCCTTTGGAATGTTATGGCAGTAGTCAGCAACCAAAGGCCATCCCAAATTAACCATTTCTTGAAGATCTTCCTCGTATGTTGCAGGAGAAAGAGCATATGTCGCCTTTCGGAAAGCATCGGTCACTTCTTTATACTTTTCGTCAGACTTTGCAATAGGTAAGTTTTTGTCCAAGTGGAAGTAACAATAGCTTTGATGAGAATTAGGGAATACTTTGGGAATATATTTAACCAACCCTTCAGCCTTGGTCAGTCATAAAAGTGATTAGGCGATCATCATCCAAAGCATCCTTGATTCTTAAAAACCATTCCCAGGTTGTCATTCATTTCACCGAGATACTAATCCAAATGCGAGGATAAAAACCGTAAAAAGGTATTAGTTATGTTAATAAATCACTAAAATGAAACAACCAAGTACATGTTGATATGTAGTCCTTTTTTACGCTAAAAAGGTAAATAATAACCAACTTGCTATAAACGAGTTGATGTTATTTTTTGACACTACATATTGAAATGCGATATGGTTTATCTCATACTCAACTAAGGTCAATATGTAGTATCGTTTACCTCTTTGTCAATATGTGAAAGTCGACACTACATATTGACATGGTGTGGTTTTCCTCGTACTCGGTAAGGTCGATATGTAGTACTATCCTCATTGTCGTATTGTAGTAAAAAAACAGGTTACCTTGATTTCCATTAAGACATGTTTGCCATGAGACCTCCTCTAAAATTTCCGGTGAGAAATGTACAATCGCGAGAATATCATCGGACGACATAGTTTATAGCCCTCTCTACAAGCTCCAAAGCAAACAAAAATTCTTTTGAATCTTTTTTGTAGCATCATTGAAGTCGAAATCAATAAATGACTCGGGGTTTGTTTCCCTGTGACATTCACCCACCAAGCAAGATCGGTGTAGGACTTGACATCATTACCAAAAATCTGTTTATCGACAACTCAATTGCATGATATGCGTGGTGATACTGGATTTCGATCCTTGAAGCTTTAATATAATCTATGATCTGTTGGCGTTATGCGAGGGTTGTGCTCGACATGCTCATGAATTAGATTGTTCATGAGTTTTCTCGTAACTTTTGGATTCTTCAACATATAACCCCCACCATAGGTGTGCCTTCCTCATATTCCTTTATCTTAAAAACATCAAGATAACTACCAATAGCGATTTGCATGAAGCTCCATGAACAACCTTTCACGCATACGGCGGTGAATTGTCAAGGTCATTCTTCTTCTTAATTACCTCATATCCGTTCTCATGCGTATTTTTGGCATGCTAGACGTACAACATCAACACCACCATAGAATAATTGTTTTGGATCATTAAAAATCTTCTCCAACCATCCGAAAAAAAACACATTTGGGACCTCTTTACCATCTTTCAAGTAGTCGTTTTTGCACTAACAACTAAGTCTCACATCACAACTTCCACACGCCTGTAAGAACTAGATGCGCCTTGGCTGAAATTACATCCACCTGCAAATCAAAGAAAACCGATTGCTTTGCGAGTAATGTAATGCCGATGCTCGGAGCGTTACGTCGGCAAGAATAGGAACTATCGCTTGATTCGGGAAATAGTTAACTTGAGAATAGTCGATGGAGTCAACCAAACTCCACATATTACAAGATGCAAAATTTCAAATCCTCTAAAGTTGAAAACGATGTAACCAAATATGCAAAATGGTATTGCTTATGGTATACATGGCAATAGCAAGAAAAATCGGTTCTCGAGCAACGTCGGACAAGTTAACCAGCAAAAAATGATCCAAAAATTAACTATTGGTAATATCCATATCAATATGATACGTATAAACCTGTCTTCGAGTCTAAAAATAGTCTTATATGATACGTTTTGATATCATACGATTGACATGTACCGAGATGAACTAAAAAGTGATTCAGTATGGATATGTATTGTATCATTCCGATATGTATTAACATGTTATCTCGGACTCATTAAGGTAACCAAGCGCTTGACACTACGTATTGACATGTAGTATGGTTTATCTCATACTCATTAAGGCCAATATGTAGTATGGTTTACCTCTTTGTCAATATGTGTTTGGAACTACATATTGACATGCGCGCATGGTTTACCTCGAACTCGGTATTGACATGTACTTGCGATGAACCAAAAAGAGTCTCAGTATGGATATGTATTGTATCATTTCGATATGTATCGACATGTCGAGTACATGCATTACATATTGACATGTCTTGACTCATATTGATATGTATTGGCATCTGTAGGATAAAAGAGAGCATGTTATATGCAAGACGTATTGGTATGTAATACAAATATAGTGTATCATAGAATAATTAGTATTTTGAGAATCATGATCATATCAAAAAAAAAAAGCATGCTAATGAACTGAGATATATCAAAAAGAGAAAACAAACATTACTACACGATCCGTCTAATGAAACTAAACAATAACAACGAGAAAAAAAGTAGAAAAATACAAAAATCGGATTACAAATGAACATACCTTGTTCGAATCGAGATAAACCTAATTCAAGCTCAAATACCTAATTGAAACACACAAAAATCACGCAAATTACTTAAAAACTCGAACGTAAAATGAATTGAACAATGTAAATCATCATAAAACCAAGTCATAAAAGAAAGATAACAATGTACATCATAGACAATTATCCTGATAGAAATCGGATCGTAATAAACCTAACTATTCATCAAGATTCCAAGAACATCACAGATTAAAAGGATAAATACCTTGGTTCGAAGCTCAGATGAACCTAATTCGAAGCTCAGATAAACCTAATCCGAAGCTCAGATGAAGATGATTGAAAACGCAGCAGCAGAGAAAAGTGAGAGAACCTAATCCAAAACGGCAGAAACAGAAAAGTGAGAGAACCGATCTCGAGAAGAGAGAAAGAAAGCGATTTCGTGAGAAACTGACTTTGTTCGTCACTTTGAGTTGCAGAAGAGTATATTTGGAATATTTGAATTACGGTCTTGTGTCAACCGCACGTGGATGGACTAGGGAATAAAGTTTCTGGTCCAAAAACATGTTTTTGGACCAGCGGATAATTCTAATCTGGGGGTGGACTACACATTAACCGGTTCTCTCATTTCTGGACTAACTAGTAATTCCTAGGTGCCGTTTTCTACATCATTTCCGTAAAAAAAAAAATCTTTCTAATTAACTGAGACAAAAGTCCCGGGTGAGAGACAAGAAAGGAAAACATGAGTCAAACTGTAGTATCAATACAATCACTCTTCCAAAAAGCGATCGCAGGAGATGAATTGGGATTTTGTTGGCCCTGAATTCGGTAGAAATCCTACATTAGAGTGACAGTAAACATCCGAATCATGACTATCACTCTATCAGGAACAATAAGCACTTTCAAACATCCTTGTCTTACACTAACAAATGAATAAAACGCAGCACAAGGCCAAAAAACAGCCAGCAAGCAAAGTACATGGGAATCATTAAACTAATAATCTTCAACAGCCACCAACAATCATAATGAGTAGTTCTGCAACTTGCGCCTGCAGAGCTCAACATGTTCGTCAGACACAATTTGAGCATAGAATTCCAAATTATCAGTTGAATCCTTGGGAAGCCTTAATAATTGAATTGTATCTTTACATCTCTGTAACAGATCTCCTTCCAGAGAGAGATTGAAGCATTGACGTAGGTCAAGAGATTCAAGGTGTGGGCAACCATCAAGAATGGCTCTCAGACCGAAATCACTCATCTTATTCCCAAGAAGATGGAGGTGGCGCAGTTGAGGCATGGTCTTTGCAATGGATAATGCCTTGTCATTGCGCTGCAAGCCTGGATGCCAGTAAGCTCGGTAGTTCAACCGAAATGACTTCAACTGGGGACAAGAAAGTCCAACAACTTCAAGATTTTTTGCTGATAATGACAAATGCCGCAATTCTAGTTCCTCCAACAAGGGAAGTTTCTTGGTCATTTCAATGAACCTTTTAGGGGAAATTTCATAGCAAGATACAAGTCGAAGACATCTGAGGGAACTACATCTGTGAAAATATGGAATATGGAGTTAATACAATGTTGTACTTCATCAGAACATGGAAACAAGCACAAAAATCATATTCTTAATTCTTCACGTGCTGATAATGGGCAATAGTTTGGTAATTGTATGGTTAAGCCAGTCTCTTGTTCATTAGACTGGCTTTCCTTGATCAGTGGTTCCTTATTGAAGAGTTTGAACTCCTAAATTTACAGTAATATGGAGCTTTGAATTAATAATACTCATGAGAAGACACCATAAATGCATTTGAGCAACAGGATCCCCATTCGAGTCTGTTTGAACAGTCGAAACAGTGTTATGCCTCAAATCTGCCAACTCTAAAGTGCATACAGATAAAGCCAGGAACCTGGGAGGTTTCAGGAGGCACAGAGCAGTCCGGTTCACATATATGCATATTAACCAAATGCCAATGTACAAAGGTCAGAAGTGACTTAAATTGTCCACAGGAAAGCTATTCTAGGTATGACTTAAATCATATGGACAATCAGAAAACCAAGCAACAACGGAATGAATCAATGAACCACAGATTCAATGCATCATAATCAATAAGAAAGATATGAATTGAGTTGACATACTTATTAGCTATACAGAGTAAAAGTCGAAGACATCTGAGGGAACTACATCTGAAGAAAAATTGGAATACTGAGTTAATACAATGTTGTACTCATCACAACATGGAAACAAGCACACAAACATATTCTTAATTCTTCAGATGCTGATAATAGGCAATAGTTTTGTATGGTTAAGCCAGTCTTATTGTTCACTAGACTGGCTTGCCTTGATCAGCGGTTCCTTACTGAAGAGTTTCATTTCCTAAAACTACAGTAATACGGAGCTTTCAATTACAGTGAAGAATACTCTTGAGAAGACGCCATAGATGCATTTAAGCAACAGACCCCAATTCGAGTCTGTTTGAACAGTTGAAACATCTCAAATTTGCCAACTCTAATATGCTTACAGACATAATCCCAAGCCTGGGAGGTTTCAGGAGGCACAGTGCAGTCTGGTTCACATAGTAAGGATAACATTATTTCCTTTAACCCAACATCTAAAATATGTATAATAACCAAATGCTAATGCACAAAGGTCAGAACTCAGAAGTTACTGAAACTGCCCACAGGAAAGCTATTTATAGGAGTCATGACTGAAATCATAACGACAATTACAGAACCAAGCAGCAATGAAATGAATCAATCAACCACAAATTTTCAATGAAACATAATCAAACAGAAAGAAATGAATGAATTGAGTTGACATACTTATCAGCTATATAGAGTAAAAGACCATCAGTTGCAAATTCCTCCACCGAGAATTCAACCAATTCGCCACAACTCCTATCTACAGCTTCTCTTGCCATTTTCTCCATTACATGTTCCTCCCCAAAGAATGAATCTTTATGCTTCCGCATATCGATTGACCGCCATAGTTGAGGATTTTTAGAGAGTTTTCTCCATGAAGAACAAACCCATTGAGCTCTGTAAAGGATTTCAACAGCTCCAAGCTTGAGAAATACATGGGAAATTACATCTGGAGGCAAATCAAGCCAGTTTCTCAATCCTAATGAATCTACTAGAGATCGAGAATCCATGATTCATGCAATTTCCGGCAGCTGATTCAAATGTGCAATTTTCTAGGGCTTGCAAAATGATTTAGGATCTAGGGAGGGGTGTAGCTCTTTTATCCGGCGCAGTGGGCCGGGTTTTTGTGGATTATGGATCTGGATCGAGGATACGGGTGAGCAAAAAGTCCGGAACCGCGGATTTCACCCGTATCCGTCCGCAAAATGCAGGTGAAACCCAATTCGCAAGCACTATGGACCATACATGGGTGGGATTCTCAAATCCGCACTTTTAGCGGTTTGGTGGCGGTTGTACTTTGAAATCCGTAGATTCACCCGCACAGTAGGGAAGTAAGGTTTTATAATAGCATCAGTGATAGTGATTTCCTTGTTGTGTTCGAAACCATAACAATCTCCATCAACTTCCAACAGAGTAACCTAATTTTGAGATAAACAGGTTCAGTAAGATCAAAATGTTGTTGAGGAGGGTTACACCAGCTACCAGCATTGTTAGGAAGAGCATTGTTTGGTGACCAGAAATTTGTTGTTGTGACATTAATAGATCCTCTTTAACAATTTGGACTATCAACACATTTGATCTCATAACAAGCTCCACATGTTTATCCTTTGTTTTCATGGTTTTTTTTTTGTTTTTACTAAATCCGCGGTTAATCTGTATTCGGCCCGTATCACCCGCTGATCCGCGGATGTCAAATCCGCGGATGATTGGGTCGGACACGGTTTCCAAATCCGTAACTTTGAAGGATTGAACGCGAGTGACCTCTAGTCCGCATCCATCCGCATGTTGCTCACCCCTAGACATTATGTTTTCACTTTCTTCGAAGTTCACTCTACCGGGACGACCTATCTATAAGTGGATTTAACAGTCGGACTTTTTTTTTTTACTCAGATTTAACATTCGGCTATAAGGCAATAACGGTTAGAAAAAAGAGGAAATATATAAGTAGAAAACTAGAAGTGCTTCTGTTAAGGAAATAACAATAACAGTGTGTGTTTTCACAGGAAAAAGCTAAAAGTGTACCAAAAATGGTGTACAAATTATGGACCATCTAATTGCAACCGTTGGATGTTGTTTTGAGATCCCATTTGGGTTTCAAAAACACAATCCCCTTCAAATCTAATGGTGGAATGGCTGGTCCACCAAATTGGTACACCCCTAGGTAAGTCGGTTTCCATATTTCTAATCTGAAAAAAGGTAGGTTCCTTTAATGTTTGGTGTAATACGATTGAACAATGTATTATATACTTCTAAATGGTGATGCAAGTAAAATGTATTACCTATAAAGAAATATGAGATAAGGTGAACCCATATCTCCGTACCTTTTCATCATGTACATGAATCTCTATCAAGGACTCTCATTCAGGGTGAGCATGATAATCTTTTGCATGGTTTTGAAGCTACAAACAATTAGCCTCATGTTTTTACCTTTTTACAACTAGTGATGATAGAAACATAGCTTCTCTCTTAAATCGATTCAACAAGCTGGTAGGCCAAGCTGTGAACTTTGAAAATTATTTCATGACTTTTAGTATTAAAGTGCCTAATAATGTTAAACATGCTACATGTGATATTAGGAAAAATAGGAAAATGGCTCTGCAAGGTAAATACTTGGGTGTACTTCTCATTCAAATAAACAAACATGAGACGTTTGCTTGTATGTTGGACAATTTCAGAAGTAAGCCAGCCGTTCGGAAGTCTAAATTTGTTGTTGCACCAGGTAAGACCATTTTAAACCAAATTGTATAAGGTGCTATGGCAAGCCATCATTTACTCATGCCACAAAAAGTCACTAATAAAATGCCCTCCGTTCATATGAAATTATGGTGGGGTGAACAAGAAAATGAAAAAGGTTTCCACTGTAGGGGATGAATGGATAGCTTCACCAAAATTACTAGGAGGTTTATATAGTAAAAGAACCGATGTTCTCAATAAATCCCTTCTTACTGAACTGGCTTGGGGAATGATAGAAAATCCCAATGGTTTATGATCTCATATTCGTAAAAACAATATTTTGAAAAAGCTAACCATGTAATTGATAATACGGATAAACAAGGTTTTAGGTTTGAAATGAGATCTGCATAGGCCTTAAAGTTGTCAAGAAATACAATGTTTGGGAAGTTGGTACTGGAGAGTCTGCACATATATAAAAAGATAATTGGATACCAAATTTGCACAAACCTCCCACATCTCAGTTCGTTTATGAAAAATCCGAAAACTGTAAACCAACTCATTAACAAGGATATTATTACTTGGAGGTTCGATACTATAGATACTGGGTGTTGACTCTGCAACTGTTAGATCTATAACAAATCTCAAAAATTCCCTTTTCATGTGCTAATATCTTAAGATGGGAACCTTCTGCTAATTTATTTTTTTCCATCAACCAACTTATAAAATGATATTGAATGATATTATTGTTATACAACCAACCAAAAATAACCTTAATATATCTTGGAGGGTCTTTTGGAAATGTCACTTGAAACCTATGCATGATACATCAGTTTCTATGATGGCTGCCCACTAAGGATATAATTAGATAGGCTCTCTCAATATCAAGATACAATGTGCATTATGTGTGGTAATGAAATTGATTTTATTCAGCATTTTCAGTTTTATTTCATGGTATGTTTGGAAAGGGAGGTATATTAAATTATTTGAAAGTGTGTGGGTTACTGACGTATTCTGTAGAACTATTGTTATACAAATGAGTGAATGGGTAAGGAATTATGTCCAAGTGATTGCAAGACATAATAATGTTTCTACCTAAATCCCTAAATGGATTATTCTTGAAGATCCCGTAGAAAAATTAATTTTGATACTTCATATATATATATATAGATCCTTTGAAAAATTCTGCATTGGGAATGATATGCAGGAAATTGGAATGGAATGCGAGGGTTAAGAACATATTTTTGTAGACCCTAAACAGGCCGAAGTTAAAGATTAATTTGCAGCAACATTGTAGGCCGCGGAATAATTAAAAATTCAGCAAGGTTCATTTACAATGGGATTATGGAAACGTGATCATGCAGTCAGTGCGAAATCCACAACAACTAAAAGGACTACAAATATTTAATAAATGATGCAATTAGTATTCTAGATACATTGAGAGCTAGATTCTTTATTATGTTCATAGAGATACTAATCATTTAGTGGATTATGTAGCTAAATTTACAAGAGTTCAAGTGAATGGATTTACAGATCGCATAAATGTCATAGCAACTCTGAATGGGAAGTATGATTCAGTAAAATGGACAACACTCAATTTAGTTTATGATGCTCAAGTTATTTTAAACTATTTAGATTATTGGAGTTGTAATTATATGCACAAAGATGTAAATCACTTGGTTGATTCTCTGGCAAAATTTGCAAGAACTCAATCTCTTTATTTTAACTGGTTAAATAATAGTACAAACTGGACTCAAGTCCTCATTTAGCAGGTGAGGAACTCTATGTAACTTTCAAGCATCATTATATTTATCTTTCCTATTTTAACAAAAAATAAATAAAAATGAATGGCTTTATGGTTAGATGAATGGCCTGGTTGGATTCAAACTTTGATTCAACGGGATCGGGACAGTTTGTGATCCTTTTTTTCTTTAATATATTAAAGAAAAGAATTAATTTTTGCTATTCTACCATCAAAAATCTTATAAATGGAAAGCTTTTCTAATACTATTTGACAAAATAATTTTATCATAAGCCACGTTATCATATTTTTCCTCTTTAATTCCTCAAAATACACAAATTCATATTCACATTTGTACACTTGTGTTTACGTGACTACCATATAAACGAACAAAACCTAGACACTCCTTTGTTGCCTCCCTAGATATTTTTTCATTACCTCTATAATTGAGTCTTTTCTCTTGATTGTTTGCACAGATATCTAATGTCTCTCCAGAAGAAGAAAAATCCCATGTGATTATTATCTTAATTTGATTTTGAAAAAGCGGGGGTACAACAACCACAAACAATAATTCGTTTGGCAATCTGAGAGGACTTACTCTAATATACTTTCAAGAGAATAAACTAGACAGTCTGACTCAATCTTGAGAAAAGTATACAAAGGGTTATATCTCTATTTTTCAATTCAATCCGCAATCAAACAAATATTAATTTGCGAGCCCGATTGAATATAAGAAATAACTTGGACGGTATCAAAAACCAATATCCAAGTGTCAATCAATTTAATCAACAACCAAAGGTTGGATTCCCAATTGATTGAACTTACGCACAACCTGTGATATTTCAATTATAAAGATAAACAATATAATGCGGAAAAGAAATAACACATACACCAGAAATTTTGTTAACGAGGAAATCGCAAATGCAGAAAAACCCCGGGACCTAGTCCAGAATAAACACACAGTGATTATAAAATGTTACACCAAATTCCTACTACCTATTCGGACTAGATGTAATATCTGCTTCAACACAAATAGAAATCCTAGCACAACACCGATTGTCTTTAGGAATTATTCTCGTAAATCTTCTAGCAGAACCCAAGGCTCTCTTTAGAAGATACAACAACTCGGTTGATATTTTTCGATCTTTTTTTTTCACAAAACACCGAATCGATTTTCCTTTAGATGTAAATCAAGGTTTTGGAAATCTTGTGTTTGTATTGAAAAACTACCAAATAAAAAGTAGTGAAATCAAAACAAACTTGTAAAATAGGGTTTTAACTTACAATCAGTATACATACACACAAGGAGTCCGTGAACCTGATTTTCGTAAGTATACTTGGGCGATTCCAAAGATAAATTTCCAAGTTAAGAAAACCCTAACAATTCTACAACAAGAACTACTAGAATAAATCTAGAGATTTCTTGTTTAAAACTTCTTAAGGATTTTACGAGATACCTTAATCGAAGTCAGGGACGGTATTAGGGGGTGGCTTACCCAGTGAAGCCCACCCCAAAATTTCTAATAAGATATTTTGTTAGTGTAATGTTTAAAATTTGTAAAATTTAGCCAGGTGTAAATTTTAATTAGCCCATTAATTGTTAAGATATGATTTTGGGTGGAAGAAATCGAAGATTTTGGAACCTCGTGTCCATGCATTGATTAATTTTTGAATAGCATCTCAACCGTTCAAAGGCTATATGGAAAAACAAGTATTCATGATGTTTCTTAAAATCGGGTATTGAATGGGCTCTTTTGTTACATGTCAGTTTGATAAAATAAAACTGTGTGTCAAATGGGGTGTCTTGTCCTTAACTAAGCAAGCGTTTGTCCACCTTTAAAAAAAGAAAAAAAGCAAGTGTTTGTCAAAAAATTCATTTTCCTCTATAAAGTGACTACAATTTTATGTATATCTATGTATAATCTAAAAATGCATTGTATTCATGAGACAAAAATACAATATGTCATGACTTATTATGCGTATATGTACAAACTCCAAATATTTTTGCATCCCTATAATAACCTTTAAAACTAGAAAAAATTGGGCGGCCTTCGGCCGCTAAATAAATAAGGATTATTATTTTCGATACGCAAATTATTCCTCCCTAATATTAGTTACAAGGTGAAAAAATTTGATTCAAAGCTTTATGCTCCAAGGAAAAGAGATCGTGTGGCATACCTATACTCAGCTTTAAGTATATTACCGCAGTTGTCATTCTTGCATTTGAGATAAATTAAGTTGAGAGTTCGAGAAAAAAAAATTAGCCCACCCAAACATAAATTCCAGGATCCGTCGCTGATCGAAGTTTTTTTCTAGCTTCCGATTTCGACTAACAAGAGTTGATATACGATCGGAAACTGAAATCTATCAAAACCTAGGGTTTATGATCAACAACTCTTGAATGGTTTTATATCAGAAGAGAAAACCTTAGAATAGACAAGAGGTGAAAAACCTAGATTACAAGTTGTATAATCAATCACGAAGATTAATCCAACTCGGCTTTGTGATCCCCAATACAAATACTTTTATCTCACTCTTGTTAACGAAGAACACAAGACATGGAAAACAAACGTGTAGCACTCACGAACCCTTATTTATAGTGAAACATATCTTGAAAACTAAGCAAAGCTATTTTCCTTTTTCAAGACTCTCCTAATTTTGGGAGTCTTTCCTAAGTTACAACTCTTGCCAAAATAATTAAATAAATAATTAATTAGCAAATATTGTATTTATGTGAATAAATCACATTTTAACTTAGGGGAATTTAAAGTTATCACAAACACTTTAATATGGTAATCAAATATGTTTGGATTAATAGCCATCTTGCCTAGATAAGGAAACATCACCAACTTGACCAAAAATGCCTTTTAGTCACGTAATTGGGCCCAAGTCCGTGAACCGTTACAAACAGTCCATGGATTGTTTCCTACTAACGAACTGTAACAATTACATCAACACTTATAATTGTTACTTTAATAAATCACTCATAACTTCATCGTTATAACTCGGAATTGAGTGATTTTTGGCTCGTTGAATTCGTAAGCTCATTCACTATAACATGAGAAGCTTTCCATGGATAAAGGTTATTGTCACAAAAGTCGTGGCTCAAATAACCTCGAGTATATATACATAAATGTACATTTACCGTCATAGGAATTGTTCCATAGAGTGAGCATTTGTTTGGATAGATTAGAAAGGTAGAATTGAACAATAATCAAAATGAAATCAATTAACTCATACCTTTGTTAATGAAGTCCTTGTTGATGTCTTCTTGTAATCTCAGTCTTCATCCTTCAAGAATAGCTCTTCTTAGACCTAATCTAGTCCGAAACTATATATAGTATACTAAATCAAGAATGCATTTTGGCAACTAAAATTGATAACTAACTTGACATACCAACGCTAGTGGGTTCAACCGAGCAGTGCTCTAATAGATTTCTCTAGTATTAGCTCTCCTAATCTTCTTGACCTAATTTCAGGATTCATCTTTACGTTTCTTGTTCGTCTTTCACTCACTGGATGTAACACCAACTTCAGATGAACTTATAGGTTGAATAACCAGAGCTGATCCTTCTTCGTCTACCTTGCTGAGATCATCAGATATGACACTAGTTTGATTTCCGCATTCATCACCTGCCTTATGTCTACCAAATGAATAAAATGGTAGCCTAAATTATTATTTTTAAATTTGAATTGTGGATCTCAATTTGATTGAAATGGTAAAATAAAAAATCTTTTGATGTAAACTGAACATGAAGTTTTTTGTTCCAAGAAAAAGAAATGCTTTTGTCAATTTTGTAAATTTTTTTCTTATGGAGGTCCTACTACAAATGTTTGTATTATCTTTGTATCACATAATCACAAGGGTTTGTTGAAGTTAACAAGCATAAATAAATCCCATGAAATGAAAAATAAGTTATAGATTTTTAATGACATAATTAAGGTTAAAGAAAGCAAGGTACTATAGAACTATAAAAAAAGTTATATTCAACCTTTACATTACACATTAAAATAGTGAATAATATTGTAGTTTTGACTCTTGTTTTTCCATCTTCATCCGGACAATAAAAAATATCAATAATTGTGCCACTTGATTGCCACAACATGATGTTATTAGAAAACATTATTTATACTTAGAGTTTGTTTAATGGTAAAATAAGCAAGTTATTTGGATTAAAAAAACACATGTGAAAAGTAAATGAGCAAATATTGTTGAAAAAAATGAAAAAATTGAACATTTTATTTTAGCAAATGAATATTGAAGTGTTATAAGTCAATTTCTCTAATAAAGACGAAATTCATCACCACAATAATAATGATATGAAAATATTTGAAACAATCCCAGTTATGAAACTTCAACATCAATTGATAAAGATGAGCGGTTGATTTTTTTTTTGAAACAACTATCAAGGATATGAAACTGATTTAGATAAAAGAATCCCTTCTTTTATCAAATTTCAACCACCTATGTTGTCTAAACAACTGCAAATAATTAAAAACCTTGGAGACAAGTTGGCAAACGAAGAACAAAAAGAGTCTGATTTAGCTACTGATTTGGGAAAATATCATTCTACCGTGATGGAACTGACATCCAAGATCGACACATTAACATATGTGGATTTGGTTAATCTAGTGACTCATGAAAAATAACTACTGCAATAGAAAAAGTTATAAAACAAGCCAAGACAGATATGTCAAAAAAATATGCATACAAAGTTGGAAACTAATAAGCAAAAGTATGACTTGGAAAAAAAATGAAATGTTGCTAACAGTGAAAGATTTTGAAGGGAAGTTTGAAAACATCAAGAAGGAAAGAAATAAGCTGATGAAAGCAGCCAATGTGACACGCATGTCCACACCAAAGGCACACCTTTTACTTTTCTATTAGATCCGTCACATATTTCAATCACGAACTCAGTAGAAAAATGTTCGCTAACTTAGCTCCATATCCATTTCTACCACTGGTGAGTGTCAACTCATGATCATCATAACTACTCCCGGACCTCACTAAACCAAATGCCATTTGAGGTAAATATACACCTGAACCTGTATGGAGTTTTACAGGAATATTCTCACCCTCATTATAAATACTAGTTTTATTATTATTCAGATTAATGTCTACTTTGAGAGAGGATATCGTTGAATCTCTTTGCTTATTATCATATGCGTTGACTAACAATTCATGGAAAATCTTATAGAGAGCTGGTATAAATGAAAATGATTTGTGGAAAAGTTTAGATCCATCAAGTACCCATAGAATTTGTTTAACCTCTTCAGTTGAGCAAACATATGTCTCAGGTCTCAGTAAGTAACACATGTTCTTCAGTTTTCAAAACTTGAAATCTTTTTTCAATTGATTTCTTAGTATTACTAATTTTCTTCCATATTTTCCTTCTCTTTATGCTACTCTGCTACACTTACTACTTTTTAGAGCCATGATGTTGTAGATCTGACTTGAGGTAGTACAGTATGTATAGATAGACTTAATGTAGATCTAACTTGGTTTGTAGTTAAACAATGGATATTAGATCATATCATAAGAAGAAGAAGATCAATGGCCGAAATGATATAATCTCCTCCGTTTGTACTAGAAGAAGATAAATCATATCAGAAGAAGATCTAAGGTATATCTAACTTAGTTTGTACTCGAAAATATTGCTAGTAAAATAAATAACAACTTTTGTTGTACCAAAATGATATAATCTCCTTCGCTTATTAAAGATCAATAGCCGAAGACTATCCAGTATGGTTTAAAGATCAATTAAGCTCAAAAGAATATTTATTAAAGACTATAAAAATTTCTTACACAATTTATTGGCTTCCTCCTTATCCCCGGGTAGAGATAGCTAGCTCTCCATTACAAAAGAATTAATAAGAGGAAAAGAAAAATAAATCGTAAAAATTATTATTGGCTCTCGGCTCTTGGCCGTCTCCTCCTTGCCATCTGCTTCCACCGGTATATATATATATAGTTTTCAAAGAAAATCACTTTCTTTTATCATTTCCAGTACCACATCATCATCCAATGAAAGTATGCCACGTGTCAAATAATATAAAAACCCTCCAATCAAAATACGCTATGTGTCGGATACTGCAATCAATATCTTAATTATTATTTTCAGCCATAAAGAATAATATTCTTTCCCTAATCTTCATAAATTCCATTACTCCACATCATAAAGAAGTATTTTCTTCATTAAACAAAATATCTTCAATATCCTTTATCATAATTAATATCTTGCACATGGTCTCCACACGCCACGACACACTTCTACACAGGCCGTGGCATATTTCTACACGCCCATATCCAAATAATCGGCCCAATAATTGTCCATGTTTCCTTTTGGGATTAACCCATCAAATCCCTTCATTTCTCCAGCAGAGTTCTTCATTTTAGTCCATAGAGCTTTATTTTCTAAAAACTGCAAAAATAAATAAAATCATCAAATATGTACAAAACAAATAACTAAATAAATGTAAATTTGAGTAGTAAATTAAGCACTTATCACACTCCAAAACGTACATTTTGCTAGTCCTCAAGAAAAACTAAAGAAAAATAAGAAACATAACTCATTTATCATGAGCATCAAAATGCATTTAGCGTATGCAACAAGCCTTTAAACCTTAGGCGGCCCTAGTGTCCGAGTTATAGTCTCGGGACGGTTTACAAGAGGTGTACCCACAAAACCTTTTTAGTCACAGGTATCCAAATGACATAAATTTTCTCAACCTATCGCCAAGTAATTATAGTGCAAGAGAAAGAAATCTAGCAGTGTATCTGTTAAACAGCGGGAGAGATTCGTTAAACAAATGGAAGAGAGAGGTCCGTTAACAACTGGAACAACACCAAAAGAGATTTTACCGCTTAACAGTGGAGAGATGTCCACTACAGTGGCATTAACATCGGGAGAGAGACCAGCGAAATAGTTGGATAAAGAGAGAGTACTTGTGACGAGTTGAACCAGTGTTGGATATGTTTTAGGCCAGATGGAAAGCGGACTAACAGAGCAACCACTATGCATTTCTCTTTGACTTTCCCATAGTGCTCAGTCGTCTTCTTCAGCTTCAACTGTTGATGACAAACTCTTGAACTTCATAGAACTTTAACATTGCATTAAATTTTCTCCTCAACTTCTTTATAGATTTCACTCCCCCATGGCTTTATTTGAACAAATAAATTAATTACAAAATTTAAATGCTTTTTTTTTTGAATTGATTTGAAAATTACAAAAATTGAAAATAATAATAACATGGTCATGAGAGAAGAATTTTACTGCATAAATTTTCACAACTTGTAATGTCTTCGTATCATAAATCTCAACAACTTTCATCGTTTTGATTTTATTCGCTCTTGTAACCAAGTCTTCAACTTTGATAATGAGTTTTTCTCTTCATTTTTCAGAGAATGTTTTCTTCATATACTTTGATGATGCTCCGCTTGTTGATGATGATAAGACTACATTATGAGATTGCTCTGTGTTTCTGGCATTTCCTTCTGGATTAGTTGTTTCTCTAGCATTGATGGTTAGGTCCATCACGACCCTCTCAAAGGTTATTTGCCTCTCAAAAATGCTAATTTCTCTAAAGCCCCTCAAGAATGTCAAATTCTCCACTGTCTCTCTAGAAAATCAGTTTCCATAGCAATTCTAATTCCTATCTTTTCGGTGAGAAAATAAATATGTAAACTTAGCTAAACGGGTATTGCGTGACTCTAAAATTTTCTCAATTATCCCCAAACTTAAAGCTAACATTGTCCTCAATGTTTCAAATTAAAGTGCAATACCAAAAATATGGATAACAAGAGGAATAAAGAGGTAAGTCATAAAGATAGATACTGGATGAAGTGTAACAATCCTTCGCCGGAGAATAAGAAAGAAAATTAAAACAAAAACTTACTAATGTACAACAACAACGGGGTCCTCCAGAGGGATCACCATGTACCAAATGTATGGGTTGTCTCCCATAGAGCGCTAAGTTTAGTGTCTTCATCTAGATGTCGGTAGAATTAGTCACCACATAAAATCATATAACAATAGTCGGAACTTATGTGGGTCATCAAAACCGAAAAAAGCTACCACAAATAAAAGGAATTAATGCCAATAAAATGAACAAATAAAGTACACCCTTATCTCGTTTCATGTTTAAGACAACTACATCTAGTTGAGGTTCAGGTTCATGCTCTATGAAAGGGTCTAGATAAAATATTTTCATTGGTTGTGTTTCCTCATAGACAGGATCCGGGGAATCAGGTGGTAGAGTCTAGAAAAACTTAAATAAAAACTTAGAAGCACATAATAATAACCTGAATAATTGCGGATCCTCAAATTCAATTAAATTTGACTTACATAGTTGACCATAATGGTGGTCATTCTTAAGTAAATGTGTCGATTCTAATATCCTAAAATAATTAGTTTTAGTCTCAAAACCTAATATGTGACACATTTGACATTTATAAGTTCCCACAATTGGAAGAAAACATTTTGGTGGGAAAACAAAGGCTATATTGGTATCATAGTCTGGGTTAACCACATCAACCAGAGAATGGGTTACTATCAATTGAGTTTATTTTTGGACATAACTAAGTTCAGAAAAGCGTATATGAAAATAGTCTCTTAAGATGGTATATGCACATACGTCAAGTCCCAAACTAGGGACCTTCGTCAGAGTCAAAGGCAAACTATGGGGAGAATGATATTCACCCCCAAACCTAGAGTTGTCATATTCTTAGATAAATTAGTCACAATTTCCTTAAAATCTTAATTATCAGATTTAGGAAAATGGTCTTTATTTATTCTAGGTTGTAATCAGGTGGTTCTATAGTTCTATAATCCTCAACAGAGACTTTTGTTTCCGAATCGCTGGACTTTAAAAGACTAGTCTCGGGATAAACCATTTCCTCTAAACCATCATCAGCTTCATAATCACAATGATATACTACACTGTCTAAAATTATAATATATCTAGTCAAATTATCTTTCTTTTGAGTAGGTGGATAATCATCAATATAATTAGGATTTGAACTGGAAATAACATTATTATCATGTAGCTCAATTGGGGTAATGATTTCCTCGTCATTATGACTACAAATTTCAAATTCCTAGTCAACACTATTTTCATCCTCGCCTAAACGTATAGTAAGTTCATTGACTGTAGCACTTAAAGATGCAATTCTTCCTTTCTTATCTAAGGCATATTTTTGTTCAGCTTCAATTGATTGATCGAGTCTTTGAATTAATCGATCGAGCCTATCATTCAAAAATTAATCGAAGAATTGATGACGGTTTCGTTAATTTGTGCAGTTTTAATGAAACGCCGGAGCACATCTTCTAGAGAAATTTTTTTGTCATAAGAAGAATTAGGTTGTTGTTTGAGGGTGAAAACGGTTTCTGCTGATTTCGGTAATTTCGGGTGTGTGGGTGAGAAACGAATTTAAACCTAAACAATGTACGCAAAGAGGAGTACTTTAGATTTGAGAGATCAATCTGTACAAATCCGGCCTAAACCAAGAAATGGACGTTCCAGACTTGCTTCGGTCACAAAGTGAAGGAGAAGGGTTAGTTTTGGGGAGGGAAGCGAAGAAAGTATTGAGACCAGAATAGTTGATTCTGGAAGAGTAGTTGTTTTACGACTAATATAAGAAAGTGGGAAGCTAACAGATGGAGAGCTAGCAAATGTTTTCTGAGTGTTGTATGTTCTTGACCTGAACCTCGTATTCGGTGGAAATAGGTAACGCCTATTTATACAAGTCTAAGTGAAACGTACTCTGGTCTCATTAAGAAATGGAAAACGGGTGAGTAAATGGGAGGAGGTGGTAACCGTACTTTGGAATTGATGTTCCATAGAAGAAAGCGTTTCACCATTATTCCCTGTATTTACTAACCGCCTCATCCTTATGACACTTTCTTATAACGGGCGTTGTGTACGCCGCACGCTGTAAACCGCCAAACCAATACCCAATGAGCATCCCCCAGTTTGTGACATGCGTAGATGTCTCGAGTGTTTTCGTGGAAAACATGTAGCACGTTGTTGTTGTTTGGCAAGTTGATCTTGGGAGACTTGCCGGCTCGGTGGTGACCCTCAACGGTCGAGATTTTGCATCTTGAGAGGAAGGGTAGCCGTTGATTATTGCAACCCTTCGCTTGGTAGCCAGCGGCATGAAAGCATGGCCGGCATGGCTTAGGCGTGGCCAAGCTAGGATTTTGGCATTGGGCCAAAGGTGGCTATGCGTTAGCTGGTGACCTTGGACGGCTAAGATCTGCATCTTAGATGGAAGGGTGTCCGTTGATTGTTGTAACCCTTCGTTTGGTAGCCAGCGACATGAAAGCATGGCCGGCATGGCTTTAACGTGGAGTGGAGCCACTGGCAGTGTGCGGCTTGGAAGGGAAGCGCTTGCGGCTTTGTCAAGATTAGGGTTTGGTATGCTGAAACCCTAATTAGCGCCATTTATAGAATCGATGTAGAATTCTCATACGGACTCGGATTTTGATGGTCCACCCCTCCATTCTATACATAAAAGAATTTCCTATCTCCCCAAGCGGGAATATTTAGGTTTTGAGCTCGTTCGTGAGTCGAAAACAGACCGAAAGTAAAACTCGGGAAGAATTCAAGAAGGATGTTGGTAGCCAGCGACATGGTGGCATGGCCGGCATGGCTTTGGTGTGGCCAAAACTAGGGTTTTGGGCCAAAGGTTACCATGCGTTGTTTGGCAACCTTGGACGGCTAGGATTGGCATCTAGGATGGAAGGGTGGCCGTTGATCGTCGCACGCCTTCGTTTTGGTAGCGCGATAGGGAAGGCGGCATGGTACGGCGCGGCAAAGTGTAGGCATGCCATTGTCACATGTGGCATGGCATGCCTTGCATGCTGGCTTGGCGTGGCCAAAACTAGGGTTTTGGGCCAAAGGTTACCATGCGTTGTTTAGCGACTTGGATGACTAGGATTTGCATCTAGGATGGAAGGGGTGGCCGATTGTCGCACGCCTTCGTTTTTGGTAGCGCAATAGGGAAGGCCGGCATGGTATGGCCCAGCGGCAAGGCTGATTGGCATGCCATTGGAACATGTGGCATGGCATGCCTTGGCGTGGCCAAAACTACGGTTTTGGGCCAAAGGTTACCATGCGTTGTTTGGAGACCTTGGACGGCTAGGATTTGCATGTAGGATGGAAGGGTGGTCGTTGATCGTCGCACGCCTTCGTTTTGGTAGCCACATAGGGACGGTCGGCATGGTGATGCCAAGGCAAAATGGCGTGGATGGCTTGGCATAGTGGGGCCAAGGGTTTGGCACGGGCCAGCTTGGCATGGTGGGGCCAAGGCAAGGTGCTGGTTGGTTTGGCATGGTGGGGCCAAGGGTTTGGCATGCCATTGGCGCATGGTGCGGCTAGCATGGTTGGGGACAAGTTTAGGTACGGTTGGCTTGGCATGGTGGGGCCAAGGGTTTGGCATGCCATTAGCGCATGGTGCGGCTAGCATGGCTGGGGCCAAGGCTAGGTGCGGTTGGCTTGGCATGGTGGGGCCAAGGGTTTGGTATGCCATTGGCGTATGGTACGGCTAACATGGTTGGCATGCCTTGGCGCGGTATACGTGGCTGGCATGATTTGCCATTGGCACAGTGGTGCGGCTGGTATGGTTGGCATGTCTTGGCGCGGAGACGTACGCATGGTTTTCCATTGTGCTTGGTGGTGCAGGCTGGCATGGTTGTCATGTCTTGGTGCGGAGACGTGGCTGACATGGTTTGCCATTGGCACGGTGGTGCGGCTGGCATGGTTGGCATGCCTTGGCACGGAGACATGGCTGGCATGGTTTCCATTGGCACGATGGTGCGGCTGGCATGGTTGGCATGCCTTGGCGCGGAGGTGTGGCTGGCACGGCATGCCATTGACACATGTGGTGTGGGAATTAGGATTTGGCCTATCGAAACCCTAATTAGTATTAAAAAAAGGTACCTGGTAATTTTCTGCAGACATATTAAAGGGTTCAATAAATGCGCTTAGTGGAGACATTATTACTCAGGTTCTGTGACGTCACTCTCTAACTAGGGTTTTACTTTTTTAACCCTAAGCTAAAAACCACCATCAACATTAAGTCCCCTGCTTAGCTCGGAATAGGGGCATTTTTGCGAGGTAAGCATAAGATGGTGACATATAAGGACTTAATCGAAACGTAAATCATGCAAGATGGTCGAGAAGATTCATCTAACCTTTTTCAGAGGTAAAGAGAGTTTGTGCTTCCGTGTTAAGGCCTTGCATGAATTGTACCGGTGGTACCGCAGTTAGGAGAACGGGACATCGCTAGTGTAGATTTGGTGTGAAGGAAGTCGCTAGCACCGGTCGACTTGGACTTGGAGCCGTTAGCATTGGATCGGCTTGGAACGGGAGCCGCATGTATCGTGCGGCTTGGAATGGATCCGTGAGCGTTGGATTGGCTTGGAAAGAGCCGTCAGTATTGGTTGGCTTGGAATGGAAGCCGCAGGTATTGTGCGGCTTAGAATGGAGCCGTGAGCGTTGGATTGCCTTGTCGGCATTGGTCGACTTGGAATGGGAGCCATGGTATTGTGCGGCTGAAAGGAGCCGTGAGCGTCGGATTAGCTTGGAACGAGCCGTCGCATTGGTTGGCTTAGAATGGGAGCGGGTATCGTGCGGCTTGGAATGGAGCCGTGAGCGTTGGATTGGCTTGGAATGAGCGTGATTGTCGACTTGGAATGGAGCCGCAGGTATCGTCGTCTTGGAAAGGAGCCGTTAGCACGTGGATCGTCTTGGAATGGGAGCCACTAGCGTAAATTTGGCGGGCGCTGATCATTGTCCTTGCATGGCGTGAGCGTTGGCTTCGTGGAAGATAACAACTTGCTTGATTAAGCAGGAAGGTGACGACGGCCGGGGAAGATAACAACTTCGCTTCCGGGCCTGTGGGAAGGTGACGAATGGCTTCAGGGGAAGATAACAACTTGCTTCAGTTCCGTGGGAAGGTGACGGTAGCCGGAAGGATAACAACTTGCTTGATTCCTGTGGGATAATGACAACTTTGTCTAAATTAGGGTTTAGCATGCCGAACCCCTAATTAGTGCCCCTTACTAGAATCGTTGTAGAATTCTCGTACGAACTCGGATTTTGACGGTCCGCCCCTCCATTTTAATCGGAAAAGAATTTCCTATTTTTTTTGGAGGGAATATTTAGGTTTTGAGCTCGTTTAGGAGGTGAAAACGGCCCGACAGTGAAACTCGGGAAGAATTCATGAGGGATGTTGTGGGCCCGGGGTAGCATAGTCGCGCCGAGTCATCTATTCCGTTCATGGAGCAAGAAGGAAACTTTATTCGTGCAAACCTAGAAATTTCATTCGTATGAAAAGAGGTATTGACCTTCTTCTATTTTTTGCGTTGCTCGTCCGGATCCGTGCTTTGTCTGTGTCTCTCTAGTGGATTCCAAAATTTAACAAACCCATTGCATTCTCGGGACGGATAGATGTGGTTGCGTTTGTCGGTCCATCCTTGATTTTAGGTTGTCTGAGTTCTCGGACCTTCCGATCGCGATGGATGTATGTTGTGGATGCTTGTATGGATTTGAAATCTTCCTCGAGCCCCTTTGGATGAAATAGATGAGTTGGGAGACGTTTCATTCTTGGGTTAAGTCGCATCAAGTCTTCAAGGACTTTGTTCCAAGAGACATCCTTTGAACCATCTTCTTCAATCTTGGACTATCGTATGGAATGGGATGCGTGAGCGATCCCTAGTTATATTTCGTTAGATTCGATGGCACCGCGAACATGTGAATGTACCCCTCTATGGCGTGCTTTTGGAGTCTTCATGCACATGTACGGATTCGTGTGGAGAAATTCTGCGGCTGTGAAACTTCGGCGTTGATGATGTTGAAATCGAAATAACCCGGTTGAGGGGGGAAAGCGTCCCGTGCCGGTAGTCCCCATGTGTAGCCTACTTTCATTGCATCAGCCCTTCAATCCACGTCCACGGGATTTGATACTGACTTATTGTACTCTTATGGATGTGATTTCGGGATGCTCAATATCACATGGACGAAATACTCGGATAGTAAAGTGGTAAAAATGAGAGTTATGTTGTTTATCGTGGCTCCTCTCGCTTCAGAAAATGTCTCCAGTAGTATCTCCGTGGGTTATCTCATGGAATCTTTGATGGTCGCCTGGATGGATCATGAAGTGACAGTCACCACACTTTTCTTAGTTTCGAAGTTGTTTCTTCAGAAAGGTGCTTGGGATCCACCGCGGCCTTGTAAAGTGTTGCAGCGCCTGTGACAAGAGAGGTGGTGATATTCTTACAGCTGCACCCTTGAAAAGTAAATGACCTCTTTCGTGACTATGACCTTTTGCTGATTGTGTCTTCTGAGCTTTTGGAGGAAGGGATTCCTGCAGATCCTCGGTCCCCAAATGTGGTTTACATGTTTCCATCTTTGTAGTGATCGTGCTTTAGTGAAGCTCTCGTTTCGGGTATCAACAAATGAGCGTGCACGGTTCTCAGCAGATGTGATCGAAGAGACTACATTGTCATGGGAACAAAGTAGGTTGGTTGACGCGTAAGCGAACAACCGTCCATGAACACAGCTTTGGAGGGAAGGAGGCGTTGAAGCGGTTTCGGTTCTTGGAGAGGACGTTAAAACTTATAAGAGAAAAAACGCTTAAAGCCGCCGGATCCTTGAGCAGCTTATGGAGAGAACGGCTGAAGCGGGCGACTTGAGCGTAGCGTTAAAGCTATGAGCGTCAAGCGACGTTAGCCGGAGAGGTCGTCATCAATCGGCGTGTTGTCAAACTGGGCACCCTTAAGCGAATAGTGAGTTAGAGTCCCCGGGCCCATCTATCAATCATGCTTTCCAAGAGAGGTTTGGGTTTGGGAACGGCTTCACGGCGGAAACAATCGCTTTCCCCGATGCAAGTCGTTGAGGGCTGCAAATATGTCTTGGACGTTATTACCTTGGGTAATATATAATCTCACATAAATTTTTCATCTTAGACTCAAAAGACGATTTTTTCAGGTAAGTCCCAGAAATCATGCATCTCGGATGAAAAGAGTTTTGTGAACTCGGGGGGTTTGATTTTTCTTTGTTTCGATTTGAGAAGTAGATTTCTGATCTTTACGTGTGATGAAATTAGATTGATGATTCCTTTATACGAGCGTTCAAGAGCAGCAGCTGTAAGGATTAAAGATGCAAGTGTTAGCTACCGAAGGACGCATTCTTGTGAAGACGCAAGATGTTAGCTATTTGGAAGGGATGCAAGATGTTAGTTTATTTGGAAAGGATGCAAGTTGTTTGGCTCGAAAGGATGCAGATGTAGTCGCCGAAAGATGCAAGTTAGTTAGCGCTGGATAGGCTTTGAATGGGGCGCTTGGCATGGACGCAGCGGCTTGATTGGTATGCGTGGATTGGCTGGGCATGGCGTGGGTGCTGGCTTGGCACGGCGGCTTGGCGGGCGCGGACTTGTTCTTGCGGCCCCGGTGCTAACTTTCCATCAGCTAGCTCAAACAGAAATCCTTTCCTTATTCAAGTTCAAAAGCATTATGCTTATGAAAGTTGCTCCCCTTTTATCTCGTATCTTTGTTATCACCTCCGTGTTATTAGCGGTAGCGATTGCAAGCATATTCCAGCTATGTACTCTAAACATTTCTCTTTCAATTTGTTCTCTTGTTTTCTTGTGTTGGTGCAAACCCTAGCCATAGGTATGCCTTCCATAAATCTGTAGAAATATTTTTCTTCTGAACTTCTTATTTATAGGTTTTTTTTTTTTTTTTTTTGAAAGGCAAATGAAACGCCTAGTTTATGGTTTTGATTTCCTGGATTTCTCGGGTTGATAAACAAATGTTACCTTGAGGGTTTTGGATTATTCTTCTCGGAATAAATCGCTTTGGAATGGATTGTTTTGGGAATGATGTTGTCTTGGTTGGCTGCATTGCAAGTGACGCAACATCCCGTGAAACCATGGAACCAGGTTGGCAGACGATAATGGGTGAAACATAACATGGCTATCGGTTTTATCATTCCCTGTGAAAAACTTAAAAATAGCAAACCATGTATCTTGTCTAGGTAAGATCACCGGTCTTTCGCACCTCCCATGAAAAGGAACCTTCCGGTGTAAGACCGAGTTTTTATGGGGAAGCACCGCCGTGATCGCTGAAAGTCCCCAAATGCCCTCATCTAATAATCGAGTCTTCGATCCCCTCGGTCGATGATTCGCTAACTCCTAGGCAGTCCCCGCTCATCCCTCGCCGTGTCAAATCGATAATAGTCGGTTCGGTAATCGAGCTGCCGATCCGAGCGCGATCGCCCGCTTCTACCATCTTGATGTACGGGTCGAAGCATGAGATCGATGGTCGAAAATTGACATTTTAACCGAAAGATCAATCTCCCACTATGGTCACCAATTGTTTGAGGGTGAAAACGGTCTCTGCTGATTTCTAATTTTTACGTAGGTGAGAAATGAATTTAAACCCTAAACAATGTACCGCAAGGGAGTACTTGCATCTTCGAGAGATAAACTGCACAAATCCGGCCTAAACCACGAAATGGACGTTCCAGCACTTGCTTCGGCCACAAAGCGAAGGAGAAGGGGTTAGTTTCTGGGGAGGGAAGTTCAAGAATAGTATCGAGACCCGTAATAGTTGATTCTCGAAGAGTAGTTGTTTCACGGCTCTGTACGTCAAGCCGGAAGCTACTGCACGGGAGAAAGCCAGCAAATGTTTTCTCTCGAGTGTTGTATGTGACCGAACCTCTTATTTGGTGGAAATAAGT